>JAEIFO010000059.1:0-48050 GCA_018903695.1 Zaprionus gabonicus
CACTGGTTAGGCACAGGCTAGGCAGACAATGCCAGTCTCAGGCAAGGCACAGGCTAGACACAGGCCTAGGCACAGGCTAGCCTAGCAAGACACAGGCTAGGCACAGGCTAGACACTGGCTAGGCACAGGCTATGACACTGGCCTAGGCACAGGCTAGACACAGGCTAGACAAAGGCTGGACGCTAGCTCGGCACACGCTATGCACATGCCAGTCACAGGGCTAGGCACAGGCTAGGCACAGGCTAGACACAGGCTAGGACACAGGCTAGGCACTGGCTAGGCACAGGCTAGGCACTGGCTAGGGCTAGACACAGGCTGCACAGGCTAGGCACAGGCTAGACACAGGCTAGACACAGGCTAGGCACAGGCTATGCACATGCCAGTCACAGGCAAGGCACAGGCTAGACACAGGCTAGGCACAGGCTAGGCACAGGCTAGGCACAGGCTAGGCACAGGCTAGGCACAGGCTAGGCACAGGCTAGGCACAGAGACATCTGGGCTCAGGCACACGCTATGCACATGCCTGTCTCAGGGAAAGGCACAGGCTAGACACAGGCTAGGCACAGGCTATGCACATGCCAGTCACAGGCACAGGCTAGACACAGGCTAGGCACAGGCTAGGCACAGGCTAGACACAGGCTAGGCACAGGCTAGCTAGGCACAGGCTGGGCACATGCCTGTCTCAGGCAAGGCACAGGCTAGACACAGGCTAGACACTGGCTAGGCACAGGCTATACACAGGCCAGTCACAGGCAAGGCACAGGCTAGACACAGGCTAGACACAGGCTAGGCACAGGCTAGGCACTAGGCTAGGCACAGGCTAGCACAAGGCTAGGCACAGGCCAGTGCACATGCCTGTCTCAGGACAGGCAAGGCACAGGCTAGACACAGGCTAGACACAGGCTAGGCACAGGCTATGCACATGCCAGTCACAGGCAAGGCACAGGCTAGACACAGGCTAGACACAGGCTAGGCATAGGCTGTGCACAGGCCTGGACACAGGCTAGACACAGGCTAGACACAGGCTAGGCACAGGCTAGGCAAGCCTGGACAGGCTAGACACAGGCTATGCCACAGGCTGTTACAGGCTAGGGCACAGGCCAGGACCTGGCCAGGTCTAGGCACAGGCTAGGCACAGGCTGAAGGCACAGGCTAGGCACAGGCTAGACACAGGCTAGGCATAGGCTAGGCACAGGCCTAGCCACAGGCTAGCACAGGCCAGGCTAGGCACACAGGCTAGGCTAGGCCAGGGCTCAGGCTCAGGCACAGGCTAGACACAGGCTAGGCACAGGCTAGGCACAGGCTAGGCACAGGCTAGACACAGGCTAGGCACAGGCTATGCACATGCCTGTCTCAGGCAAGGCACAGGCTGAGACACAGGCTAGACACAGGGCTAAGCACAGGCTAGGCACAGGCCAGGCACAGGCCAGGCACAGGCTAGACACAGGCTAGGCTGTGCACATGCCTGTCTCAGGCACAGGCTAGGCACAGGCTAGACACAGGCGCAGACACTGGCTAGGCACAGGCTATGCACATGCCAGTCACAGGCAAGGCACAGGCTAGACACAGGCTAGACACTGGCTAGGGGGCACAGGCTAGACACAGGCTAGACACATAGGCAGACACAGGCTAGACACAGGCTAGACACAGGCTAGACACAGGCTAGGCACAGGCTAGACACAGGCTAGACACAGGCTGGGACAGGCAGCTAGACACAGGCTAGACACAGGCTAGACACAGGCACAGGCCAGACAGGGGCTAGACAGGGGCTAGACACAGGCTAGACACAGGCTAGACACAGGCTAGACACAGGCTAGACACAGGCTAGACACAGGCTAGGCACAGGCTAGACACAGGCTAGGCACAGGCTAGACAAAGGCTAGACACAGGCTAGACACAGGCTAGACACAGGCTGGACACAGGCTAGACACAGGCTAGACACAGGCTACACACAGGCTGGACACAGGCTAGACACAGGCTAGACACAGGCTAGACACAGGCTAGGCATAGGCTAGGCACAGGCTAGCCACAGGCTAGGCATAGGCTAGGCACAGGCAAGCCACAGGCTAGGCACAGGCTAGGCATAGGCTAGGCACAGGCTAGCCACAGGCTAGGCACAGGCTTGGCACAGGCTAGCCACTGGCTAGGCACTGGCTAGGCACAGGCTAGGCACTGGCTAGGCACAAGCTAGTCACAGGCTAGGCACAGGCCAGTCACAGGCTAGGCACAGGCCAGGCACAGGCTAGACATCGGCTAGACACCGGCTTGACACTGACTAGACACAGGCTAGACAGAGGCTAAACACTGGCTAGGCTAGACACAGGCTATGCACAGGCTAGGAACTGGCTAGACACTGGCTAGGCACACGCTAGGCACAGACTAGGCACAGGCTAGGCACAAGCTAGGCACAGGCCAGTCACAGGCTAGGCACAGGCTAGACACAGGCTAGACACCGGCTGGACACCGGCTAGACACAGACTAGACACAAGCTAGACAGAGGCTATACACTGGCTAGGCACAGGCTAGGCACTGGCTAGACACTGGCTAGGCACACGCTATGCACATGCCTGTCTCAGGAAAGGCACAGGCTAGACACAGGCTAGACACAGGCTAGGCACAGGCTTTGCACATGCCTGTCTCAGGCAAGGCACAGGCTAGACACAGGCTAGACACTGGCTAGGCACAGGCTATGCACATGCCAGTCACACGCTATGCACATGCCTGTCTCAGGCAAGGCACAGGCTAGACACAGGCTAGACACAGGCTAGACACAGGCTAGACACAGGCTATACACAGACTAGACACAGGCTAGACACAAGCTAGACAAGGGCTAAACACAGGGTAGACACAGGCTAGACACAGGCTAGAAACAGGCTAGACACAGGCTAGACACTGGCTTGGCACAGACTAGACACTGGCTAAGCACAGCCTACAAACTGGCTAGGCACAGGCTAGACACAGGCTAGACACAGGCTGGGCACAGGCTAGACACAGGCTAGACACGGGCTAGACACTGGTTAGGCACAGGCTAGACACATGCCAGTCTCAGGCAAGGCACAGGCTAGACACAGGCTAGGCACAGGCTAGACACAGGCTAGACACTGGCTGGGCACAGGCTAGACACTGGCTAGGCACAGGCTATACGCTGGCTAGGCACAGGCTAGACACAGGCTAGACAAAGGCTGGACACTGGCTAGGCACACGCTGTGCACATGCCAGTCACAGGCAAGGCACAGGCTAGACACAGGCTAGACACAGGCTAGACAAAGGCTAGACACTGGCTAGGCACAGGCTAGGAACTGGCTAGACACTGGCTAGGCACACGCTATGCACATGCCAGTCTCAAGCAAGGCACAGGCTAGACACAGGCTAGACACAGGCTAGGCACAGGCTGGACACAGGCTAGACACAGGCTAGACACAGGCTAGACACAGGCTAGGTATAGGCTAGGCACAGGCTAGCCACAGGCTAGGCACAGGCTAGGCACAGGCTAGGCACAAGCTAGGCACAGGCTAGGCACAAGCTAGGCACAGGCCAGTCACAGGCTAGGCACACGCTATGCACATGCCTGTCTCAGGAAAGGCACAGGCTAGACACAGGCTAGGCACAGGCTATGCACATGCCAGTCACAGGCAAGGCACAGGCTAGACACAGGCTAGGCACAGGCTAGGCACAGGCTAGACACAGGCTAGACACAGGCTAGGCACACGCTGTGCACATGCCTGTCTCAGGCAAGGCACAGGCTAGACAGAGGCTAGACACTGGCTAGGCACAGGCTATGCACATGCCAGTCACAGGCAAGGCACAGGCTAGACACAGGCTAGACACTGGCTAGGCACAGGCTAGACACAGGTTAGGCACAAGCTAGGCACAGGCTAGGCACAAGCTAGGCACAGGCCAGTCACAGGCTAGGCACATGCTATGCACATGCCTGTCTCAGGAAAGGCACAGGCTAGACACAGGCTAGACACAGGCTAGGCACAGGCTATGCACATGCCAGTCACAGGCAAGGCACAGGCTAGACACAGGCTAGACACAGGCTAGGCATAGGCTAGGCACAGGCTAGACACAGGCTAGACACAGGCTAGGCACAAGCTAGGCACAGGCCAGTCACAGGCTAGGCACACGCTATGCACATGCCTGTCTCAGGAAAGGCACAGGCTAGACACAGGCTAGACACAGGCTAGGCACAGGCTATGCACATGCCAGTCACAGGCAAGGCACAGGCTAGACACAGGCTAGGTATAGGCTAGGCACAGGCTAGCCACAGGCTAGGCACAGGCTAGGCACAGGCTAGGCACAGGCTAGGCACAAGCTAGGCACAGGCTAGGCACAAGCTAGGCACAGGCCAGTCACAGGCTAGGCACACGCTATGCACATGCCTGTCTCAGGAAAGGCACAGGCTAGACACAGGCTAGACACAGGCTAAGCACAGGCTATGCACATGCCAGTCACAGGCAAGGCACAGGCTAGACACAGGCTAGACACAGGCTAGGCACAGGCTAGGCACAGGCTAGACACAGGCTAGACACAGGCTAGGCACACGCTGTGCACATGCCTGTCTCAGGCAAGGCACAGGCTAGACACAGGCTAGACACTGGCTAGGCACAGGCTATGCACATGCCAGTCACAGGCAAGGCACAGGCTAGACACAGGCTAGACACTGGCTAGGCACAGGCTAGACACAGGCTAGACACAGGCTAGACACAGGCTAGACACAGGCTAGACACAGGCTAGACACAGGCTAGGCACAGGCTAGACACAGGCTAGACACAAGCTAGACACAGGCTAGACACAGGCTAGACACAGGCAAGACACAGGCTAGACACAGGCTAGACACAGGCTAGACACAGGCTAGGCACAGGCTAGACACAGGCTAGACACAGGCTAGGCACAGGCTAGACAAAGGCTAGACACAGGCTAGACACAGGCTAGACACAGGCTGGACACAGGCTAGACACAGGCTAGACACAGGCTACACACAGGCTGGACACAGGCTAGACATAGGCTAGACACAGGCTAGACACAGGCTAGGCATAGGCTAGGCACAGGCTAGCCACAGGCTAGGCATAGGCTAGGCACAGGCAAGCCACAGGCTAGGCACAGGCTAGGCATAGGCTAGGCACAGGCTAGCCACAGGCTAGGCACAGGCTTGGCACAGGCTAGCCACTGGCTAGGCACTGGCTAGGCACAGGCTAGGCACTGGCTAGGCACAAGCTAGTCACAGGCTAGGCACAGGCCAGTCACAGGCTAGGCACAGGCCAGGCACAGGCTAGACATCGGCTAGACACCGGCTTGACACTGACTAGACACAGGCTAGACAGAGGCTAAACACTGGCTAGGCTAGACACAGGCTATGCACAGGCTAGGAACTGGCTAGACACTGGCTAGGCACACGCTAGGCACAGACTAGGCACAGGCTAGGCACAAGCTAGGCACAGGCCAGTCACAGGCTAGGCACAGGCTTGACACAGGCTAGACACCGGCTGGACACCGGCTAGACACAGACTAGACACAAGCTAGACAGAGGCTATACACTGGCTAGGCACAGGCTAGGCACTGGCTAGACACTGGCTAGGCACACGCTATGCACATGCCTGTCTCAG
This sequence comes from Zaprionus gabonicus, assembly GCA_018903695.1. Lineage (NCBI taxonomy): Eukaryota > Metazoa > Arthropoda > Insecta > Diptera > Drosophilidae > Zaprionus > Zaprionus gabonicus. The sequence goes on from JAEIFO010000059.1 coordinate 5,607, forward strand.
GAAAGGCACAGGCTAGACACAGGCTAGACACAGGCTAGGCACAGGCTATGCACATGCCAGTCACAGGCAAGGCACAGGTTAGACACAGGCTAGACACAGGCTAGGCACAGGCTAGGCACAGGCTAGGCACAGGCTAGGCACAGGCTAGGCACAGGCTAGGCACTGGCTAGACACTGGCTAGGCACACGCTATGCACATGCCTGTCTCAGGCAAGGCACAGGCTAGACACAGGCTAGACACTGGCTAGGCACAGGCTATGCACATGCCAGTCACACGCTATGCACATGCCTGTCTCAGGCAAGGCACAGGCTAGACACAGGCTAGACACAGGCTAGACACAGGCTAGACACAGGCTATACACAGACTAGACACAGGCTAGACACAAGCTAGACAAGGGCTAAACACAGGGTAGACACAGGCTAGACACAGGCTAGAAACAGGCTAGACACAGGCTAGACACTGGCTTGGCACAGACTAGACACTGGCTAAGCACAGCCTACAAACTGGCTAGGCACAGGCTAGACACAGGCTAGACACAGGCTGGGCACAGGCTAGACACAGGCTAGACACGGGCTAGACACAGGCTAGACACAGGCTAGACACGGGCTAGACACAGGCTATAGACAGGCTAGACACAGGCTAGACACAGGCTAGACACAGGCTAGACACACGCTGGGCACAGGCTAGACACTGGCTAGGCACAGGCTAGACACTGGCTAGGCAAAGGCTAGACAATGGCTATGAACAGGCTAGACACAGGCTAGAAACTGGCTAGGCACAGGCTAGACACAGGCTAGACACTGGCTGGGCACAGGCTAGACACTGGCTAGGCACAGGCTAGACACAGGCTAGACACAGGCTAGGCACAGGCTAGGCACAGGCTAGGCACAGGCTAGGCACAGGCTAGACACTGGCTAGGCACAGGCTAGACACTGGCTAGGCACAGGCTAGACACAGGCTAGACACAGGCTAGACACAGGCTAGACACGGGCTAGACACAGGCTAGACACAGGCTAGACACGGGCTAGACACAGGCTAGAGACAGGCTAGACACAGGCTAGACACAGGCTAGACACAGGCTAGACACAGGCTGGGCACAGGCTAGACACTGGCTAGGCACAGGCTAGACACTGGCTAGGCAAAGGCTAGACAATGGCTATGAACAGGCTAGACAATGGCTATGAACAGGCTAGGCACTGGCTAGGTACAGGCTAGGTACTGGCTAGGTAGAGGCTAGGCACTGGCTAGGTACAGGCTAGGCAGAGGCTAGGCACATACTTGACACAGGCTAGACACAGGCTAGACAAAGGCTAGACACAGGCTAGACACAGACTAGACACAGGCTAGACAGAGACTAGACACAGGCTAGACACAGGCTAGACACAAGCTATAGACAGGCTAGACACAGTCTAGACACAGTCTAGACACAGGCTAGACACAGGCTAGAAACAGACTAGACACAGGCTAGAAACTGTCTTGGCACAGACTAGACACTGGCTAAGCACAGTCTACAAACTGGCAAGGCACAGGCTAGACACAGGCTAGACACAGGCTGGGCACAGGCTAGACACTGGCTAGGCACAGGCTAGACACTGGCTAGGCACAGGCTAGACACTGGCTAGGCAAAGGCTAGACAATGGCTATGAACAGGCTAGACAATGGCTATGAACAGGCTAGGCACTGGCTAGGTACAGGCTAGGTACTGGCTAGGTAGAGGCTAGGCACTGGCTAGGTACAGGCTAGGCAGAGGCTAGGCACATACTTGACACAGGCTAGACACAGGCTAGACAAAGGCTAGACACAGGCTAGACACAGACTAGACACAGGCTAGACAGAGGCTACACACTGGCTAGGCACAGGCTAGACTCTGGCTATGCACAGGCTAGACAAAGGCTAGACACTGGATAGGCACAGGCTGGGCACTGGCTAGATACTGGCTAGGCATACGCTTTGCACATGCCATTTTTAGGCAAGGCACAGGCTAGACACAGGCTAGACACTGGCTAGGCACAGGCTAGACACTGGCTTGGCACAGACTAGACACTGGCTAAACACAGGCTAGGCACAGGCTAGGCACAAGCTAGGCACAGGCTAGGCACAGGCCAGTCACAGGCTAGGCACAGGCTAGGCACAGGCTAGGCACAGGCTAGGCACAGGCTAGGCACAGGCTAGACACAGGCTAGGCACAGGCTAGGCACAGGCTAGGCACAGGCTAGACACAGGCTAGGCACAGGCTAGGCACAGGCTAGACACCGGCTAGACACCGGCTAAACACCGGCTAGACACAGACTAGACACAGGCTAGACAGAGGCTATACACTGGCTAGGCACAGGCCAGACACAGGCTAGACACAGGCTAGACACAGGCTAGACACAGGCTAGACACAGGCTAGACACAGGCTAGACACAGGCTAGACACAGGCTAGACACAGGCTAGACACAGGCTAGACACAGGCTAGACACAGGCTAGACACAGGCTAGACACAGGCTAGACACAGGCTAGACACAGGCTAGACACAGGCTAGACACAGGCTAGACACAGGGCAGACACAGGCTAGACACGTGCTTGGCACAGACTAGACACTGGCTAAGCACAGGCTAGACACAGGCTAGAAACTAGCTAGACACAGGCTAGACACAGGCTAGACACAGGCTATACACAGACTAGACACAGGCTAGACACAAGCTAGACAAGGGCTAGACACAGGGTAGACACAGGCTAGACACAGGCTAGACACTGGCTTGGCACAGGCTAGACACTGGCTTGGCACAGACTAGACACTGGCTAAGCACAGTCTACAAACTGGCTAGGCACAGGCTAGACACAGGCTAGACACAGGCTGGGCACAGGCTAGAGACAGGCTAGACACGGGCTAGACACAGGCTAGACACAGGCTAGACACGGGCTAGACACAGGCTAGAGACAGGCTAGACACAGGCTAGACACAGGCTAGACACAGGCTAGACACAGGCTGGGCACAGGCTAGACACTGGCTAGGCACAGGCAAGACACTGGCTAGGCAAAGGCTAGACAATGGCTATGAACAGGCTAGACAATGGCTATGAACAGGCTAGGCACTGGCTAGGTACAGGCTAGGTACTGGCTAGGTAGAGGCTAGGCACTGGCTAGGTACAGGCTAGGCAGAGGCTAGGCACATACTTGACACAGGCTAGACACAGGCTAGACACTGGCTAGGCACAGGCTAGACACTGGCTAGGCAAAGGCTAGACAATGGCTAGGCAAAGGCTAGACAATGGCTATGAACAGGCTAGGCACTGGCTAGGTACAGGCTAGGTACTGGCTAGGTAGAGGCTAGGCACTGGCTAGGTACAGGCTAGGCAGAGGCTAGGCACATACTTGACACAGGCTAGACACAGGCTAGACAAAGGCTAGACACAGGCTAGACACAGGCTAGACTCTGGCTATGCACAGGCTAGACAAAGGCTAGACACTGGATAGGCACAGGCTGGGCACTGGCTAGATACTGGCTAGGCATACGCTTTGCACATGCCAGTTTTAGGCAAGGCACAGGCTAGACACAGGCTAGACACTGGCTAGGCACAGGCTAGACACAGGCTAGACACGGGCTAGACACAGGCTAGACACAGGCTAGACACAGGCTAGACACGGGCTAGACACAGGCTAGAGACAGGCTAGACACAGGCTAGACACAGGCTAGACACAGGCTGGGCACAGGCTAGACACTGGCTAGGCACAGGCTACACACTGGCTAGGCAAAGGCTAGACAATGGCTATGAACAGGCTAGACAATGGCTATGAACAGGCTAGGCACTGGCTAGGTACAGGCTAGGTACTGGCTAGGTAGAGGCTAGGCACTGGCTAGGTACAGGCTAGGCAGAGGCTAGGCACATACTTGACACAGGGTAGACACAGGCTAGACACGTGCTTGGCACAGACCAGACACTGGCTAAGCACAGGCTAGACACAGGCTAGAAACTAGCTAGACACAGGCTAGACACAGGCTAGACACAGGCTATACACAGACTAGACACAGGCTAGACACAAGCTAGACAAGGGCTACACACAGGGTAGACACAGGCTAGACACAGGCTAGACACAGTCTACAAACTGGCTAGGCACAGGCTAGACACAGGCTAGACACAGGCTGGGCACAGGCTAGACACAGGCTAGACACAGGCTAGACACAGGCTAGACACAGGCTAGACACAGGCTGGGCACAGGCTAGACACTGGCTAGGCAAAGGCTAGACAATGGCTATGAACAGGCTAGACAATGGCTATGAACAGGCTAGGCACTGGCTAGGTACAGGCTAGGTACTGGCTAGGTAGAGGCTAGGCACTGGCTAGGTACAGGCTAGGCAGAGGCTAGGCACATACTTGACACAGGCTAGACACAGGCTAGGCACAGGCTAGGCACAGGCTAGGCACAGGCTAGGCACAGGCTAGGCACAGGCTAGGCACAGGCTAGGCACAGGCTAGGCACAGGCTAGACACAGGCTAGGCACAGGCTAGGCACAGGCTAGACACCGGCTAGACACCGGCTAAACACCGGCTAGACACAGACTAGACACAGGCTAGACAGAGGCTATACACTGGCTAGGCACAGGCCAGACACAGGCTAGACACAGGCTAGACACAGGCTAGACACAGGCTAGACACAGGCTAGACACAGGCTAGACACAGGCTAGACACAGGCTAGACACAGGCTAGACACAGGCTAGACACAGGCTAGACACAGGCTAGACACAGGCTAGACACAGGCTAGACACAGGCTAGACACAGGCTAGACACAGGCTAGACACAGGCTAGACACAGGCTGACAGACACAGGCTAGACACAGGCTAGACACAGGCTAGACACAGGCTAGACACAGGCTAGACACAGGGTAGACACAGGCTAGACACGTGCTTGGCACAGACTAGACACTGGCTAAGCACAGGCTAGACACAGGCTAGAAACTAGCTAGACACAGGCTAGACACAGGCTAGACACAGGCTATACACAGACTAGACACAGGCTAGACACAAGCTAGACAAGGGCTAGACACAGGGTAGACACAGGCTAGACACAGGCTAGACACTGGCTTGGCACAGGCTAGACACTGGCTTGGCACAGACTAGACACTGGCTAAGCACAGTCTACAAACTGGCTAGGCACAGGCTAGACACAGGCTAGACACAGGCTGGGCACAGGCTAGAGACAGGCTAGACACGGGCTAGACACAGGCTAGACACAGGCTAGACACGGGCTAGACACAGGCTAGAGACAGGCTAGACACAGGCTAGACACAGGCTAGACACAGGCTAGACACAGGCTGGGCACAGGCTAGACACTGGCTAGGCACAGGCAAGACACTGGCTAGGCAAAGGCTAGACAATGGCTATGAACAGGCTAGACAATGGCTATGAACAGGCTAGGCACTGGCTAGGTACAGGCTAGGTACTGGCTAGGTAGAGGCTAGGCACTGGCTAGGTACAGGCTAGGCAGAGGCTAGGCACATACTTGACACAGGCTAGACACAGGCTAGACACTGGCTAGGCACAGGCTAGACACTGGCTAGGCAAAGGCTAGACAATGGCTAGGCAAAGGCTAGACAATGGCTATGAACAGGCTAGGCACTGGCTAGGTACAGGCTAGGTACTGGCTAGGTAGAGGCTAGGCACTGGCTAGGTACAGGCTAGGCAGAGGCTAGGCACATACTTGACACAGGCTAGACACAGGCTAGACAAAGGCTAGACACAGGCTAGACACAGGCTAGACTCTGGCTATGCACAGGCTAGACAAAGGCTAGACACTGGATAGGCACAGGCTGGGCACTGGCTAGATACTGGCTAGGCATACGCTTTGCACATGCCAGTTTTAGGCAAGGCACAGGCTAGACACAGGCTAGACACTGGCTAGGCACAGGCTAGACACAGGCTAGACACGGGCTAGACACAGGCTAGACACAGGCTAGACACAGGCTAGACACGGGCTAGACACAGGCTAGAGACAGGCTAGACACAGGCTAGACACAGGCTAGACACAGGCTGGGCACAGGCTAGACACTGGCTAGGCACAGGCTACACACTGGCTAGGCAAAGGCTAGACAATGGCTATGAACAGGCTAGACAATGGCTATGAACAGGCTAGGCACTGGCTAGGTACAGGCTAGGTACTGGCTAGGTAGAGGCTAGGCACTGGCTAGGTACAGGCTAGGCAGAGGCTAGGCACATACTTGACACAGGGTAGACACAGGCTAGACACGTGCTTGGCACAGACCAGACACTGGCTAAGCACAGGCTAGACACAGGCTAGAAACTAGCTAGACACAGGCTAGACACAGGCTAGACACAGGCTATACACAGACTAGACACAGGCTAGACACAAGCTAGACAAGGGCTACACACAGGGTAGACACAGGCTAGACACAGGCTAGACACTGGCTTGGCACAGGCTAGACACTGGCTTGGCACAGACTAGACACTGGCTAAGCACAGTCTACAAACTGGCTAGGCACAGGCTAGACACAGGCTAGACACAGGCTGGGCACAGGCTAGACACAGGCTAGACACAGGCTAGACACAGGCTAGACACAGGCTAGACACAGGCTGGGCACAGGCTAGACACTGGCTAGGCAAAGGCTAGACAATGGCTATGAACAGGCTAGACAATGGCTATGAACAGGCTAGGCACTGGCTAGGTACAGGCTAGGTACTGGCTAGGTAGAGGCTAGGCACTGGCTAGGTACAGGCTAGGCAGAGGCTAGGCACATACTTGACACAGGCTAGACACAGGCTAGACAAAGGCTAGACACAGGCTAGACACAGACTAGACACAGGCTAGACAGAGGCTAGACACAGGCTAGACACAGGCTAGACACAAGCTATAGACAGGCTAGACACAGTCTAGACACAGTCTAGACACAGGCTAGACACAGGCTAGAAACAGACTAGACACAGGCTAGAAACTGTCTTGGCACAGACTAGACATTGGCTAAGCACAGTCTACAAACTGGCAAGGCACAGGCTAGACACAGGCCAGACACAGGCTGGGCACAGGCTAGACACTGGCTAGGCACAGGCTAGACACTGGCTAGGCACAGGCTAGACACTGGCTAGGCAAAGGCTAGACAATGGCTATGAACAGGCTAGACAATGGCTATGAACAGGCTAGGCACTGGCTAGGTACAGGCTAGGTACTGGCTAGGTAGAGGCTAGGCACTGGCTAGGTACAGGCTAGGCAGAGGCTAGGCACATACTTGACACAGGCTAGACACAGGCTAGACAAAGGCTAGACACAGGCTAGACACAGACTAGACACAGGCTAGACAGAGGCTACACACTGGCTAGGCACAGGCTAGACTCTGGCTATGCACAGGCTAGACAAAGGCTAGACACTGGATAGGCACAGGCTGGGCACTGGCTAGATACTGGCTAGGCATACGCTTTGCACATGCCAGTTTTAGGCAAGGCACAGGCTAGACACAGGCTAGACACTGGCTAGGCACAGGCTAGACACTGGCTTGGCACAGACTAGACACTGGCTAAACACAGGCTAGGCACAGGCTAGGCACAAGCTAGGAACAGGCTAGGCACAGGCCAGTCACAGGCTAGGCACAGGCTAGGCACAGGCTAGGCACAGGCTAGGCACAGGCTAGGCACAGGCTAGGCACAGGCTAGACACAGGCTAGGCACAGGCTAGGCACAGGCTAGACACCGGCTAGACACCGGCTAAACACCGGCTAGACACAGACTAGACACAGGCTAGACAGAGGCTATACACTGGCTAGGCACAGGCCAGACACAGGCTAGACACAGGCTAGACACAGGCTAGGCACAGGCTAGACACAGGCTAGACACAGGCTAGACACAGGCTAGACACAGGCTAGACACAGGCTAGACACAGGCTAGACACAGGCTAGACACAGGCTAGACACAGGCTAGACACAGGCTAGACACAGGCTAGACACAGGCTAGACACAGGCTAGACACAGGCTAGACACAGGCTAGACACAGGCTAGACACAGGCTAGACACAGGGTAGACACAGGCTAGACACGTGCTTGGCACAGACTAGACACTGGCTAAGCACAGGCTAGACACAGGCTAGAAACTAGCTAGACACAGGCTAGACACAGGCTAGACACAGGCTATACACAGACTAGACACAGGCTAGACACAAGCTAGACAAGGGCTAGACACAGGGTAGACACAGGCTAGACACAGGCTAGACACTGGCTTGGCACAGGCTAGACACTGGCTTGGCACAGACTAGACACTGGCTAAGCACAGTCTACAAACTGGCTAGGCACAGGCTAGACACAGGCTAGACACAGGCTGGGCACAGGCTAGAGACAGGCTAGACACGGGCTAGACACAGGCTAGACACAGGCTAGACACGGGCTAGACACAGGCTAGAGACAGGCTAGACACAGGCTAGACACAGGCTAGACACAGGCTAGACACAGGCTGGGCACAGGCTAGACACTGGCTAGGCACAGGCTAGACACTGGCTAGGCAAAGGCTAGACAATGGCTATGAACAGGCTAGACAATGGCTATGAACAGGCTAGGCACTGGCTAGGTACAGGCTAGGTACTGGCTAGGCAGAGGCTAGGCACTGGCTAGGTACAGGCTAGGCAGAGGCTAGGCACATACTTGACACAGGCTAGACACAGGCTAGACACTGGCTAGGCACAGGCTAGACACTGGCTAGGCAAAGGCTAGACAATGGCTAGGCAAAGGCTAGACAATGGCTATGAACAGGCTAGACAATGGCTATGAACAGGCTAGGCACTGGCTAGGTACAGGCTAGGTACTGGCTAGGTAGAGGCTAGGCACTGGCTAGGCACAGGCTAGGCAGAGGCTAGGCACATACTTGACACAGGCTAGACACAGGCTAGACAAAGGCTAGACACAGGCTAGACACAGGCTAGACTCTGGCTATGCATAGGCTAGACAAAGGCTAGACACTGGATAGGCACAGGCTGGGCACTGGCTAGATACTGGCTAGGCATACGCTTTGCACATGCCAGTTTTAGGCAAGGCACAGGCTAGACACAGGCTAGACACTGGCTAGGCACAGGCTAGACACAGGCTAGACACGGGCTAGACACAGGCTAGACACAGGCTAGACACAGGCTAGACACGGGCTAGACACAGGCTAGAGACAGGCTAGACACAGGCTAGACACAGGCTAGACACAGGCTGGGCACAGGCTAGACACTGGCTAGGCACAGGCTACACACTGGCTAGGCAAAGGCTAGACAATGGCTATGAACAGGCTAGACAATGGCTATGAACAGGCTAGGCACTGGCTAGGTACAGGCTAGGTACTGGCTAGGTAGAGGCTAGGCACTGGCTAGGTACAGGCTAGGCAGAGGCTAGGCACATACTTGACACAGGGTAGACACAGGCTAGACACGTGCTTGGCACAGACTAGACACTGGCTAAGCACAGGCTAGACACAGGCTAGAAACTAGCTAGACACAGGCTAGACACAGGCTAGACACAGGCTATACACAGACTAGACACAGGCTAGACACAAGCTAGACAAGGGCTACACACAGGGTAGACACAGGCTAGACACAGGCTAGACACTGGCTTGGCACAGGCTAGACACTGGCTTGGCACAGACTAGACACTGGCTAAGCACAGTCTACAAACTGGCTAGGCACAGGCTAGACACAGGCTAGACACAGGCTGAGCACAGGCTAGACACAGGCTAGACACAGGCTAGACACAGGCTAGACACAGGCTAGACACAGGCTGGGCACAGGCTAGACACTGGCTAGGCACAGGCTAGACACTGGCTAGGCAAAGGCTAGACAATGGCTATGAACAGGCTAGACAATGGCTATGAACAGGCTAGGCACTGGCTAGGTACAGGCTAGGTACTGGCTAGGTAGAGGCTAGGCACTGGCTAGGTACAGGCTAGGCAGAGGCTAGGCACATACTTGACACAGGCTAGACACAGGCTAGACAAAGGCTAGACACAGGCTAGACACAGACTAGACACAGGCTAGACAGAGGCTAGACACAGGCTAGACACAGGCTAGACACAAGCTATAGACAGGCTAGACACAGTCTAGACACAGTCTAGACACAGGCTAGACACAGGCTAGAAACAGACTAGACACAGGCTAGAAACTGTCTTGGCACAGACTAGACATTGGCTAAGCACAGTCTACAAACTGGCAAGGCACAGGCTAGACACAGGCCAGACACAGGCTGGGCACAGGCTAGACACTGGCTAGGCACAGGCTAGACACTGGCTAGGCACAGGCTAGACACTGGCTAGGCAAAGGCTAGACAATGGCTATGAACAGGCTAGACAATGGCTATGAACAGGCTAGGCACTGGCTAGGTACAGGCTAGGTACTGGCTAGGTAGAGGCTAGGCACTGGCTAGGTACAGGCTAGGCAGAGGCTAGGCACATACTTGACACAGGCTAGACACAGGCTAGACAAAGGCTAGACACAGGCTAGACACAGACTAGACACAGGCTAGACAGAGGCTACACACTGGCTAGGCACAGGCTAGACTCTGGCTATGCACAGGCTAGACATAGGCTAGACACTGGATAGGCACAGGCTGGGCACTGGCTAGATACTGGCTAGGCATACGCTTTGCACATGCCAGTTTTAGGCAAGGCACAGGCTAGACACAGGCTAGACACTGGCTAGGCACAGGCTAGACACTGGCTTGGCACAGACTAGACACTGGCTAAACACAGGCTAGGCACAGGCTAGGCACAAGCTAGGCACAGGCTAGGCACAGGCCAGTCACAGGCTAGGCACAGGCTAGGCACAGGCTAGGCACAGGCTAGGCACTAGGCACAGGCTAGGCACAGGCTAGGCACAGGCTAGACACAGGCTAGGCACAGGCTAGGCACACCGGCTAAACACCGGCTAGACACAGACTAGACACAGGCTAGACAGAGGCTATACACTGGCTAGGCACAGGCCAGACACAGGCTAGACACAGGCTAGACACAGGCTAGGCACAGGCTAGACACAGGCTAGACACAGGCTAGGCACAGGCTAGACACAGGCTAGACACAGGCTAGACACAGGCTAGACACAGGCTAGACACAGGCTAGACACAGGCTAGACACAGGCTAGACACAGGCTAGACACAGGCTAGACACAGGCTAGACACAGGCTAGACACAGGCTAGACACAGGCTAGCACAGACACAGGCTAGACACAGGCTAGACACAGGCTAGACACAGGCTAGACACAGGCTAGACACAGGCTAGACACAGGCTAGACACAGGGTAGACACAGGCTAGACACGTGCTTGGCACAGACTAGACACTGGCTAAGCACAGGCTAGACACAGGCTAGAAACTAGCTAGACACAGGGTAGACACAGGCTAGACACAGGCTATACACAGACTAGACACAGGCTCGACACAAGCTAGACAAGGGCTAGACACAGGGTAGACACAGGCTAGACACAGGCTAGACACTGGCTTGGCACAGGCTAGACACTGGCTAGACACAGACTAGACACTGGCTAAACACAGTCTACAAACTGGCTAGGCACAGGCTAGACACAGGCTAGACACAGGCTGGGCACAGGCTAGACACAGGCTAGACACGGGCTAGACACAGGCTAGACACAGGCTAGACACGGGCTAGACACAGGCTAGAGACAGGCTAGACACAGGCTAGACACAGGCTAGACACAGGCTAGACACAGGCTGGGCACAGGCTAGACACTGGCTAGGCACAGGCAAGACACTGGCTAGGCAAAGGCTAGACAATGGCTATGAACAGGCTAGACACAGGCTAGAAACTGGCTAGGCACAGGCTAGACACAGGCTAGACACTGGCTGGGCACAGGCTAGACACTGGCTAGGCACAGGCTAGACACAGGCTAGACACAGGCTAGGCACAGGCTAGGCACAGGCTAGGCACAGGCTAGGCACAGGCTAGGCACAGGCTAGACACAGGCTAGACACAGGCTAGACACAGGCTAGACACAGGCTAGACACAGGCTAGACACAGGCTAGACACAGGCTAGACACAGGCTAGACACAGGCTAGACACGGGCTAGACACAGGCTAGAGACAGGCTAGACACAGGCTAGACACAGGCTAGACACAGGCTGGGCACAGGCTAGACACTGGCTAGGCACAGGCTAGACACTGGCTAGGCAAAGGCTAGACAATGGCTATGAACAGGCTAGACAATGGCTATGAACAGGCTAGGCACTGGCTAGGCACAGGCTAGGTACTGGCTAGGTAGAGGCTAGGCACTGGCTAGGTACAGGCTAGGCAGAGGCTAGGCACATACTTGACACAGGCTAGACACAGGCTAGACAAAGGCTAGACACAGGCTAGACACAGACTAGACACAGGCTAGACAGAGGCTACACACTGGCTAGGCACAGGCAAGACTCTGGCTATGCACAGGCTAGACAAAGGCTAGACACTGGATAGGCACAGGCTGGGCACTGGCTAGAAACTGGCTAGGCATACGCTATGCACATGCCAGTTTTAGGCAAGGCACAGGCTAGACACAGGCTAGACACTGGCTAGGCACAGGCTATGCACATGCCAGTCACAGGCAAGGCACAGGCATGGCACAGGCTAGACACAGGCTAGACACTGGCTAGGCACAGGCTAGACACTGGCTTGGCACAGACTAGACACTGGCTAGACACAGGCTAGGCACAGGCTAGGCACAGGCTAGGCACAGGCTAGGCACAGGCCAGTCACAGGCTAGGCACAGGCTAGGCACAGGCTAGGCACAGGCTAGGCACAGGCTAGGCACAGGCTAGGCACAGGCTAGGCACAGGCTAGACACCGGCTAGACACCGGCTAAACACCGGCTAGACACAGACTAGACACAGGCTAGACAGAGGCTATACACTGGCTAGGCACAGGCCAGACACAGGCTATGTACGGGCTAGACAAAGGCTAGACACTGGCTAGGCACAGGCTAGGCACAGGCTGGGCACAGGCTAGACACTGGCTAGGCACAGGCTAGACACAGGCTAGACACAGGCTAGACACAGGCTAGACACAGGCTAGACACAGGCTAGACACAGGCTAGACACAGGCTAGACACAGGCTAGACACAGGCTAGACACAGGCTAGACACAGGCTAGACACAGGCTAGATACAGGCTAGACAAAGGGTAGACACAGGCTAGACACGTGCTTGGCACAGACTAGACACTGGCTAAGCACAGGCTAGACACAGGCTAGAAACTGGCTAGACACAGGCTAGACACAGGCTAGACACAGGCTATACACAGACTAGACACAGGCTAGACACAAGCTAGACAAGGGCTAGACACAGGCTAGACACAGGCTAGAAACAGGCTAGACACAGGCTAGACACTGGCTTGGCACAGACTAGACACTGGCTAAGCACAGTCTACAAACTGGCTAGGCACAGGCTAGACACAGGCTAGACACAGGCTGGGCACAGGCTAGACACGGGCTAGGCACAGGCTAGACACTGGCTAGGCACAGGCTAGACAATGGCTATGAAGAGGCTAGACAATGGCTTTGAACAGGCTAGAAACTGTCTTAGGCACAGACTAGACACTGGCTAAGCACAGTCTACAAACTGGCAAGGCACAGGCTAGACACAGGCTAGACACAGGCTGGGCACAGGCTAGACACTGGCTAGGCACAGGCTAGACAGTGGCTAGGCACAGGCTAGACACCGGCTTGACACTGACTAGACACAGGCTAGACAGAGGCTATACACTGGCTAGGCACAGGCTTGACACAGGCTATGCACTGGCTAGACAAAGGCTAGACACTGGCTAGGCACAGGCTAGACACAGGCTAGACACAGGCTAGACACAGGCTAGGCATAGCCTAGGCACACGCTATGCACATGCCTGTCTCAGGCAAGGCACAGGCTAGACACTGGCTAGGCATAGGCTATGCACATGCCAGTCACAGGCAAGGCACAGGCTAGACACAGGCTAGACACAGGCTAGGCACAGGCTAGGCACAGGCTAAGCACTGGCTAGACAAAGGCTAGACACTGGCTAGGCACTGGCTAGAAACAGGCTAGACACAGGCTAGACACAGGCTAGACACAGGCTAGACACAGGCTAGACACAGGCTAGGCACAGGCTAGGCACAGGCTAGACAAAGGCTAGACAAAGGCTAGACACAGGCTAGACACAGGCTAGACACAGGCTAGACACAGGCTAGACACAGGCTAGACACAGGCTAGGCATAGGCTAGGCACAGGCTAGCAACAGGCTAGGCACACGCTAGGCACAGGCTAGGCACTGGCTAGGCACAAGCTAGTCACAGGCTAGGCACAGGCCAGTCACAGGCTAGGCACAGGCTAGGCACAGGCTAGACACCGGCTAGACACCGGCTAGACACTGACTAGACACAGGCTAGACAGAGGCTATACACTGGCTAGGCACAGGCTAGACACAGGCTATGCACAGGCTAGACAAAGGCTAGACACTGGCCAGGCACAGGCTAGACACAGGCTAGACACAGGCTAGGCATAGCCTAGGCACACGCTATGCACATGCCTGTCTCAGGCAAGGCACAGGCTAGACACAGGCTAGACACTGGCTAGGCATAGGCTATGCACATGCCAGTCACAGGCAAGGCACAGGCTAGACACAGGCTAGACATGGGCTTGGCACAGGCTAGGCACAGGCTAGGCACTGGCTAGACAAAGGCTAGACACTGGCAAGGCACTGGCTAGGCACAGGCTAGGCACTGGCTAGACACTGGCTAGGCACACGCTATGCACATGCCAGTCTCAGGCAAGGCACAGGCTAGACACAGGCTAGACACTGGCTAGGCACAGGCTATGCACATGCCAGTCACAGGCAAGGCACAGGCTAGACACAGGCTAGACACAGGCTAGGCTCAGGCTAGACACAGGCTAGACACTGGCTAGGCACAGGCTATGCACATGCCAGTCACAGGCAAGGCACAGGCTAGACACAGGCTAGGCACAGGCTAGGCACAGGCTAGGCACTGGCTAGACACTGGCTAGGCACACGCTATGCACATGATAGTCTCAGGCAAGGCACAGGCTAGACACAGGCTAGACACTGGCTAGGCACAGGCTATGCACATGCCAGTCACAGGCAAGGCACAGGCTAGACACTGGCTAGGCACAGGCTAGACACAGGCTAGACACTGGCTAGGCACAGGCTATGCACATGACAGTCTCAGGCAAGGCACAGGCTAGACACAGGCTAGACACTGGCTAGGCACACGCTATGCACATGCCAGTCTCTGGCTAGACACAGGCTAGACACTGGCTAGGAACAGGCTATGCACATGCCAGTCACAGGCAAGGCACAGGCTAGACACAGGCTAGACACAGGCTTGACAAAGGCTAGACACAGGCTAGACACAGGCTAGACACTGGCTAGGCACAAGCTATGCACATGCCAGTTACAGGCGAGGCACAGGCTAGACGCAGGCAAGACACAGGCTAGGCACAGGCTAGGCACAGGCTAGGCACAGGCTAGGCACAGGCTAGGCACAGGCTAGGCACAGGCTAGACACTGGCTAGGCACAGGCCAGTCACAGGCTAGGCACAGGCTAGGCACAGGCTAGACACCGGCTAGACACAGACTAGACACAGGCTAGACAGAGGCTTTACACTGGCTAGGCACAGGCTAGACACAGGCTATGCACAGGCTCAGACAAAGGCTAGACACTGGCTAGGCACAGGCTAGGCACTGGCTAGACACTGCCTAGGCACACGCTATGCACATGCCTGTCTCAGGCAAGGCACAGGCTAGACACAGGCTAGACACTGGCTAGGCATAGGCTATGCACATGCCAGTCACAGGCAAGGCACAAGCTAGACACAGGCTAGACACAGGCTAGGCACAGGCTAGGCACAGGCTAGGCACAGGCTAGGCACAGGCTATGCACATGCCAGTCACAGGCAAGGCACAGGCTAGACACAGGCTAGACACTGGCTAGGCACAGGCTAGACACTGGCTTGGCACAGACTAGACACTGGCTAAGCTCAGGCTAGACACAGGCTAGAAACTGGCTAGGCACAGGCTAGACACAGGCTAGACACTGGCTGGGCACAGGCTACACACAGGCTAGACACAGGCTAGACACAGGCTAGACACAGGCTAGACACAGGCTAGACACAGGCTAGACACAGGCTAGACACAGGCTAGACACAGGCTAGACACAGGCTAGACACAGGCTAGACACAGGCTAGACACAGGCTAGACACAGGCTAGGCACAGGCTAGACAAAGGCTAGACACAGGCTAGACACAGGCTAGACACAGGCTAGACACAGGCTAGACACAGGCTAGACACAGGCTAGGCATAGGCTAGGCACAGGCTAGCCACAGGCTAGGCACACGCTAGGCACAGGCTAGGCACTGGCTAGGCACAAGCTAGTCACAGGCTAGGCACAGGCCAGTCACAGGCTAGGCACAGGCTAGGCACAGGCTAGACACCGGCTAGACACCGGCTTGACACTGACTAGACACAGGCTAGACAGAGGCTATACACTGGCTAGGCACAGGCTAGACACAGGCTATGCACAGGCTAGACAAAGGCTAGACACTGGCTAGGCACAGGCTAGACACAGGCTAGACACAGGCTAGGCATAGCCTAGGCACACGCTATGCACATGCCTGTCTCAGGCAAGGCACAGGCTAGACACTGGCTAGGCATAGGCTATGCACATGCCAGTCACAGGCAAGGCACAGGCTAGACACAGGCTAGACACAGGCTAGGCACAGGCTAGGCACAGGCTAGGCACAGGCTAGGCACTGGCTAGACAAAGGCTAGACACTGGCTAGGCACTGGCTAGAAACAGGCTAGACACAGGCTAGACACAGGCTAGACACAGGCTAGACACAGGCTAGACACAGGCTAGGCACAGGCTAGACAAAGGCTAGACACAGGCTAGACACAGGCTAGACACAGGCTAGGCATAGGCTAGGCACAGGCTAGCAACAGGCTAGGCACACGCTAGGCACAGGCTAGGCACTGGCTAGGCACAAGCTAGTCACAGGCTAGGCACAGGCCAGTCACAGGCTAGGCACAGGCTAGGCACAGGCTAGACACCGGCTAGACACTGGCTAGACACAGGCTAGACAGAGGCTATACACTGGCTAGGCACAGGCTAGACACAGGCTATGCACAGGCTAGACAAAGGCTAGACACTGGCTAGGCACAGGCTAGACACAGGCTAGACACAGGCTAGGCATAGCCTAGGCACACGCTATGCACATGCCTGTCTCAGGCAAGGCACAGGCTAGACACAGGCTAGACACTGGCTAGGCATAGGCTATGCACATGCCAGTCACAGGCAAGGCACAGGCTAGACACAGGCTAGACACAGGCTTGGCACAGGCTAGGCACAGGCTAGGCACTGGCTAGACAAAGGCTAGACACTGGCTAGGCACTGGCTAGGCACAGGCTAGGCACTGGCTAGACACTGGCTAGGCACACGCTATGGACATGCCAGTCTCAGGCAAGGCACAGGCTAGACACAGGCTAGACACTGGCTAGGCACAGGCTATGCACATGCCAGTCACAGGCAAGGCACAGGCTAGACACAGGCTAGACACAGGCTAGCACGCTAGGCTAGACACTGGCTAGGCACAGGCTATGCACATGCCAGTCACAGGCAAGGCACAGGCTAGACACAGGCTAGGCACAGGCTAGGCACAGGCTAGGCACTGGCTAGACACTGGCTAGGCACACTCTATGCACATGATAGTCTCAGGCAAGGCACAGGCTAGACACAGGCTAGACACTGGCTAGGCACAGGCTATGCACATGCCAGTCACAGGCAAGGCACAGGCTAGACACAGGCTGGGCACAGGCTAGACACAGGCTAGACACTGGCTAGGCACAGGCTATGCACATGCCAGTCTCAGGCAAGGCACAGGCTAGACACAGGCTAGACACTGGCTAGGCACACGCTATGCACATGCCAGTCTCTGGCAAGGCACAGGCTAGACACAGGCTAGACACTGGCTAGGCACAGGCTATGCACATGCCAGTCACAGGCAAGGCACAGGCTAGACATAGGCTAGACACAGGCTAGACAAAGGCTAGACACAGGCTAGACACTGGCTAGGCACAAGCTATGCACATGCCAGTTACAGGCGAGGCACAGGCTAGACGCAGGCAGGCTAGACACAGGCTAGGCACAGGCTAGGCACAGGCTAGGCACAGGCTAGGCACTGGCTAGACACTGGCTAGGCACAGGCCAGTCACAGGCTAGGCACTGGCTAGGCACAGGCTAGACACCGGCTAGACACAGACTAGACACAGGCTAGACAGAGGCTTTACACTGGCTAGGCACAGGCTAGACAAAGGCTATGCACATGCTAGACAAAGGCTAAACACTGGCTAGGCACAGGCTAGGCACTGGCTAGACACTGGCTAGGCACACGCTATGCACATGCCTCTCTCTGGCTAGGCACAGGCCAGTCACAGGCTAGGCACAGGCTAGACACAGGCTAGACACTGGCTAGGCACAGGCCAGTCACAGGCTAGGCACAGGCTAGACACAGGCTAGGCACAGGCTAGACACTGGATTGGCACAGACTAGACACTGGCTAAACACAGGCTAGACACAGGCTAGGCACAGGCTATGCACAGGCCAGTCACAGGCTAGACACAGGCTAGACACTGGCTAGACACAGGCTAGACACAGGCTAGACACAGGCTAGACACAGGCTAGACACAGGCAAGGCACAGGCTAGACACAGGCTAGACACTGGCTAGACACAGGCTAGACACAGGCTAGACACAGGCTAGACACAGGCTAGACACAGGCTAGGCACAGGCTAGACACAGGCTAGACACAGGCTAGACACAAGCTAGACACAGGCTAGACACAGGCTAGACACAGGCTAGACACAGGCTAGCACAGACACAGGCTAGACACAGGCTAGACACAGGCTAGGCACAGGCTAGACACAGGCTAGGCACAGGCTAGACAAAGGCTAGACACAGGCTAGACACAGGCTAGACACAGGCTAGACACAGGCTAGACACAGGCTAGACACAGGCTAGACACAGGCTAGACACAGGCTAGACACAGGCTAGACACAGGCTAGACACAGGCTAGGCATAGGCTAGGCACAGGCTAGCACACAGGCTAGGCATAGGCTAGGCACAGGCAAAGCCACAGGCTAGGCACAGGCTAGGCATAGGCTAGGCACAGGCTAGCCACAGGCTAGGCACAGGCTAGCCACAGGCTAGGCACAGGCTAGCCACAGGCTAGGCACAGGCTAGGCACTGGCTAGGCACAAGCTAGTCACAGGCTAGGCACAGGCCAGTCACAGGCTAGGCACAGGCCAGGCACAGGCTAGACATCGGCTAGACACCGGCTTGACACTGACTAGACACAGGCTAGACAGAGGCTATACACTGGCTAGGCTAGACACAGGCTAGGAACTGGCTAGACACTGGCTAGGCACACGCTATGCACATGCCAGTCTCAGGCAAGGCACAGGCTAGACACAGGCTAGACACTGGCTAGGCACAGGCTACGAACTGGCTAGACACTGGCTAGGCACACGCTATGCACATGCCAGTCTCAGGCAAGGCACAGGCTAGACACTGGCTAGGCACAGGCTAGGTATAGGCTAGGCACAGGCTAGCCACAGGCTAGGCACAGGCTAGGCACAGGCTAGGCACAGGCTAGGCACAGGCTAGGCACAAGCTAGGCACAGACTAGGCACAGGCTAGGCACAAGCTAGGCACAGGCCAGTCACAGGCTAGGCACAGGCTAGACACAGGCTAGACACCGGCTGGACACCGGCTAGACACAGACTAGACACAAGCTAGACAGAGGCTATACACTGGCTAGGCACAGGCTAGACACAGGCTAGGCACAGGCTAGACAAAGGCTAGACACTGGCTAGGCACAGGCTAGGCACTGGCTAGACACTGGCTAGGCACACGCTATGCACATGCCAGTCTCAGGCAAGGCACAGGCTAGACACAGGCTAGACACAGGCTAGGCACAGGCTATGCACATGCCAGTCACAGGCAAGGCACAGGTTAGACACAGGCTAGACACAGGCTAGGCACAGGCTAGGCACAGGCTAGGCACTGGCTAGACACTGGCTAGGCACACGCTATGCACATGCCTGTCTCAGGCAAGGCACAGGCTAGACACAGGCTAGACACAGGCTAGGCACAGGCTATGCACATGCCAGTCACAGGCAAGGCACAGGTTAGACACAGGCTAGACACAGGCTAGGCACAGGCTAGGCACAGGCTAGGCACTGGCTAGACACTGGCTAGGCACACGCTATGCACATGCCTGTCTCAGGCAAGGCACAGGCTAGACACAGGCTAGACACTGGCTAGGCACAGGCTATGCACATGCCAGTCACACGCTATGAACATGCCTGTCTCAGGCAAGGCACAGGCTAGACACAGGCTAGGCACAGGCTAGGCACTGGCTAGACACTGGCTAGGCACACGCTATGCACATGCCTGTCTCAGGCAAGGCACAGGCTAGACACAGGCTAGACACAGGCTAGGCACAGGCTAGGCACAGGCTAGGCACAGGCTAGGCACAGGCTAGGCACAGGCTAGGCACAGGCTAGGCACTGGCTAGACACTGGCTAGGCACACGCTATGCACATGGCAGTCTCTGGCAAGGCACAGGCTAGACACAGGCTAGACACTGGCTAGGCACAGGCTATGCACATGCCAGTCACATGCCAGTCACAGGCAAGGCACAGGCTAGACACAGGCTAGACACTGGCTAGGCACAGGCTAGACACAGGCTAGACACAGGCTAGGCACAGGCTAGACACAGGCTAGACACAAGCTAGACACAGGCTAGACACAGGCTAGACACAGGCTAGACACAGGCTAGACACAGGCTAGACACAGGCTAGACACAGGCTAGGCACAGGCTAGACACAGGCTAGGCACAGGCTAGACAAAGGCTAGACACAGGCAAGGCACAGGCTAGACACAGGCTAGACACAGGCTGGACACAGGCTAGACACAGGCTAGACACAGGCTAGACACAGGCTAGGCATAGGCTAGGCACAGGCTAGCCACAGGCTAGGCACAGGCTAGGCATAGGCTAGGCACAGGCTAGGCACAGGCTAGGCACAGGCTAGGCACAGGCTAGACACTGGCTAGGCACAGACTAGACACTGGCTAAGCACAGGCTAGACACAGGCTAGGCACAGGCTATGCACATGCCAGTCACAGGCAAGGCACAGGCTAGACACAGGCTAGACACTGGCTAGACACAGGCTAGACACAGGCTAGACACAGGCTAGACACAGGCAAGGCACAGGCTAGACACAGGCTAGACACTGGCTAGACACAGGCTAGACACAGGCTAGACACAGGCTAGACACAGGCTAGACACAGGCTAGGCACAGGCTAGACACAGGCTAGACACAGGCTAGACACAAGCTAGACACAGGCTAGACACAGGCTAGACACAGGCTAGACACAGGCTAGACACAGGCTAGACACAGGCTAGACACAGGCTAGGCACAGGCTAGACACAGGCTAGGCACAGGCTAGACAAAGGCTAGACACAGGCTAGACACAGGCTAGACACAGGCTAGACACAGGCTAGACACAGGCTAGACACAGGCTAGACACAGGCTGGACACAGGCTAGACACAGGCTAGACACAGGCTACACACAGGCTGGACACAGGCTAGACACAGGCTAGACACAGGCTAGACACAGGCTAGGCATAGGCTAGGCACAGGCTAGCCACAGGCTAGGCCATAGGCTATACACAGGCTAGGCACAGGCTAGGCATAGGCTAGGCACAGGCTAGCCACAGGCTAGGCACAGGCTAGGCACAGGCTAGCCACAGGCTAGGCACAGGCTAGGCACTGGCTAGGCACAAGCTAGTCACAGGCTAGGCACAGGCCAGTCACAGGCTAGGCACAGGCCAGGCACAGGCTAGACATCGGCTAGACACCGGCTTGACACTGACTAGACACAGGCTAGACAGAGGCTATACACTGGCTAGGCTAGACACAGGCTAGGAACTGGCTAGACACTGGCTAGGCACACGCTATGCACATGCCAGTCTCAGGCAAGGCACAGGCTAGACACAGGCTAGACACTGGCTAGGCACAGGCTACGAACTGGCTAGACACTGGCTAGGCACACGCTATGCACATGCCAGTCTCAGGCAAGGCACAGGCTAGACACTGGCTAGGCAAAGGCTAGGTATAGGCTAGGCACAGGCTAGCCACAGGCTAGGCACAGGCTAGGCACAGGCTAGGCACAGGCTAGGCACAGGCTAGGCACAAGCTAGGCACAGACTAGGCACAGGCTAGGCACAAGCTAGGCACAGGCCAGTCACAGGCTAGGCACAGGCTAGACACAGGCTAGACACCGGCTGGACACCGGCTAGACACAGACTAGACACAAGCTAGACAGAGGCTATACACTGGCTAGGCACAGGCTAGACACAGGCTATGCACAGGCTAGACAAAGGCTAGACACTGGCTAGGCACAGGCTAGGCACTGGCTAGACACTGGCTAGGCACACGCTATGCACATGCCTGTCTCAGGAAAGACACAGGCTAGACACAGGCTAGACACAGGCTAGGCACAGGCTATGCACATGCCAGTCACAGGCAAGGCACAGGTTAGACACAGGCTAGACACAGGCTAGGCACAGGCTAGGCACAGGCTAGGCACTGGCTAGACACTGGCTAGGCACACGCTATGCACATGCCTGTCTCAGGAAAGGCACAGGCTAGACACAGGCTAGACACAGGCTAGGCACAGGCTATGCACATGCCAGTCACAGGCAAGGCACAGGTTAGACACAGGCTAGACACAGGCTAGGCACAGGCTAGGCACAGGCTAGGCACTGGCTAGACACTGGCTAGGCACACGCTATGCACATGCCTGTCTCAGGCAAGGCACAGGCTAGACACAGGCTAGACACTGGCTAGGCACAGGCTATGCACATGCCAGTCACAGGCTATGCACATGCCTGTCTCAGGCAAGGCACAGGCTAGACACAGGCTAGGCACAGGCTAGGCACTGGCTAGACACTGGCTAGGCACACGCTATGCACATGCCTGTCTCAGGCAAGGCACAGGCTAGACACAGGCTAGACACAGGCTAGGCACAGGCTAGGCACAGGCTAGGCACAGGCTAGGCACAGGCTAGGCACAGGCTAGGCACAGGCTAGGCACTGGCTAGACACTGGCTAGGCACACGCTATGCACATGGCAGTCTCTGGCAAGGCACAGGCTAGACACAGGCTAGACACTGGCAAGGCACAGGCTATGCACATGCCAGTCACATGCCAGTCACAGGCAAGGCACAGGCTAGACACAGGCTAGACACTGGCTAGGCACAGGCTAGACACAGGCTAGACACAGGCTAGACACAGGCTAGGCACAGGCTAGACACAGGCTAGACACAAGCTAGACACAGGCTAGACACAGGCTAGACACAGGCTAGACACAGGCTAGACACAGGCTAGACACAGGCTAGACACAGGCTAGACACAGGCTAGGCACAGGCTAGACACAGGCTAGGCACAGGCTAGACAAAGGCTAGACACAGGCAAGGCACAGGCTAGACACAGGCTAGACACAGGCTGGACACAGGCTAGACACAGGCTAGACACAGGCTAGACACAGGCTAGGCATAGGCTAGGCACAGGCTAGCCACAGGCTAGGCACAGGCTAGGCATAGGCTAGGCACAGGCTAGGCACAGGCTAGGCACAGGCTAGGCACAGGCTAGGCACAGGCTAGGCACAGGCTAGGCACAGGCTAGGCACAGGCTAGGCACAGGCTAGGCACAGGCTAGTCACAGGCTAGGCACAGGCCAGGCACAGGCTAGACACAGGCTAGACACCGGCTAGACACTGACTAGACATAGGCTAGACAGAGGCTATACACTGGCTAGGCTAGACACAGGCTATGCACAGGCTAGGCAAAGGCTAGACACTGGCTAGGCACAGGCTAGGCACTGGCTAGACACTGCCTAGGCACACGCTGTGCACATGCCAGTCACACGCAAGGCACAGGCTAGACACAGGCTAGACACAGGCTTGACAAGGCTAGACACTGGCTAGGCACAGGCTAGGAACTGGCTAGACACTGGCTAGGCACACGCTATGCACATGCCAGTCTCAAGCAAGGCACAGGCTAGACACAGGCTAGACACTGGCTAGGCACAGGCTATGCACATGCCAGTCACAGGAAAGGCACAGGCTAGACACAGGCTAGACACAGGCTAGGCACAGGCTAGACACTGGCTAGGCACAGGCAAGACACAGGCTAGACATAGGCTAGACACAAGCTAGACACAGGCTAGACACAGGCTAGACACAGGCTAGACAGGCACAGGCTAGACAGGCTAGACACAGGCTAGGCACAGGCTAGACACTGGATTGGCACAGACTAGACACTGGCTAAGCACAGGCTAGACACAAGCTAGAAACTGGCTAGGCACAGGCTAGACACAGGCCATGACACTGGCTGGGCACAGGCTAGACACTGGCTAGGCACACGCTGTGAACATGCCAGTCACAGGCAAGGCACAGGCTAGACACAGGCTAGACACAGGCTAGACAAAGGCTAGACACTGGCTAGGCACAGGCTAGGAACTGGCTAGACACTGGCTAGGCACACGCTATGCACATGCCAGTCTCAAGCAAGGCACAGGCTAGACACAGGCTAGACACTGGCTAGGCACAGGCTATGCACATGCCAGTCACAGGAAAGGCACAGGCTAGACACAGGCTAGACACAGGCTAGACACAGGCTAGGCACAGGCTGGACACAGGCAAGACACAGGCTAGACACAGGCTAGACACAGGCTAGGTATAGGCTAGGCACAGGCTAGGCACAGGCTAGGCACAGGCTAGGCACAGGCTAGGCACAAGCTAGGCACAGGCTAGGCACAAGCTAGGCACAGGCCAGTCACAGGCTAGGCACACGCTATGCACATGCCTGTCTCAGGAAAGGCACAGGCTAGACACAGGCTAGGCACAGGCTATGCACATGCCAGTCACAGGCAAGGCACAGGCTAGACACAGGCTAGACACAGGCTAGGCACAGGCTAGGCACAGGCTAGACACAGGCTAGACACAGGCTAGGCACACGCTGTGCACATGCCTGTCTCAGGCAAGGCACAGGCTAGACACAGGCTAGACACTGGCTAGGCACAGGCTATGCACATGCCAGTCACAGGCAAGGCACAGGCTAGACACAGGCTAGACACAGGCTAGACACTGGCTAGGCACAGGCTAGACACAGGTTAGGCACAAGCTAGGCACAGGCTAGGCACAAGCTAGGCACAGGCCAGTCACAGGCTAGGCACACGCTATGCACATGCCTGTCTCAGGAAAGGCACAGGCTAGACACAGGCTAGACACAGGCTAGGCACAGGCTATGCACATGCCAGTCACAGGCAAGGCACAGGCTAGACACAAGCTAGACACAGGCTAGGCATAGGCTAGGCACAGGCTAGACACAGGCTAGACACAGGCTAGGCACAAGCTAGGCACAGGCCAGTCACAGGCTAGGCACACGCTATGCACATGCCTGTCTCAGGAAAGGCACAGGCTAGACACAGGCTAGACACAGGCTAGGCACAGGCTATGCACATGCCAGTCACAGGCAAGGCACAGGCTAGACACAGGCTAGGTATAGGCTAGGCACAGGCTAGCCACAGGCTAGGCACAGGCTAGGCACAGGCTAGGCACAGGCTAGGCACAGGCTAGGCACAAGCTAGGCACAGGCTAGGCACAAGCTAGGCACAGGCCAGTCACAGGCTAGGCACACGCTATGCACATGCCTGTCTCAGGAAAGGCACAGGCTAGACACAGGCTAGACACAGGCTAGGCACAGGCTATGCACATGCCAGTCACAGGCAAGGCACAGGCTAGACACAGGCTAGACACAGGCTAGGCACAGGCTAGGCACAGGCTAGACACAGGCTAGACACAGGCTAGGCACACGCTGTGCACATGCCTGTCTCAGGCAAGGCACAGGCTAGACACAGGCTAGACACTGACTAGGCACAGGCTATGCACATGCCAGTCACAGGCAAGGCACAGGCTAGACACAGGCTAGACACTGGCTAGACACAGGCTAGACACAGGCCAGACACAGGCTAGACACAGGCTAGACACAGGCTAGACACAGGCTAGGCACAGGCTAGACACAGGCTAGACACAGGCTAGACACAGGCTAGACACAGGCTAGACACAGGCTAGGCACAGGCTAGACACAGGCTAGACACAGGCTAGACACAGGCTAGACACAGGCTAGACACAGGCTAGACACAGGCTAGACACAGGCTAGACACAGGCTAGGCACAGGCTAGACACAGGCTAGACACAGGCTAGACACAGGCTAGACACAGGCTAGACACAGGCTAGACACAGGCTAGACACAGGCTAGACACAGGCTAGACACAGGCTAGACACAGGCTGGACACAGGCTAGACACAGGCTAGACACAGGCTACACACAGGCTGGACACAGGCTAGACACAGGCTAGACACAGGCTAGACACAGGCTAGACACAGGCTAGGCATAGGCTAGGCACAGGCTAGCCACAGGCTAGGCACAGGCTAGGCACAGGCAAGCCACAGGCTAGGCACAGGCTAGGCACAGGCTAGGCACAGGCTAGGCACAGGCTAGGCACAGGCTAGCCACAGGCTAGGCACAGGCTAGCCACAGGCTAGGCACAGGCTAGGCACAGGCTAGGCACAGGCTAGGCACTGGCTAGGCACAAGATAGTCACAGGCTAGGCACAGGCCAGTCACAGGCTAGGCACAGGCCAGGCACAGGCTAGACATCGGCTAGACACCGGCTTGACACTGACTAGACACAGGCTAGACAGAGGCTATACACTGGCTAGGCTAGACACAGGCTATGCACAGGCTAGGAACTGGCTAGACACTAGCTAGGCACACGCTATGCACATGCCAGTCTCAGGCAAGGCACAGGCTAGACACAGGCTAGACACTGGCTAGGCACAGGCTACGAACTGGCTAGACACTGGCTAGGCACACGCTATGCACATGCCAGTCTCAGGCAAGGCACAGGCTAGACACTGGCTAGGCACAGGCTAGGTATAGGCTAGGCACAGGCTAGCCACAGGCTAGGCACAGGCTAGGCACAGGCTAGGCACAGGCTAGGCACAAGCTAGGCACAGACTAGGCACAGGCTAGGCACAAGCTAGGCACAGGCCAGTCACAGGCTAGGCACAGGCTAGACACAGGCTAGACACCGGCTGGACACCGGCTAGACACAGACTAGACACAAGCTAGACAGAGGCTATACACTGGCTAGGCACAGGCTAGACACAGGCTATGCACAGGCTAGACAAAGGCTAGACACTGGCTAGGCACAGGCTAGGCACTGGCTAGACACTGGCTAGGCACACGCTATGCACATGCCTGTCTCAGGAAAGGCACAGGCTAGACACAGGCTAGACACAGGCTAGGCACAGGCTATGCACATGCGTCACAGGCTAGGCACAGGCCAGTCACAGGCTAGACACAGGCTAGGCACAGGCTAGACACAGGCTGGGCACTGGCTAGGCACACGCTAACATGCCTGTCTCAGGCAAGGCACAGGCTAGACACAGGCTAGACACAGGCTAGGCACAGGCTATGCACATGCCAGTCACAGGCTATGCACATGCCTGTCTCAGGCAAGACACAGGCTAGGCACAGGCTAGGCACAGGCTAGGCACTGGCTAGACACTGGCTAGGCACACGCTATGCACATGCCAGTCTCAGGCAAGGCACAGGCTAGACACAGGCTAGACACTGGCAAGGCACAGGCTGTGCACATGCCAGTCACATGCCAGTCACAGGCAAGGCACAGGCTAGACACAGGCTAGACACTGGCTAGGCACAGGGCACAGGCTAGACACAGGCTAGACACAGGCTAGACACAGGCTAGGCACAGGCTAGACACAGGCTAGACACTGGCAAGACACAGGCTAGACACAGGCTAGACACAGGCCAGACACAGGCTAGACACAGGCTAGACACAGGCTAGACACAGGCTAGACACAGGCACAGGCTAGACACAGGCTAGGCACAGGCTAGACACAGGCTAGACACAAGGCACAGGCTAGACACAGGCTAGACACAGGCTAGACACAGGCTAGACACAGGCTAGACACAGGCTAGACACAGGCTAGACACAGGCTAGACACAGGCTAGACACAGGCTAGACACAGCGACACAGGCTAGACACAGGCTAGACACAGGCTAGACACAGGCTAGGCACAGGCACAGGCAGGACACAGGCTAGGCACAGGCTAGGCACAGGCTAGCCACAGGCTAGGCACAGGCTAGGCATAGGCTAGGCACAGGCTATGCACAGGCTAGGCACAGGCTAGGCACTGGCTAGGCACTGGCTAGGCACAAGCTAGTCACAGGCTAGGCACAGGCCAGTCACAGGCTAGGCACAGGCCAGTCACAGGCTAGGCACAGGCTAGGCACAGGCTAGACATCGGCTAGACACCGGCTAGACACTGACTAGACATAGGCTAGACAGAGGCTATACACTGGCTAGGCTAGACACAGGCTATGCACAGGCTAGGCAAAGGCTAGACACTGGCTAGGCACAGGCTAGGCACTGGCTAGACACTGCCTAGGCACACGCTGTGCACATCCCAGTCACAGGCAAGGCACAGGCTAGACACAGGCTAGACACAGGCTAGACAAAGGCTAGACACTGGCTAGGCACAGGCTAGGAACTGGCTAGACACTGGCTAGGCACACACTATGCACATGCCTGTCTCAGGCAAGGCACAGGCTAGAGACGGGCTAGACACTGGCTAGGCACAAGCTATGCACATGCCAGTCACAGGCTAGGCACAGGCTAGGCACAGGCTAGGCACAGGCTAGGCACAGGCTAGGCACAGGCTAGGCACAGGCTAGGCACAGGCTAGGCACAGGCTAGGCACAGGCTAGGCACAGGCTAGGCACAGGCTAGGCACAGGCTAGGCACAGGCTAGGCACAGGCTAGGCAATGGCTAGACACTGGCTAGGCACACGCTATGCACATGCCAGTCTCAGGCAAGGCACAGGCTAGACACAGGCTAGACACTGGCTAGGCACAGGCTATGCACATGCTAGTCTCAGGCATGGCACAGGCTAGACACAGGCTAGACACTGGCTAGGCACAGGCTAGACACTGGCTGGGCACAGACTAGACACTGGCTAAGCACAGGCTAGACACAGGCTAGAAACTGGCTAGGCACAGGCTAGACACAGGCTAGACACTAGCTGGGCACAGGCTAGACACTGGCAAGGCACAGGCTATACACTGGCTAGGCACAGGCTAGACACAGGCTATGCACAGGCTACACAAAGGCTAGACACTGGCTAGGCACAGTCTAGGCACTGGCTAGACACTGGCTAGGCACACGCTATGCACATGCCTGTCTCAGGCAAGGCACAGGCTAGACACAGGCTAGACACAGGCCAGACACAGGCTAGACACAGGCTAGAAACAGGCTAGACACAGGCTAGACACAGCCTAGACACAGGCTAGACACCGGCTTGGCACAGACTAGACACTGGCTAAGCACAGGCTAGACACAGGCTAGAAACTGGCTAGGCACAGGCTAGACACAGGCTAGACACAGGCTGGGCACAGGCTAGACACTGACTAGGCACAGGCTAGACACTGGCTAGGCACAATGGCTATGTACAGGCTAGGCACTGGCTAGGTACAGGCTAGGTACTGGCTAGGTACAGGCTAGGCACTGGCTAGGTGCAGGCTAGGCTTATGCTAGACACAGGCTAGACACAGGCTAGACACAGGCTAGACAATGGCTAGACACAGGCTAGACACAGGCTAGACACAGGCTAGACACAGGCTAGACACAGGCTAGACACAGGCTAGGCACAGGCTAGACACAGGCTAGACAATGACTGGGCACAGGCTAGACACTGGCTAGACACAAGCTAGACACAGGCTAGACACAGGCTAGACACAGGCAAGACACAGGCTAGAAACAGGCTAGACACTGGCTAGGCACAGGCTATGCACATGCCAGTCTCAGGCAAGACACAGGCTAGACACTGGCTAGGCACAGGCTATGCACATGCCAGTCACAGGCAAGGCACAGGCTAGACACTGGCTAGACACTGGCTAGGCACAGGCTAGATTCTGGCTTGGCACAGACTAGACACTGGCTAAGCACAGGCTAGGCACAGGCTTAACACAGGCTAGGCACTGGCTGGGCACAGGCTAGACACTGGCTAGGCACAGGCTAGACACTGGCTAGGCACAGGCTAGAAACTGGCTAGGCACAGGCTTGACAATGGCTATGTACAGGCTAGGCACTGGCTAGGTACAGGCTAGGTACAGGCTAGGCACATGCCTGTCTTAGGCAAGGCACAGGCTAGACACAGGCTAGACACTGGCTAGGCGCAGGCTATGCACATGCCAGTCACAGGCAAGGCACAGGCTAGGCACAGACTAGACACCGGCTAGACACAGATTAGACACAAGCTAGACAGAGGCTATACACTGGCTAGGCACAGGCTAGACACAGGCTATGCACAAGCTAGACAAAGGCTAGACACTGGCTAGGCACAGGCTAGGCACTGGCTAGACACTGGCTAGGCACACGTTATGCACATGCCTGTCTCAGGCAAGGCACAGGCTAGACACAAGCTAGACACTGGCTAGACACAGGCTTGGCACAGGCTAAACACAGGATAGACACTGGCTAGGCACAGGCTAGACACAGGCTAGACACTGGCTAGGCACAGGCTATGCACATGCCAGTCACAGGCAAGACACAGGCTAGACACAGGCTAGACACTGGTAAGGCACAGGCTATGCATATGCCAGTCGCAGGCAAGGCATAGGCTAGACACAGGCGAGACACAGGCTAGGCACTGGCTAGACACTGGCTAGGCACACGCTATGCACATGGCAGTCTCTGGCAAGGCACAGGCTAGACACTGGCTAGGCACACGCTATGCACATGCCAGTCTCAGGCAAGGCACAGGCTAGACACAGGCTAAACACTGGCTAGGCACAGGCTATGCACATGCCAGTCTCAGGCAAGGCACAGGCTAGACTCAGGCTAGGCACTGGCTAGGCACAGGCTAGACACTGGCTTGGCACAGACTAGACACTGGCTAAGCACAGGCTAGACAATGGCTATGAACAGGCTAGATAATGGCTATGAACAGGCTAGGTACTGGCTAGGTACAGGCTAGGTACTGGCTAGGTACAGGCTAGGCACTGGCTAGGTACAGGCTAGGCACTGGCTAGGTACAGGCTAGGCGGAGGCTAGGCACATACTTGACACAGGCTAGACAAAGGCTAGACACAGGCTAGACACAGGCTAGACACAGGCTAGACACAGGCTAGACACAGGCTAGACACAGGCTAGACACAGGCTAGACACAGGCTAGACACAGGCTAGACACAGGCTAGACACAGGCTAGACACAGGCTAGACACAGGCTAGACACAGGCTAGACACAGGCTAGACACCGGCAAGACACCGTCAAGACACAGACTAGACACAGGCTAGACAGAGGCTACACACTGGCTAGGCACATGCTAGACTTTGGCTATGCACAGGCTAGACAATTATATTGGACGTTGAATACAATGACTGTATTAGCAAGTGGTCCAACGACACCAAGCCGATGCTTGTTGCGCGCGGAACCCAAACGAAGTCCACCTCCCGCCTGACCGACCGAGAGGCACCGTCGCATAACGGACGACACGGAAACGCGGTAGAAAAGCGAATAGAAACGCGAGTAAAAATTAACGCGATGTGGAGAAAACAAGAAATAAAATAAAAAAGACGAGGCGATAGAACGCGGCATGCAAGTAGGGGAAAAAAAGAAAAAACATAGAATAGAAAATCGAGGAAGATTCAAATACTAATTACTAATTACGTACTAGATAGGCAAGAATTAAGGACTTCATAGCAGCGATAGTGTTAGTGCTAGCTATGATGTGTTGGAGCTTATTGTAGTCCGAACATAATGCCCTGAAAGGATCATGCAGTGCATAGTTCGATCTACAATAAGGGAGTGTTAGTGGAAGGAAATAGCGAGTTATTCTGCAAGGAACAGAGAAGTGTAGCTGCCTTAACAAGGCCTCACTGTCAATGTCACCTTGCATAAGGTTGTTAATAAATAAGACCCCTAGCATGGTTCTGCGGTTAGTTAGGGAAGGCAGATTTAGTAACAGAAGTCTACTATTATAGGAAGGCAGTCTCAAATTTTCATCCCAGTTAAGGCCGCGTAAAGCAAAAAGTAAGAAATTTTTCTGTACAGATTCGATGCGTTCCTTATGAATAGTGTACTGGGGACACCATACGCATGAACCGTATTCAAGAATGGGACGAACAAGTGCAACGTAAAGGGTCTTTGTAATATAAGGATCGTCGAATTCCTTAGACCATCTTTTGATAAAGCCTAGGACACCCATGGCTTTATTGACCATATTAGTTATATGATTGGAAAACTTTAGTTTTCGGTCCAGACGGACCCCCAGATCATCAACTAGGGTGATTCTTTCCAAGGCACAACCACAAAGAGTATAAGAAGCAAACTTCGGACTGGCTCGAGAGAATGTCATCAGCTTGCATTTAGAGCTGTTCAGGTTTAAAAAATTGGCACAACACCAAGAATTAAAACTATTTAGGTCGGTTTGTAGGTTTGAGTGACAGTGGTCGTCTTTAAATTGGTAGCAAAGCTTTACATCATCCGCATACATAAGAGTACGGGAGTTACATATGACCAAGGGAAGGTCATTAATGAAAAGCGTAAAAAGTAGGGGACCAAGATGACTCCCTTGAGGAACACCAGATGTGGCATGAATTGGGTTTGAAAGGCTGGTTTTAAAGAGGACTCTTTGAGTTCTGTCAGCCAGATAGCTTACAATCCAACTAAGTAGTTTTGGTGAAAAACCTAGAAGGTCAAGTTTATGTGCCAGAAGGGAATGATTCACTGAGTCAAAAGCTTTACTGAAATCAGTATAAATGACATCAGTTTGAAGATTTTCCTGAAATCCTTTTACCACGAAGGATGTCAGCTCAAGCAAGTTTGTCGTAGTAGAACGACTTTTAATGAATCCGTGTTGAAAAGGTGAGATAACGGATCTACAGAAATGTTGCAAGTGAGGAGTTATAACATTCTCGAAAAGTTTGGGTATAGCCGACAATTTAGAGATACCTCTATAATTGCTTGCATCAGACTTGCTGCCCTTTTTAAGCAAGGGAATAATAAAAGATTCCTTCCAAATGGAAGGAAAGACTGAAGTTTCTAAAGACAGCGAAAATAGTTTGAGCAGTGGCTTACTTAAGGAGATAGCACAGAATCGAAGTATGCAAGCAGGAACACCGTCAGGGCCTGGTGAGAAGACTGGCTTTACTAAAGAGAGATCCTTTACCAATGAGCTTTCGTTTAAAAAGGGAGAGAAGATACCATTTGAGCTTGGAATGTTGTATGGATAAAAGTGAGTTTTCTGTGTAGAGGGAGAATAAGTCGTTTGAAAAAACTTTGCAAACATATCGGCCATGGCTTGGTCGGTATCTGCACTAGCATTTTCAAAGGCTAGATACTGGCTAGGCACAGGCTAGACACAGGCTAGACAAAGGCTAGACACAGGCTAGACACAGGCTAGACACAGGCTAGACACTGGCTTGGCACAGACTAGACACTGGCTAAGCACAATCTACAAACTGGATAGGCACAGGCTAGACACAGGCTTGACACAGGCTGGGCACAGACTAGACACTGGCTAGGCACAGGCTAGACACTGGCTAGGCACAGGCTAGACAATGGCTATGAACAGGCAAGACAATGGCTATGAACAGGCTAGGTACTGGCTAGGTACAGGCTAGGTACTGGCTAGGTACAGGCTAGGCACTGGCTAGGTACAGGCTAGGCAGAGGCTAGGCACATACTTGACACAGGCTAGACAAAGGCTAGGCACAGGCTAGACACAGGCTAGACACAGGCTAGACACAGACTAGACACAGACACAGGCTAGACACAGGCTAGACACAGGCTAGACACAGGCTAGACACAGGCTAGACACAGGCTAGACACAGGCTAGACACCGGCAAGACACCGTCAAGACACAGACTAGACACAGGCTAGACAGAGGCTACACACTGGCTAGGCACATGCTAGACTCTGGCTATGCACAGGCTAGACAAAGGCTAGAAACTGGCTAGGCACAGGCTTGGCACTGGCTAGACACTGGCTAGGCATACGCTGTGCACATGCCAGTCTCAGGCAAGGCACAGGCTAGACACAGGCTAGACACGGGCTAGGCACAGGCTATGCACATGCCAGTCACAGGCAAGGCACAGGCTAGACACAGGCTAGACACTGGCTAGGCACAGGCTAGACACTGGCTTGGCACAGACTAGACACTGGCTAAGCACAGGCTAGACACAGGCTAGAAACTGGCTAGGCACAGGCTAGACACAGGCTAGACACTGGCTGGGCACAGGCTAGACACAGGCTAGACACAGGCTAGACACAGGCTAGACACAGGCTAGACACAGGCTAGGCACAGGCTAGGCACAGGCTAGACACAGGCTAGACACAGGCTAGACACAGGCTAGACACAGGCTAGACACGGGCTTGGCACAGACTAGACACTGGCTAAGCACAGGCTTGACACAGGCTAGAAACTGGCTAGGCACAGGCAAGACACAGGCTAGACACAGGCTCGACACTGGCTGGGCACAGGATCGACACTGGCTAGGCACAGGCTAGACACAGGCTAGACACAGGCTAGACACAGGCTAGAAACAGGCTAGACACAGGCTAGACACAGGCTAGACACAGGCTAGACACAGGCTAGACACAGGCTATGCACATGCCAGTCACAGGCAAGGCACAGGCTAGACACAGGCTAGACACAGGCTAGGCACAGGCTAGGCACAGGCTAGGCACAGGCTAGGCACAGGCTAGGCACTGGCTAGACACAGGCTAGGCACTGGCTAGACACTGGCTAGGCACACGCTATGCACATGCCAGTCTCTGGCAAGGCACAGGCTAGGCACTGGCTAGACACAGGCTAGGTACTGGCTAGACACTGGCTAGGCACACGCTATGCACATGCCAGTCTCTGACAAGGCACAGGCTAGACACAGGCTAGACACTGGCTAGGCACAGGCTATGCACATGCCAGTCACAGGCAAGGCACAGGCTAGACACAGGCTAGACACAGGCTAGGCATAGGCTAGGTACAGGCTAGCCACAGGCTAGGCACAGGCTAGGCACAGGCTAGGCACTGACTAGGCACAAGCTAGTCACAGGCTAGGCACAGGCCAGTCACAGGCTAGGCACAGGCTAGGCACAGGCTAGACACCGGATAGACACCGGCTAGACACAGACTAGACACAGGCTAGACAGAGGCTATACACTGCCTAGGCACAAATTAGACACTGGCTAGGCACAGGCTAGGCACTGGCTAGACACTGGCTAGGCACACGCTATGCACATGCCTGTCTCAGGCAAGGCACAGGCTAGACACAGGCTAGACACTGGCTAGGCACAGGCTATGAACATGCCAGTCACAGGCAAGGCACAGGCTAGACACAGGCTAGACACAGGCTAGACACAGGCTAGACACAGGCTAGACACAGGCTAGGCACAGGCTAGGCACAGACTAGGCACTGGCTAGTCACTGGCTAGGCACAGACTAGGCACTGGTTAGACACTGGCTAGGCACACGCTATGCACATGCCAGTCTCAGGCAAGGCACAGGCTAGACACAGGCTAGGCACTGGCTAGTTACAGGCTATGCACATGCCAGTCACAGGCAAGGCACAGGCCAGACACAGGCTAGACACAGGCTAGGCATACGCTATGCACATGCCTGTCTCAGGCAAGGCACAGGCTAGACACAGGCTAGACACTGGCTAGGCACAGGCTATGCACATGCCAGTCACAGGCAAGGCACAGGCTAGACACAGGCTATACACTGGCTAGGCACAGGCTAGACACAGGCTAGGCATAGGCTAGGCACAGGCTAGACACAGGCTAGGCATAGGCTAGGCACAGGCTAGGCATAGGCTAGGCACAGGCTAGCCACAGGCCAGTCACAGGCTAGGCACAGGCTAGACACTGGCTAGGCACAGGCTATGAACATGCCATTCACAGGCAAGGCACAGGCTAGACACAGGCTAGACACAGGCTAGACACAGGCTAGACACAGGCTAGACACAGGCTAGACACAGGCTAGACACAGGCTAGACACAGTCTAGACACAGGCTAGACACAGGCTAGGCATAGGCTAGGCACAGGCTAGACACAGGCTAGGCATAGGCTAGGCACAGGCTAGGCATAGGCTAGGCACAGGCTAGCCACAGGCCAGTCACAGGCTAGGCACAGGCTAGACACAGGCTAGACACCGGCTAGACACCGGCTAGACACAGACTAGACACAGGCTAGACAGAGGCTATACACTGGCTAGGCACAGGCTAGACACAGGCTATGCACAGGCTAGACAAAGGCTATACACTGGCTAGGCACAGGCTAGGCACTGGCTAGACACTGGCTAGGCACACGCTATGCACATGCCTGTCTCAGGCAAGGCACAGGCTAGACACAGGCTAGACACTGGCTAGGCACAGGCTATGCACATGCCAGTCACAGGAAAGGCACAGGCTAGACACAGGATAGACACAGGCTAGGCACAGGCTAGGCACAGGCTAGGCACAGGCTAGGCACTGGCTAGACACTGGCTAGGCACACGCTATGCACATGCCAGTCTCAGGCAAGGCACAGGCTAGACACAGGCTAGACACTGGCTAGGCACAGGCTATGCACATGCCAGTCACAGGCAAGGCACAGGCTAGACACAGGCTAGACACAGGCTAGGCACAGGCTAGGCACAGGCTAGGCACAGGCTAGGCACAGGCTAGGCACTGGCTAGACACTGGCTAGGCACTGGCTAGACACTGGCTAGGCACACGCTATGCACATGCCTGTCTCAGGCAAGGCACAGGCTAGACACAGGCTAGACACAGGCCAGTCACAGGCTAGGCACAGGCTAGGCACAGGCTAGGCACAGGCTAGACACCGGATAGACACCGGCTAGACACAGACTAGACACAGGCTAGACAGAGGCTATACACTGCCTAGGCACAGGCTAGACACTGGCTAGGCACAGGCTAGGCACTGGCTAGACACTGGCTAGGCACTGGCTAGACACTGGCTAGGCACACGCTATGCACATGCCAGTCTCAGGCAAGGCACAGGCTAGACACAGGCTAGACACTGGCTAGGCACAGGCTATGCACATGCCAGTCACAGGCAAGGCACAGGCTAGACACAGGCTAGACACAGGCTAGGCACAGGCTAGGCACAGGCTAGGCACAGGCTAGGCACAGGCTAGGCACAGGCTAGGCACTGGCTAGACACTGGCTAGGCACTGGCTAGACACTGGCTAGGCACACGCTATGCACATGCCAGTCTCTGGCAAGGCACAGGCTAGGCACTGGCTAAACACAGGCTAGGTACTGGCTAGACACTGGCTAGGCACACGCTATGCACATGCCAGTCTCTGGCAAGGCACAGGCTAGACACAGGCTAGACACTGGCTAGGCACAGGCTATGCACATGCCAGTCACAGGCAAGGCACAGGCTAGACACAGGCTAGACACAGGCTAGGCATAGGCTAGGTACAGGCTAGCCACAGGCTAGGCACAGGCTAGGCACAGGCTAGGCACTGACTAGGCACAAGCTAGTCACAGGCTAGGCACAGGCCAGTCACAGGCTAGGCACAGGCTAGGCACAGGCTAGGCACAGGCTAGGCACAGGCTAGACACCGGATAGACACCGGCTAGACACAGACTAGACACAGGCTAGACAGAGGCTATACACTGCCTAGGCACAGGCTAGACACTGGCTAGGCACAGGCTAGGCACTGACTAGACACTGGCTAGGCACTGGCTAGACACTGGCTAGGCACACGCTATGCACATGCCTGTCTCAGGCAAGGCACAGGCTAGACACAGGCTAGACACAGGCCAGTCACAGGCTAGGCACAGGCTAGGCACAGGCTAGGCACAGGCTAGACACCGGATAGACACCGGCTAAACACAGACTAGACACAGGCTAGACAGAGGCTATACACTGCCTAGGCACAGGCTAGACACTGGCTAGGCACAGGCTAGGCACTGGCTAGACACTGGCTAGGCACTGGCTAGACACTGGCTAGGCACACGCTATGCACATGCCTGTCTCAGGCAAGGCACAGGCTAGACACAGGCTAGACACTGGCTAGGCACAGGCTATGAACATGCCAGTCACAGGCAAGGCACAGGCTAGACACAGGCTAGACACAGGCTAGGCACAGGCTAGGCACAGACTAGGCACTGGCTAGTCACTGGCTAGGCACAGACTAGGCACTGGCTAGACACTGGCTAGGCACACGCTATGCACATGCCAATCTCAGGCAAGGCACAGGCTAGACACAGGCTAGGCACTGGCTAGGCACAGGCTATGCACATGCCAGTCACAGGCAAGGCACAGGCCAGACACAGGCTAGACACAGGCTAGACAGAGGCTAGACACTGGCTAGGCACAGGCTAGGCACCGGATAGACACAGGCTAGACACAGGCTAGACACAGGCTAGACAAAGGCTAGGCACAGGCTAGACACAGGCTAGACACAGGCTAGACACAGGCTAGACACAGGCTAGACACAGGCTAGACACAGGCTAGACACAGGCTAGACACAGGCTAGACACAGGCTAGACACAGGCTAGACATAGGCTAGACAAAGGCTAGACACAGGCTAGACACAAGCTAGACACAGGCTAGACACAGGCTAGACACTGGCTAGGCACAGGCTATGCACATGCCAGTCACAGGCAAGGCACAGGCTAGACACAGGCTAGACACAGGCTAGGCACAGGCTAGACACAGGCTAGACACCGGATAGACACCGGCTAGACACAGACTAGACACAGGCTAGACAGAGGCTATACACTGGCTTGGCACAGGCTAGACACAGGCTATGCACAGGCTAGACAAAGGCTAGACACTGGCTAGGCACAGGCTAGGCACTGGCTAGACACTGGCTTGGCACAGGCTATGCACATGCGAGTCACAGGCAAGGCACAGGCTAGACACAGGCTAGACACAGGCTAGACACAGGCTAGGCACAGGCTAGGCACAGACTAGGCACTGGCTAGACACTGGCTAGGCACACGCTATGCACATGCCAGTATCAGGCAAGGCACAGGCTAGACACAGGCTAGACACTGGCTAGGCACAGGCTATGCACATGCCAGTCACAGGCAAGGCACAGGCTAGACATAGGCTAGACACAGGCTAGGCACAGGCTAGACACAGGCTAGACACAGGCTAAGTATAGGCTAGGTATAGGCTAGGCACAGGCTAGCCACAGGCTAGGCACAGGCTAGGCATAGGCTAGGCACAGGCTAGGCACAGGCTAGGCACAGGCTAGGCACAAGCTAGGCACAGGCTAGGCACAGGCCAGTCACAGGCTAGGCACAGGCTAGGCACAGGCTAGGCACAGGCTAGGCACAGGCTAGGCACAGGCTAGGCACAGGCTAGGCACAGGCTAGGCACAGGCTAGGCACAGGCTAGGCACAGGCTAGACACCGGCTGGACACCGGCTAGACACAGACTAGACACAGGCTATGCACAGGCTAGACAAAGGCTAGACACTGGCTAGGCACAGGCTAGGCACTGGCTAGACACTGGCTAGGCACTGGCTAGACACAGGCTAGGCACTGGCTAGACACTGGCTAGGCACTGGCTAGACACTGGCTAGGCACAGGCTATGCACATGCCTGTCTCAGGCAAGGCACTGGCTAGACACAGGCTAGACACAGGCTAGGCACAGGCTAGACACAGGCTAGACACAGGCTAGGCACAGGCTAGGCACAGGCTAGGCACTGGCTAGACACTGGCTAGGCACACGCTATGCACATGCCTGTCTCAGGCAAGGCACAGGCTAGACACAGGCTAGACACTGGCTTGGCACAGGCTATGCACATGCGAGTCACAGGCAAGGCACAGGCTAGACACAGGCTAGACACAGGCTAGACACAGGCTAGGCACAGGCTAGGCACAGACTAGGCACTGGCTAGACACTGGCTAGGCACACGCTATGCACATGCCAGTATCAGGCAAGGCACAGGCTCGGCACTGGCTAGGCACAAGCTATGCACATGCCAGTCACAGGCAAGGCACAGGCTAGACACAGGCTAGACACAGGCTAGACAAAGGCTAGACAAAGGCTAGACACTGGCTAGGCACAGGCTAGGCACTGGCTAGACATTGGCTAGGCACACGCTATGCACATGCCAGTCTCAGGCAAGGCACAGGCTAGACACAGGCTAGACACTGGCTAGGCACAGGCTATGCACATGCCAGTCACAGGCAAGGCACAGGCTAGACATAGGCTAGACACAGGCTAGGCACAGGCTAGACACAGGCTAGACACAGGCTAGGTATAGGCTAGGTATAGGCTAGGCACAGGCTAGCCACAGGCTAGACAAAGGCTAGACAAAGGCTAGACACTGGCTAGGCACAGGCTAGGCACTGGCTAGACATTGGCTAGGCACACGCTATGCACATGCCAGTCTCAGGCAAGGCACAGGCTAGACACAGGCTAGACACTGGCTAGGCACAGGCTATGCACATGCCAGTCACAGGCAAGGCACAGGCTAGACATAGGCTAGACACAGGCTAGGCACAGGCTAGACACAGGCTAGACACAGGCTAGGTATAGGCTAGGTATAGGCTAGGCACAGGCTAGCCACAGGCTAGGCACAGGCTAGGCATAGGCTAGGCACAGGCTAGGCACAGGCTAGGCACAGGCTAGGCACAAGCTAGGCACAGGCTAGGCACAGGCCAGTCACAGGCTAGGCACAGGCTAGGCACAGGCTAGGCACAGGCTAGGCACAGGCTAGGCACAGGCTAGGCACAGGCTAGGCACAGGCTAGGCACAGGCTAGGCACAGGCTAGGCACAGGCTAGGCACAGGCTAGGCACAGGCTAGACACCGGCTGGACACCGGCTAGACACAGACTAGACACAGGCTATGCACAGGCTAGACAAAGGCTAGACACTGGCTAGGCACAGGCTAGGCACTGGCTAGACACTGGCTAGGCACTGGCTAGACACAGGCTAGGCACTGGCTAGACACTGGCTAGGCACTGGCTAGACACTGGCTAGGCACAGGCTATGCACATGCCTGTCTCAGGCAAGGCACTGGCTAGACACAGGCTAGACACAGGCTAGGCACAGGCTAGACACAGGCTAGACACAGGCTAGGCACAGGCTAGGCACAGGCTAGGCACTGGCTAGACACTGGCTAGGCACACGCTATGCACATGCCTGTCTCAGGCAAGGCACAGGCTAGACACAGGCTAGACACTGGCTTGGCACAGGCTATGCACATGCGAGTCACAGGCAAGGCACAGGCTAGACACAGGCTAGACACAGGCTAGACACAGGCTAGGCACAGGCTAGACACAGGCTAGGCACAGGCTAGGCAGGCTAGACACAAGGGCTAGGCACTGGCCAGACACTGGCTAGGCACATGGCTAGGCACAGGCTATGCACATGCCAGTCTCAGGCAAGGCACAGGCTAGACATAGGCTAGACACAGGCTAGGCACAGGCTAGACACAGGCTAGACACAGGCTAGGTATAGGCTAGGCATAGGCTAGGCACAGGCTAGCCACAGGCTAGACAAAGGCTAGACAAAGGCTAGACACTGGCTAGGCACAGGCTAGGCACTGGCTAGACATTGGCTAGGCACACGCTATGCACATGCCAGTCTCAGGCAAGGCACAGGCTAGACACAGGCTAGACACTGGCTAGGCACAGGCTATGCACATGCCAGTCACAGGCAAGGCACAGGCTAGACATAGGCTAGACACAGGCTAGGCACAGGCTAGACACAGGCTAGACACAGGCTAGGTATAGGCTAGGTATAGGCTAGGCACAGGCTAGCCACAGGCTAGGCACAGGCTAGGCATAGGCTAGGCACAGGCTAGGCACAGGCTAGGCACAGGCTAGGCACAGGCTAGGCACAAGCTAGGCACAGGCTAGGCACAGGCCAGTCACAGGCTAGGCACAGGCTAGGCACAGGCTAGGCACAGGCTAGGCACAGGCTAGGCACAGGCTAGGCACAGGCTAGGCACTGGTAGGCACAGGCAGGCTAGGCACAGGCTAGGCTGGGCTAGGCTGGACACCGGCTAGACACAGACTAGACACAGGCTATGCACAGGCTAGACAAGGCTAGACACTGGCTAGGCACAGGCTAGGCACTGGCTAGACACTGGCTAGGCACTGGCTAGACACAGGCTAGGCACTGGCTAGACACTGGCTAGGCACTGGCTAGACACTGGCTAGGCACAGGCTATGCACATGCCTGTCTCAGGCAAGGCACTGGCTAGACACAGGCTAGACACAGGCTAGGCACAGGGCTAGACACAGGCTAGGCACAGGCCAGTCACAGGCTAGGCACAGGCTG
>JAEIFO010000587.1:0-19057 GCA_018903695.1 Zaprionus gabonicus
TGTATGTAGGCACAAGTGTAAAATTTGTTTCAGCCAATTAAATGAATATAATTAAATCCCAACAACAATTCCTCTGGGCCCATAGGATGGATTTGGGGTAAGTGATGTTATTATTTTCTTTATATTTACACTTGCTTAAGTGAACATATACCAACAAATACATACAAGTATTATGCCCTATAAATTACACAGTCCATACATAAATAAAATGACATGAAAATTACAGTAACATTCAATAAAAGTTTAAATTCGTGAAAGACAAATAAAATACAGAATTAAACGAAATTACAGAATTTATAAAAGAAGTGAAATTAAGAAAAATTAAAGAAATAGGAAATATAAAATATGAAAGAAATCAAATAATAATTAAATGAATTAAATTAAAGTCAGAAATTGTAACAGGAAAATTAAATAAAATATTGCATAGTTTTAAAATAAAGAAACAAAAAAATGGAACAAATAAGCTGAAGATAATTTAGTTAAATAATGATAAAAGATTTAAATGAGATTATGTTAAATAAAATTAAATTTTCCCTATTTTTTTAAAACTTATCAAGACGGCAGCATGGCCTTACATACTATATTCTTTCTTATGATTAAATGAATAAACTTATTATAATGTTTAGGTAAATATATATAGTTTTCCTTAAGTGAAAAGGCGAAGGGTATAATGAAAGGGTAACACTTAAAATAGGGATTTACCGTATATCGCCAAAGGTAAATCATGGAGGGTGGGTACAGAGGCGGGCTACAATACCATCAGTGTAGCCTGATTTACATTAGAGATTCTGCCATAGCAGCATTAGCTCTCAGACTTTTGTTCTTTCTTTTAAAATTTTTTATGCAATAATTATAAATCTTGTTCATCCACGAATAGGCACGGGACTATAAATTTAAATCTATGTGGCTGCCTGATCGAGTGAGGGCTTTATTATTTGGCCAACGACCCCCCAATACGATTGCAAGCTAGCCGCAACTAGGGTCCCAATCGGCCAATAATTTAGTGAGGATCGCACCACTCAATCAACTATTTAAGAACAGTATATTATACAAGTTGACTTCTTTTCGAGAAATTTGACTTCAGCTGATGTAATTGCTACAAAGTGCAAGATTCCTGAAAAAAGAGTTAATCTAGCAGAAATATCCAGTAATTGGCTTTTGGCTGAACAGCGTCAGGATTCCGAAATAGTTGATATCGTAAATAAATTGAAAGATTATTCTCTCACTGAAATTATTCGTGTTTCAATTTATACTTGGCTTCAGCGTTGATCTTAGTCTTCGTTACAGACGGATCATTTATTTGACTCAAAATAGTAACTACGTAAGTATATATGAAAGTCGGGGTACTTGAGTATGACATCCTCTGATGCCAGAATGTTACGAAGCCTTTGAAATGCGCTGCGTTGAGCTTCATTAAACTCAACACAAATCTTCTTAGACATATGCCTACTCACCGAACCGTTTTCCCCTTTCAGGATGTCAGTTAAAGGACGAGCTATGGCCGCAAAGTCTTTAATGAAGACTCTGTAGTAGCTGGCCAAACCAAGGAACGATCTAACACTGTAGACACTTTTGGGTTCAGGATATTCCGAGAAAGGGCTGGCGACCGGCATTACATTTTTCAGCTCCTTTACGGGCCTAATGTAGTTTTTTTCCGCGCCGGTATCGATTAGCATCTTTAAGGTTCTCCCAGCCAGCCGTCGTTCAATGAACGGCAACCGGGAGCGTCCCCTAAAAAATTCAACGCGTCGTCACTGGGAGCGTACTCATTTTCGCTGTCGATTTCCTCGACTGCAGCCTTTGCTGCCTTTTCATACTCTTCTTTGGTCTCTTTTTGCTTAGGAGCCTCTTGGACAACGTTATTAAGACGTTGTCTTCTCGGTCCTGTCAAGCGTTCTGAGGAGTTTTGCCTCTTAGAGGCGTTCGATTCATTAGGATGATTCTGATTATGTTCAGTGCGCTGCCTGAACCTGGAGGATGAATCGACCGCCATAGGCTGGGGCGCTTGCGCCTGAGTGTCATTGTTGGTTTGCCCGTTGTTTTTCTGTTGTTTCATGAAGTGGGGGTTTCTGTCCTGTCCCTGGTCTTCTTTATTTGATTTCCCCTGAAAACGGCTCTTGCCGTTTGCCGCCGAATGCGCTCGCTCCTCTACGGCCTTGGCGTAGGAGTTAGCAAACATGCTTCTCTCTATGCTTGCCTCTGCTTCTCTAGCTAAGGCCAGTGCAGATGGCAAGTCTTTTGGTTGGGCCGGGAATACCACAGCTCTAAGGGCCTTTTTGAGCCCTGAAATAAAAGCATGCAGGGCGTCAGCTCTGACCTCAGCGTTAAGCAGGTCAGCACCCTCTTGCTCATGCGTCATTACGATTTTGTTTGTGACAAGCGTAAGCTTCTTTTCAACTTCATCGTAGTAT
Source organism: Zaprionus gabonicus (assembly GCA_018903695.1). Lineage (NCBI taxonomy): Eukaryota > Metazoa > Arthropoda > Insecta > Diptera > Drosophilidae > Zaprionus > Zaprionus gabonicus. Next base: position 2,412 of record JAEIFO010000587.1, read on the forward strand.
TGCATTAATGGTAGGTCTCCTTGCCTAACCATTTCCAATCCGTGCCTCAACAGGCGTAAGGACGTTTTGTCCGAGTACGTGCAGTCTAATCTTGCCAAAATGGTATCGAAGTTCAATACCGTATTATGGCATACGAGTAAGTAAGCTTGTAAAGTTAAGTTACTAATCATGGGCATTGAAGAAGATTCCAAACCAGCAAGCAACGGTTCAAACATTAGATCGCCTAAAAAGTGATATTAAGCGCATGAAGACTTCGTTTGAGCGAAAAACAATATCTTTCGAAAGAACACAGCTCGAGTGTCGTCTTGAGATCTTAGAAGGATATATTGAAAAGGCAATGCGCCTACAAACTCAATTATGATCCTAGTGCCACCACAAACAAGCCTGAAGTGTGCACTGTCACTGCTAGTATAAGTCATCATGCTCAATTGCCAAAAATGTCTCTTCCAAAATTTAGTGGCAAGCATTCAGCTTATAGGAATTTTAGGTGCCTTTTTAACGCATTGGTTAATGAAATTTAAATACTTGCTATTATGTCTATCAGATGAAGCGTTAGGAGTGGTGAAACCATTTCAATTGTCAGACAGTAATTATTAATTAGTTCGTCGCTGTTGTCGTTGGCAACTGATAAGGACATTGCCAACGGCATGATCATCCATATAGTCATTTCTAAGGTGGACCAAACAACCAGATCTAGATACGAAGAACAGCTTGATTACGACAAGCTGCCTTCCTGGTCTGATTGCGCCACTCATTTAAATAGGCGCTATCAATATTTAGCAGCAGAAGAGTCAACGGAGGCGTAAGGCAAGCCCAGATATATTCAAAAGGGGCATAGTAAGGCTTTATTTTCGTATCCACAGGGAAATCAAGAATCGCAGAAATTTAGCAAGAAAGCGGGATTCAACTGCAATTATTGTCAGAGCCTGGAACACAATATTGATTCGTGCCCCTCCTTTAGCTCTTTGTCTGTGACAGATCGTTTTGCATTCGTAAAGGCTAATAAACTATGCATTAATTGTTTAAATGGCCACTATTTATGATTTCAAATTGTAAATCTTCAAAGTGTCGGGTGTGCACAAAGTCTCACCTACTTCATAGATATGAGTTAAGAGCTCAACAATCACCTAGTTCCGCATACACAGGTCACGTGCTTAGCACTGACCAGGTTATTTTAGCGACGGGAAGTGTTCAGGTCAAGGACCCATTTGGCCAGTTCATGGGAAGAGTTTTGTTGGATTCAGGGTCGCAAATTCATTTTATGTCTAAATCTTTGGCGCAACAATTAAGATTGCAACGAGAAAGGTCAACACTAAGCGTCATAACAGTAGGTGAATCTACTACATCAATAAAACATAAAGTATCCGCTTATGTTCAGTCTCGCTTTTCAACCGATTTTTAAGTATTAAAGAATATATATCTTCGTGTCAGCCCAGGCAAATTCTGCCTTCTGACAATGGAAAATACCTGCTAACATAGAGTTGGCCGATCCAGATTTTCATAAACCTGCAAGGAGGATTGATTTGTTGCCAGGAGCGGAAGCATTCTTTGATTTGCTGTGCATTGAGCAAATTAAATTAAGTGCAGAGCTTCCGTCAATCCAAAAAACCTTGTTCGGTTGGATTGTATCTGGAATGGCTCCCTATAATTGAACAGCCAGGTACGCCCATGACAAAGCCTTTAATGTCGGTTACCAATCCCCCGATGGTAACGAGATATGTGGCTAAAGCAATTTCGATTCCCGAAAATGTCATTGAGTGTATGCAACTAGTGACGCCTAAATTTTCCATTATGTTCGCTGTGGTCTCGTTGCCCGTGCCACAGGAAATAGTGTTACCTGAGGCGTGTTCAAGTTCTGGTTTACCAGAAGAGAACCTCTGCTCTGGAAATATACCTGAGGCGCCTAAAAAGATTATAGGTTTTCTACAAAAGAAGCAAATTTTTATTTCTATGCTTGCCCCTGATCTCACATCAAATGATGTTAAAGCTTATATTCAAGCTAAAATACAAGCCGTTGATGTAAAAGTAAAATTTTATCATAATAATATCATAATAACGACTCCTTAATTCTTTCATACCAAAATGTTAGAGGTCTTTTTATTAAACGTTGAACTCTATACTTAAAAAGTCTTTCATTTTCTTCTCAAATTGTTGTGTTTACTGAGACTTGGTTAAAGCCGGAGATCGTGAGCTTCGAAGTGTTTCCAGAGAAGTACACAACCTATAGGCGGGATCGACCTGACCGACATTGTGGTGGAGCTCTAATTGCAGTTGATTCCACCATCAACTCGGAACTTTAAGAACCGGGGATTCAATTTGGTATTGAATTACTCTGGGTAAAATTACACTTCCCCGGTTTATTTTTCATTATATAACCTGTTCTAATATTCCGCCGTCGTCGGAATTATCAGTCTATTTGCAACATTTGTCCGCAATAATGACGATATTTAATCTGTTATCAGACAGAGATCACTTTTCAGTCCTGGGTGACTTTAATATCCCTAATTGTAATTGGACAACAAGTGTTGATTCAAACTCTCGACTGCCCTTATGGCAACATGGCACTTTCTCTTCCTGAAGATCCTTACCATCACACTCTTGAAGTTACTGCTTTAGAAATGCAGATTTTAACTTATTAAATTGGCTGATTTCCCAAATTGATTGGTCGGAAATGTATTCGTCTACTGATATTTCGGTAGCGACAAATATTTTTTATAACACAATTACCTATTTTTTAGATATTTGTGTTCCGTGTTTTTATCCAACTTCCTCGATTAGGCCGCCATGGTTTACAAGAGAGTTGTCACAGTAAAAAATTTAAAGTCAAGCTTACTTAAGCGCGCGGTGAGATTTTACTATCTTGAACGTTAAATGTTATAAGAACTATTTAACCCGTTGTAAGACTCAGTTTATTTAGAACCCCAAGCAGTTTTATAGTTTGTTAACACGAAGCGTAAGTCTACCGCATTTCCAACTAAATTAACGTTTGAATGACCGATTTGTTTGCAAAGTTTTTTCAAACGACTTATTCTTCGGCTACACAGAGAGCTCATTTTTATCCATACAACATTCCAAGTTCAAATGGTATCTTCTCTCCCTGGTATCTTCTCTCCCTCTCAAGCTCACTGGTCAAGGATCTCTCTTTACTTAAGCCAGTCTTCTCACCAGGCCCTGACGGTCCTCCCGCCTGTATACTTCGGTTCTGTGCTATCTCCTTAAGTAAGCCATTGCTCAAACTATTTTTGCGGTCTTTAGAAACTTCAGTCTTTCCTTTCATTTGGAAGGAATCTTTTATTATTCCCTTGCTTAAAAAGGGCAGCAAGTCTGATGCAAGCAATTATAGAGGTATCTCTAAATTGTCGGCTATACCCAAACTTTTTGAGAATAATATAACTCCTCACTTGCAACATTTCTGTAGATCCTTTTCAACACGAATTCATGAAAAGTCGACCAACTTGCTTGAGCTTCGTGGTAAAAGGATTTCAAGAAAATCTTCAAACTGATATTATTTATACTGATTTCAGTAAAGCTTTTGACTCAATGAATCATTCCCTTCTGGCACATAAGCTTGACCTTCTAGGTTTTTCACCTAAACTACTTTTTCACCTAAACTACTACCCAATTCATGCCACATCTGGTGGTCCTCAGGGGAGTTATCTCGGTCCCCTATTTTTTACGCTTTTCATTAATGACCTTCCCTTGGTCATACGTAACTCCCGTACTCTTATGTATGCGGATTATGTAAAGCTTTGTTACAAATTTAAAGATGACCACTGTCACTCACACTTACAAACCGACCTAAATAGTTTCAATTGGTGTTGTGCCAATTTTTTAAACCTAAACAGCTCTATGTGCAAGCTGATGACATTATTTCGAGCCAGTCCGAAGTTTGCTTCTTATACTCTTTGTGGTTGGGCCTTCGAAAGAATCACCCTAGTTGATGATCTGGGGGTCCGTTTGGACCGAAAACTAAAGTTTTCAAATCATATAACGAATATGGTCAATAAATCCATGGATGTCCTAGGCTTTATCAAGAGATGGTCTAAGGAATTCGACGATCCTTATATTACAAAAACCCTTTACGTTTCACTTGTTCGTCCCATTCTCGAGTAGGGTTCATGCATATGGTGTCCCCAGTACACTATTCATAAGGAACGCATCGAAACTGAATCTGAATCTGAATCCGTACAGAGAAATTTCTTACTTTTTGCCTTACGCGGCCTTAACTGGGATGAAAATTTAAGACTGCCTTCCTATAATAGCAGACTTCTGTTACTAAATCTGAATTGCCTAATTAACCGCAGAACCATGCTAGGGGTCTTATTTATTAACAACCTTATGCAAGCTGACATTGACAGTGATGCCTTGGTAAGGCAGCTACACTTCTCTGTTCCTTTCAGAAGTACTCGCTATTTCCTTCCACTAACACTTCCTTATTGTAGATCGAACTATGCACTGCATGATCCTTTCAGGGTATTATGTTCGGACTACAATAAGCTCCAACATGTGTGACGCCACATGAAACGGCTTACATATTTTTATCGTAATTTTTAATTAAATATGCCTTAGTTAAAGGTAGAAGCACAGGCAGAAACATATGCATAAGCACAGGCAGAAACATAGTCATAAGCATAGGCAGCGAAACAGATGACAGGGGCGGGGGTGAAGGCAAGAAAAAGTGCACGCAGTATATGCAAACCCTCCAGCAATCGGCGCCCAGCATAGCAAGTAAAAGAGACAGTCGATCGTGAGCAGCAGATCAGAAATAAGTGATGAGAAAAAATCGAAAAATTCGGGGAAAACGGAGTAAGAAAAAGAAATGCGCGCAAAAGCGACGTAGACAAGGATGGACAAATCGTTCAGAGATGGGCGTGCTTCTCCAAAATGCACGATCGATACAATAGTTGTAGTGTGAGTACATCGTTTTCTTAATATATCAATAGAACAATTTAAACTAAATTTGAAATATTACGTTTTTCGCGCGAACTGTCGAATTCAGTCGAATTAATTCACATCGTTCGCATGTACAAAGACAATGTTGACAGTTCAGATTGAAAGCGTCCTGCATTATAAGTGGTAGTGTTTATGAGCGACAAAAAATAGATTCATTTTATAAAATTAATTAAATTAAATAATAATCTACACAACATCAAAATGGATATCAGAAAATTCTTTACAGGTAAGTACATTGAAAAGTTGATTTCGAGAACTTCTTTTCATTATATGGCAGCCTCAGAGCGAAGAGTGTAAATAAGCTTTATTTTTGTCGCCCAAACGGTTTAATTTTTTTCTTAGTACGCAAAATGTTCACCAAAATCTTTTACAGCGTCCCAAAAATGAAAACGTGCCGAGAACGAAAAAGGCAATGAAAGCCAAACAGAAAACGTTAGAGATTTGTTTCATTGTACTACTGCTTCTCCCGATGTTCAACCCAGTTCTTCTACAGCTTTAACTTTTCAGAGCTTGGACCCATTGCGCTTCGAAGAATATCCCCCACAGGATTTAGGGTCATGGATTTGGCGATCGTCGCGTATGTCATCAAATGTCGTTCAATTTTAGAAGATATCGATCCTGATTCCGTACTTGGATTCCCTAATTAATTCATTAGAAAGAAGGTTTCCAGAAGAAAATTTGCCTGCATACTCTCTTCTTTACTTACATCCAGCTAACATGTTACAAATGAACATTGAAGACTTCAAGAGCAAAACAAAAAACTTCTCGGAATTCTACAATCTTCAAGGTGTCAACGGGGAAGCTGAATTGTGGTACGATCTCTGGAAAAACAAAACTTGAGCTCCGACGATCTTCACCAAATAGAATTGTGTGCTCTAGTAAAAGAGGCGGGCATGTTTTATCCAACAACGATGCAAGCCCTCTGTATAGCATTAGCGTTGCCTTGTACAAGCTCTATTGAAAGAACTTTCAGTACACTGAGAAGAGTGAAGACTTGGCTCCGTTCGACCATGACAGAAAATCGCTTGAATGGTAAGAAAAGGTCTTCAGAATAGATTGGTTATTTATCAATTGTGTTATTAAATCAAGTACGTTAACTTTCAGGATTATGTATGTTGAGTGTCCATAGGAAAATGGTGAAAGAAAATGAAGGAAATTTCGTTGATAAAGTTTTATAAAGATTCGCTAAGGATAAACGCCGTTTAGCACTTATTTGAATGTATATAAAATATATATAATATATGTTTAAAAAAAATATTCTTTTTATTCTTCTATGTGAAAAAAAGAGAACGACAACAGCAAGGCACGATTGGTCGAACGCAGCGGCGCCATGCAGGCGACACATACGCATCGGCGACAAAGCAAAGGCAGCGATCGTGAGCAGCAGATCAAGTCGGGCAGAAGGGCTAAGTGAAAAGATAAGTGAAAACATTAAAGTTTGTGTGCAAGTGCCAGCAAGGACCCCCGCCCCCTCTCTCAGTAGACATGGATCCTGTCGCAGGACATAACAGGTGAGCTGTAAAAGGATATTGAAACCGCAGTTATGGGCTACGTATGGTGCGAAGTAGGCAGGAAAGCAGGGACAATTATAAATTAAGAAACTAGTGTGAGTAAAGCATAGGAAGAGAAGGAAAATAAAACCCCGTGTATAGTTTAAAGAAAAATGAAACCAAACCAGCAGTGAATTATTTTAAATCCAGGGATTAATTCTTCCCCAGTGTATCCGTAAGTGTGTCGTGTACGTGTGTGCCGTGTGTGTGTGTAACAGAGCCGTGCTTTCTGGTATGCCGGTGCTCCGCTGACCAGTGAGCGACTCTGAGCATACACTCTCAACGTCCGTGTCGTGAGTGAACGCTAGTTGGCAAGTGGGTGCGTGAGCGTGTGCCCCAACAGGTTGCGGTGGTGGAATACACCATTTGAGCGACTTGTGGGACCATAGGCGCAAGTACCTGCGGTCACGGGCGTTCCGCACGGACAACGATCGACCTTGAGCCGCGTCGTGAGTGGACGATAGCTGGCGAGCAAGGTGCGTGAGGGTGCACTCTAACAAGTTGCGGTGTGGTGGAATACGCCCCAGAGCGACTTGTGGGAGTGCTAGCGAAAGCGACTGCGGCCGCCGACGTTCCTCGCGAATAAGTCGCCGGCCAGGCACGCGTGACACGCGACACGTGGTGGTAGGCCCCACTAACACGTGGCCACCTAGTATGTGTTCACGACGTGGACCACGTGCATCTCATATACCCTGTACATATTTCAGCAGGGCATGTCCTGCTAGTAGTCCCTCTTACTAAAAGTCTTGGTAGTCTTTTTTTTTTTATTTTATTTGAAAGAGGGAGTCTCCCAGCAGAGAAGGCGCGAGGCACTGCGACCAGAATGGTCTTTTGTGCCTAAATGTATGTGTTTGGTAGTTTCGTCGTCCTCTTTACAGAGCCTGCACTCTGCATCAGAGGATAGACGCATTTTTGTTAGGTGATAGTTCACCAGATGGTGGCCACTGAGATAGCCAACAAGGAGATAGAGATCTCTCCTGGAGAGTGAGTCTGTTCTGCGTTTAACCGAGGGATTTGTAAGCTCTCTAGCCTGCCTCATCCCTGGTTGGTAGAACCAATAGCGTTCGGTCAACCTATCTGCCCAAGTTTTCACAAGGGATGAGATGGTTGACCACCCCAGCCGCAGAAGGGTTCGGGGCCAAGTTCATCCGCTAGCTCGTTGCCCTGGAACCCAGAGTGTCCAGGTACCCAAAGGAGGGTAACTTTGTTTCTTGTGGACAGCCTCTGGAGGCAGTTCCAGCAGTCAGCCACCATACGTGAACTTACTCTCTTTGAGGAGAGGGCTAGTATGGCAGCTTGGCTGTCCGAGAAGATGTATATGTTCGCTCCTCTCATCCCCTTCTCAAGGATAAGACGGCAGCAGAACTCAATGGCATGAAACTCGGATTGAAAGACCGTGGGCCACTTGCCCATGGCAATCGAGGTTTTGGAGTTGGGACAATGTATCCCGGCTCCAACCCCCTGATCAGTTTTAGACCCGTCGGTATACCAGTGTATGCCGTGAGGGTCGCTGATGGGGTTGCCAGCATCCCAGTCCTTCCGGTCTGGGATGAGAGTCCTGCATTTTGCACCAAAGAGGAGTTCCTTGGTCATAGAATCTGATCTAGTGCAGATCTCTAAGCCAGGAATATCTTTGATAAGTCTAGCATGCCCTGATTCGGTAGCTAGAAGCCCAGATTGGAGCTTGATACTTGGTGCAGGTTCGCCTGGAGCACCTTAATGGCGCTCGGCATCCTCCTTTAGAGCCTTTTTAACAAGGCCACCTGCCTTGCCCGCCCGAGAGTCGTTGCCTCGGATGCCCTTCGGCAGTCTGGAGGAACCACTCGGGGGAGGTCGCCTTGCGACCACGGTCGCCGGAGGGGCCCTTGCGGGGGGTCTCCGCACTGTGCCAGTGGAGGGCCTGGAATGGACGACGGGGCGTCCGCTGCCAACCACCGGCTTAGTACGGTCCACTGTGGGCTTAGGGGCAGTCATCACTATGACTGGGGGTTTGGGGATGGGTTTTGTCAGTGCCACTGCAGCTGCGGCGCTGGTGGACGCCACCGGAGCGTTAGCCACTGCTGTCACGCCGGTAGGGCCCACCGTCACCGCCGCTGGAGGAACTCTGTCGGGAGGGGGGGTAAGAGATGGGGAGAGGGAGGGAGCAGGAGCGGGGGAGGCCCTGACGGCGGAGTTCTTAAGGATAAGCTTAATTCTGCCAAAGCGGAATTTCACATTACCCTTAATGTCCGTCAGAGCCTTATACGACTCCTCGTCGACCATATCGCGAGGTGTGTCGTATTGCCGTTGAGGCTGTGTTGCACGACCCGCCACAGCTCCGTAGAGAGCTCACGATTTTGGATACCCAAGTATTCCACAATCTCGGCGGGTGTGTATTGCGCGCTGTTGGGGAAGTAACCTCTAATGAGGTGAGCTCTTGGGAACTCTGCTTCCTCCAACAACTTTAAATCAAGACCGCTGATGGACTTGATATGTCCAAAAGCTTCCTTGACCCAATCGGCAGTGCTGCTGTTCTCGCACACCAGGAGCAGCCACTCGTTTCGGCGTATACAACCCTCGAAACCTGGGCCGACTTCTGATGTGAAAGGCAGCCGCATCGCCTTTAGGATGCTCTCTTGCACCGTGGCCATATGCTCCGGTGTAAGAGGTTTAGTGGGGTCAGCCGAAGTGAAGCCCAATTTCACCCTGCTTGCCACTTGGCTGAAGAGTGGCTTTGTGGACTCCACATGAGTCTTTTTGGGCTTCTTTGAGGACCCTTGGGGTTCGGGGATGGTATCGTCACCGCGCATCCGCTTAGCCTTGGTTTCCGCGGGGGGCGCAGTGGCGATAGCCAGAGCTTCTGCTCTGCTCGAACCCTTTGCGAGTGTAGCTTTGAAGAGCTTCTTCTCGCGGGTCTTCAGTTTGACGAAGGCGTTCCCCGAGTCCAGTCGCAGAGTCTGGATTTGGGAGCCTGCTTCCGTGAGGCCTGACCTCTGAGAGGCCACGGAAGCGTCGTCAGCACAGCTGATCAGGTCACCTTCAGCTTCGGCGTCGGAGGACATCACCTCGACGGTCTGCTGCATGACTGAACAGTTGTTGGACGAGAAGGCAGCACTAGCGAACTCAGTGTCCAAGGGAGTTCGTGGCCTGTCCGAGTCCCCCGGAGTAACAGGGTCGAGACCCGTGGTATTGGGGCTGGAAGCCAGCAGCCCAATAGCTGCAGTGCTGGTATTGGGGTCGGCCGTGAAGGCTTCGCCCTGGGTTGATGCGTTCAAAGCCGCATCAGGGTTGTTTTGAGAGATAATCAGATCCATAAAATTTGATCCCACGAGTAGGCGGGAGGGGAAGGTCACCCGCGACATAGCCCGCTTGCCGTGGGAAGTCTAAATGAAACTGGAGGGCGACAGGAATCCAGAGTCCGCATACTAGAGACCAGGCTACCCCATCCATTAGCGTATGCTGTTCCGCCTTGGATTGGGATGATTTATAGATTCACGATCTTCGCCCGACTACAATTAGTCAGCACCCCTAGCAGAGACATGACCGTGCTAGGGGCCTGCTTCCAGCCGCCCTCACGTGGAGAGTATAGCCGCACTTCCGTCAGTAGGAGCAAGGATGGCACTTACCTCAGCCATAGCTGTGGTGAAATTTAATTCCCCTTGCTGTCTCTGACGGCTGACTGCCCTTGGTAGTCTTAGTATTAAATAAATATAAATTTTCTGTAAAGACCCTGGCGAGACTGAGATATGTACCCCAGCCTGAGAAAACGTCCTTACAGATGGCGCCCGACCAGGGGGTACTAAGGCTAGACATTTAGTTTGAGGAATTTACCACCTTTTAGTGGATAAAAGACCCACAATACAAATTTTACAGGCTATAGTAGGGAAGCACAAGACTCACAAGACAAGCTAGTTCCCCAGTATCAAAGTATAATTATATATCAACGCAGGCATGAAAATAAGCATAGATTCTTTTAGCTAGAGCGAAAAAACATAATTCATAGGAAAATTTTTGTCCACGTGTCTACGACTACTGCGCATACTGACGTATGCGCGAACTTTGACCTTTCTGGTCTCTTTTATACTGCTTTAACCTTGTCCTGGCGTCGGCACAGCCGTCGCGCCAATGTCCTATATGACTCGGTGTCGAACACCGAGGGTGTCAGTCGTGATCGACCATACGAAATGACAACACCATTAATCAAATATATGACTCGTTGTCGAATATTAAAAGGGCAATTGAGATCGGGCAGGCAAAGAGTGAACATCGCAACACTCTGCAAGATCTACAAGAAACCTCGTGTTTAGAAATCTCGCCGGAGATTTTAAACATTTAAAGCAGTCCACGTGTCAAGAAATGTCGCCGGAGGTTAAACACACATTTTAGCCAGTCCAAGAACCACGTGGCCATAAAATCTTGCCGGAGATTTTAAACATTCAACTAGTCCACGTGTCAGGGAATCTCGCCGGAGATTCAACACACATCCAACAGTCTAGGATCAACGCTCAACAGGAATTCACCGTCGCCACGTCTACTTTAATCAACGAATTTAACCGCGCATCACGAATTTTACAAACATATGAACACGCTGGATCCCTTTCCGTCGCAAGAGCGAACTGCAGCTCATCCTGAAGGAGATCGGACTGGACACCAACGGAGGCAATGCGGAGTCGCCTGTAAGCATTCGCCAGCCAAGTAGACTTGTCCAAGGACCAGTTGCAGCGGCTGCTGGAACTTGAGACAAGCCTAGGCAACGCGGTCACGCCGGCTCCCAAACAACCTGGGACACGCTCACGTGACTCATCGTGCGACGTGCAACAGCTACCACAAGCAGTTGCAAATGTGCTCACAGGCCAGGCCGAGGATTGGTTTAGAGTCAACACTCTCTACCAAGTCATCTGGTAAAATTCAAACAGCCGTCATGGATTTCTTTCTTCCCCCGCGATACTTTCAACGACTCGAGGACGACATCAGGAGCCGAACCCAACGCCGAGGGGAACGCTTCCGAGACTACGCACTGGCGCTGCGACTGATGATGCGGCGCGCGAAGTACACAAAGGAACAGGAGCTGGACAGGATCGATGACAACATGATGCCGGAGTACCAGCTGTTAACCCGTCGTCACGAGTTTGGAACGCTGGCGCAGCTGGAAAAACTCGTGATCACCTACGAGACGACCAAGGAGTTGCAGCGACAAGGGACAAACCATTTGGCTCAACAAAGGGAAGACCCGAAGTCCCCGAATCCGCCAACAACACGGAACACAACGGCGACAACACCGGCAACAATGGCAGCTTCTCCACAAACGACACCACAAGGAGCCACCAAGAGCGATGCACAGCGAGTGTGCCATAACTGCGCGCAATCCGGGCACATGCAGGCGGACTACCGGAATAACCGCGTCTTATTCTGTTGGGATTGCCGGCGCCACGGTGTGCGCACAGTGGAGTGCTGTCGTCGGACCACGTCGGGAAATGCTGCGCGTCTTCAGCCGAGAGGGAACAGTTCGGAGACGCCGCACCGCAGTTCCCAGGAATAGCACCTCTCAGGTGCGGTAATGGTCGTGTCGTCGCGCATGCCAGGATCGAGGAGCTGGTGACGGATGCCACGATCGACACGGGGGCAACACGCAGCTTCATCAGCAAGCGTATGGCTGCAAGGCTGAGTAAACCGGAGAACGAGCAAGCAGCCCTGATCCGCATCAAACTAGCGGATGGAACATCGAGAGACGTGACACGAGCCCTACGAGTGACGATTCAACTCGGGCAGAAGGAGACGACGGTGCCAATGCTGGTATTGCCCGTCATTCTGGACGAGATAATCCTAGGAATGGATTTCCTGTACGGCATCGAAACGACATTGGAGTGTGGCCAAGCAAAACTACGTTTGCAGAACACACTGGAGGAGGCAGCACCGACGCCCGGGACATCCCGAGCAGCAGAGGACCCAGTGGCCCAGGACAACCACAGGAGCATGGTTCTACCACCGGCTTGCCCCATGGCACGTCGGAAGGACCCCTTCAGGCGAACCGAGACCCAGGACGATGCACACACACAGGGCGCGGAGACACGACCAGGCGAGCAAGGCGAGGTTGACCAGCAGCAAGGAGCAAAAAGAGAAAGACCCGAAAAACTACCCAGGACACGAGAAACACACCAGCAAGAACCAGAGCAACTAACCAGGACACGAGGAACACATCAACAAGAGTCAACGGGACCACCGAGCGAACGAGGCGAGGTGCGTCAACAGGAATCAACGAGACCACCGAGCGAAAGAGGCGAGGTGCACCAGCAAGGATCAACGGAACAAACGGCACAACGAAGCAGAGCAGACGTGGGAGGCTCGACTAAGAGGCTTCGCAGTAGGAGACGGCCCACGACTAGCCACGCCGCCTTGTGGGGCGTCGAGGTACAAGGAGCAACTCTGGCAACAGACGAAGAACAGATGGAGGGCTTTCTACAGTCTGAGCTAGACCAGTTCAATGTTTTGATGGGGGTGTCACCCATTGCGGAGCGCACCATCACCATGCGGGATGAGTACCCTATCAAGCACAGACACTACCCGAAAAATTCGGCCACGGAAAAGATCATTAATGAGCAAGTTGATGAACTTCTACGAAATTGGAGAATCGAGCCATCCAGGAGCCCATACAGTGCACCCATTGTACTCGTTGGGAAAAAGACGGGAGAGATGCGGATGTGTGTGGATTATCGCCAGCTCAACGCGAAATCCATTCCAGACGCCTACCCGTTGCCACGGATCAACCACATCTTGGGAAAACTCAAGGACGCAAAATAAAAATTCCGCAAAATAAAAATTCCGACGTGAAAGGCAAGTGTTGACTTCAGATTCGGATTTTCGGATTCGGCCTTAGAAGGTCAAAATACATGTTAAAGCATATATAGCATGCTCAGATCAGGATTCTATATCTTTTGGGAGATATTTAAAGGTTTTTCAGTTATATCGAAATCCAGACGTGATGGAGAATTTCTGATTTTTTTTTGGGGCTGTGTTATTTATCGTTTTGATTTCTCTAACTCTTAGAGAATTTTCATTGGCGCCCGAGCAGGGACTCGAGATTCGGTAATATTTAATAAAATTATATCGGCAGTAGTTGGCTTTGCGTGTCGTGTGTGAAAATAAAATAAAATAAAGTGAACGTTTTGCTGGACTGAGGTGTGCGCCAAAGAAGTCGTCAACGTTGGACAATCAAATGGAAGCGAGTCGTCGCTCTATGTCTATAGATTCCCTAGACAGCCTACAGGTATCTAGTATCAAAAAGCAAGTCTTTTTGCTTGAAACGACGAAATTGTCGCCATAAATATATGCGTACATAATCGCATGTACTAAGCAGCTCAAATTTTGATACTTACTCTTTGAATATTGCATGCAAGCGGTGTACCTGCATATGTACATATATACGTGTGTACGTGATTGCTTCTACACACATCGATACATTTGTACCTGCATTTAAATATATGAGCACATATGAGTAACTAACCCCAACAACAAAGTAACATTAAAAACAATAGACACAAAAAGCCTTACGTTGCATTTCTTTAAACTGATAGTACTAACCTGCTTGCATGAATAATATTAAAACTAAAATAAACAAACGGCAACATCGTTTATTTACTTATATCGCATATACTTGCATTATTACTGATCTCTTCGCGCGTTCACTTTGGAACGTTCGTTGAACCCGGTTTACAGCTAAGCCCATAATTTTTGTGTTCGCTTTCGCTTGCATTTCTGGCCAGCGGTATTTTATAACCGCGCGTTTTGCATTGTTGCCTACAACCGTAGTTACAGCAAATCTTTGACTTATATCTCTTCGTTCGTCATACATACTGCATTGAATGCGTTTGTTTGGTAATAAGATTCGTACATTCTCGCTACCCCGCACCCCGCTTTATATTGCTGCCTACAAAATTAACTGCTCTTTAGTTCCGAATCTCTCGGAAATTTCGTTTGTTTGTGCACACAACACATACGGTATATGCGTGTAATCGTTCAGACCAGTTAATTGGCTTGTGTAGGTAGGATCGCTGCGAGGGAAGCTTATAAAGTTTCGTTATTGAGTAAGGTATACATATATTCTTTAAAATGTCCGAGTCCGAGAAACCATGTACCGAAAAATTGCCGAGCTCTAAAGGTAATGCAAAACTCGCATTGTGTCTGCAATGATACGGTAAGGTGAGTGCTGATATAGCTCGTATGCAATTAGCAATAAAAACCAAAGCAACTTCTGCAGACAAAACAGAGTTAACGTGTAGATTAGAACTTTTCGAAGGGTATATAGAGAAGACAATGAATCTTCAAGCCGAATTAGACAATTTAAACCCTCTTAACGAACATAGAGAGCAGTTAGAAGAATTGTGTGACATCACAAAAGCATTATACCTAAATGCAATAAAGCCAGAGACAGAGGCTAAACAGCAGCTACCGAAAATGCGTTTGCCAAAACTCAATGGCAAGCATTCGGAGTATAGAAATTGTATGTGCCTTTTAGTTCACAATGACACTTCTCTAACCAATGTCGAGAAGTTCAATCATCTGGTGTCTTGTTTATCAGATGAGGCATTGGGGGTAGTAAAGCCGTATCAATTGACGGATTGTAACTATCCTAAGGCCATTGCAAGCCTCAATGCAGTATATGACAATAAATGTCTTATATTCTTTGGCACAGTTATTCGACATACCTAGCATGACAAAACCATCTGCATCGAGCTTGAGATCGATAATAGATACTGTGTATATGCGTCGTTGTCGTCTTTGGGGAACGACAAAGATATTGCTAACGCAATGATCATTCATATGATCATGGCGAAAGTAGACCATACTACCAAGTCTCGATTTGAAGAGCGGCTGGATTATGATACACTGCCGTCTTGGGAAGATTGTGCTAGAGATACCAGTATTTGTCAGTAGAAGAGTCAACTCGAAACAAAACAAAGTCACGAATTGAACACAAGAAACCCCACCTGTTCAAGGTGAGACACCTTCTACTCACCAAACTGCTTCAGATGCATATTTAGGACATGTGCTTAATAATGTAATGTACAGCCCTTTCAATCGTATAAAAGAAAAAAAAAAGAAACTAACGATTTTGTTTTTGAAAAATACGCTAACTCCGAAAACGTTAAATTTCTATCTCGATAATTCGGAGTCAATTTAAGATCACTGCTATTAAACTCTAACAAAAAGCTCAAAGCTCAAATTACAACCTTGGGAGTTGCATGTGAGCTTTGCACTGCTCGAGAGACACCTACGCTCTCATAGAGTTCTTTTCTATTTTGGCATTTGCGAAGAGCAGATGTGCAGTCTGCATAAAAAACTTAATAAATTAAAAAATACACGTGGTCGTTTAATCTTTGGAAAAAAAAGAGAAAGGTGTGCTCTATATTGCTATAATTCTCTATATCCAAGGCAAATCAGTCAGTACTAATTTATCAATTTTCATTGATTAAAACTAATCCGATGTTTGTTATTTTTTTATGCAGAGCGTGCACCTTGCGTCGGCCAGCGGAGCACCCCGGCTGTTAGAGTGCACGTGTCAGCGGATAGGGCTCCACCGTGCATTAGATCGGGGTTCTGGGCCGACAACGAACGGCACACCCACAGATCTGCACACCTTATTGGGAAAAGGAGAAGAAATACATCTTTAACCCAAAACTCTACATCTATATTCTACACTTACATCTATAACCTACAAATCTACATCTACATCTACTATTACATCTACATCTAGATCAACGCATATACATATCCACCAACAATATCAAAAACAGTGCAAAACTATTATTAAAGCATTTACACAAAATACAACATTCATAAACACCCAAAATTACACAATGCCATGCACATACATCACCACTGTTACACATTATTAACTAAGAAGCATTTTACAAGATTAAAAGTCAATATTAAAAACAAAAATTGAAGAAAATAGGAACAAAACAAAGAATTGGTTTACTGTAAATTTTCATACATTTCCATTAAATTTTTTTTTCTTTATAATTTTTCTTATTTTGTTGCTTATTTTTATTCTTTTTCGTTCATTACACCTTTTGTAGGCGACTGCCAATCATTATTTTTATTATTTGTTAAGTTAGTTTTTGTTAGACATGGCATTTTATTCGGTAATATACCACACATGGGTAT
>JAEIFO010000589.1:0-41785 GCA_018903695.1 Zaprionus gabonicus
CTGAGACAGGCATGTGCATAGCGTGTGCCTAGCCTGTGTCTAGCCAGTGTCTAGCCTGTGCCTTGCCTGTGACTGGCATGTGCATAGCGTGTGCCTAGCCAGTGTCTAGCCAGTGCCTAGCCTGTGCCTTGCCTGAGACTGGCATGTTCATAGCGTGTGCCTAGCCAGTGTCTAGCCAGTGCCTAGCCTGTGCCTAGCCAGTGCCTAGCCAGTGCCTAGCCAGTGCCTAGCCTGTGCCTTGCCTGAGACTGGCATGTGCATAGCGTGTGCCTAGCCTGTGTCTAGCCAGTGCCTAGCCTGTGCCTAGCCAGTGTCTAGCCTGTGTCTAGCCTGTGTCTAGCCTGTGCCTAGCCTGTGCCTAGCCTGTGCCTAGCCAGTGTCTAGCCTTTGTCTAGCCAGTGCCTAGCCTGTGCATAGCCTATGCCTAGCCAGTGTCTAGCCTGTGTCTAGCCTGTGCCTTGCCTGTGCCTAGCCTGTGTCTAGCCTTGTCTAACCTGTGCCTTGCCTGTGACTGGCATGTGCATAGCCTGAGACAGGCATGTGCATAGCGTGTGCCTAGCCAGTGTCTAGCCAGTGTCTAGCCTGTGCCTTGCCTGTGACTGGCATGTGCATAGCGTGTGCCTAGCCAGTGTCTAGCCAGTGCCTAGCCTGTGCCTTGCCTGAGACTGGCATGTGCATAGCGTGTGCCTAGCCAGTGTCTAGCCAGTGCCTAGCCTGTGCCTAGCCAGTGCCTAGCCAGTGCCTAGCCTGTGCCTAGCCTGTGACTGGCCTGTGCCTAGCCTGTGCCTTGCCTGAGACAGGCATGTGCATAGCGTGTGCCTAGCCAGTGTCTAGCCAGTGCCTAGCCTGTGCCTAGCCTGTGTCTAGCCTGTGTCTAGCCTGTGCCTAGCCTGTGCCTAGCCTGTGCATAGCCTGTGCCTAGCCTGTGTCTAGCCAGGCCTGTGCCTAGCCTGTGCCCAGCCTGCCTAGCCGTGCCTAGCCTGTCTAGCCTGTGCCTAGCTTGTGCCTAGCCAGTGCCTAGCCTGTGCCTAGCCTGTGCCTAGCCTGTGTCTAGCCTGTGCCTTGCCTGAGACAGGCCATGTGCATAGCCTGTGCCTTGTCTAGCCAGTGCCTTGCCTGAGACAGGTGCATAGCGTGTGCCTAGCCAGTGTCTAGCCAGTGCCTAGCCTGTGCCTAGCCTGTGTCTAGCCTGTGTCTGCCTTAGCCTGTGACTGGCATGTGCATAGCCTGTGCCTAGCCGCCTAGCCTGTGTCTAGCCTGTGCCTGCCTTCCTGAGACAGGCATGTGCATAGCGTGGTGCCTAGCCAGTGTCTAGCCCAGCCTGTGCCTAGCCAGTGTCTAGCCTTTGTCTAGCCTGTGCATAGCTCTGTGCCTAGCCTGTGCCTAGCCAGTGTCTAGCCTGTGTCTAGTCTTGTGTCTAGCCTGTGTCTAGCCAGTGCCTGTGCCTAGCCTGTGCCTAGCCTGTGTCTAGCCTGTGCCTAGCCTGTCGCTGGCCTGTGCCTAGCCTGTGCCTAGCCTGTGCCTAGCTGCTGTCTGTGCCTAGCCTGTGCCTAGCCTGTGCCTAGCCTGTGCCTTCAGCCTGTTGCCTGTGCCTAGCCTGTGTGCCTAGCCTGTGTCTAGCCTGTGCCTAGCCTGTGCCTAGCCTGTGTCTAGCCAGTGTCTAGCCTGTGCCTTGCCTGAGACTGGCATGTGCCTAGCCGTGCCTAGCCTGTGCCTAGCCAGTCTAGCCTGTGCCTAGCCTATACTAGTGTGTCTAGCCTGTGTCTAGCCTGTGCCTTGCCTGAGACTGGCATGTGCATAGCGTGTGCATAGCCAGTGTCTAGCCAGTTCCTAGCCTGTGCATAGCCTGTGTCTAGCCTAGCCAGTGTATAGCCTCTGTCTAGCCTGTGTCTAGTCAGTGTCAAGCCGGTGTCTAGCCGATGTCTAGTCTGTGCCTGGCCTGTGCCTAGCCTGTGACTGGCCTGTGCCTAGCCTGTGACTAGCTTGTGCCTAGCCAGTGCCTAGCCTGTGCCTAGCCTGTGCCTAGCCTGTGGCTAGCCTGTGCCTAGCCTGTGCCTAGCCTGTGGCTAGCCTGTGCCTAGCCTATGCCTAGCCTGTGCCTAGCCTGTGGCTTGCCTGTGCCTAGCCTATGCCTAGCCTGTGGCTAGCCTGTGCCTAGCCTATGCCTAGCCTGTGTCTAGTCTGTGTCTAGCCTGTGTCTAGCCTGTGTCCAGCCTGTGTGTAGCCTGTGTCTAGCCTGTGTCTAGCCTGTGTCCAGCCTGTGTCTAGCCTGTGTCTAGCCTGTGTCTAGCCTGTGTCTAGCCTGTGTCTAGCATTTGTCTAGCCTGTGCCTAGCCTGTGTCTAGCCTGTGCCTAGCCTGTGTCTAGCCTGTGTCTAGCCTGTGTCTAGCCTGTGTCTAGCCTGTGTCTAGCCTGTGTCTAGCTTGTGTCGAGCCTGTGTCTAGCCTGTGTCTAGCCTGTGCCTAGCCTGTGTCTAGCCTGTGTCTAGCCTGTGTCTAGCCTGTGTCTAGCCTTTGTCTAGCCTGTGCATAGCCTGTGTCTAGCCTGTGCCTAGCCAGTGTATAGCCTCTGTCTAGCTTGTGTCTAGTCTGTGTCTAGCCGGTGTCCAGCCGGTGTCTAGCCTGTGTCTAGCCTGTGCCTAGCCTGTGACTGGCCTGTGCCTAGCTTGTGCCTAGCCTGTGCCTAGTCTGTGCCTAGCTTGTGCCTAGCCTGTGCCTAGCCTGTGCCTAGCCTGTGCCTAGCCTGTGGCTAGCCTGTGCCTAGCCTATACCTAGCCTGTGCCTAGCCAGTGTCTAGCCTGTGCCTTGCCTGAGACTGGCATGTGCATAGCGTGTGCCTAGCCAGTGTCTAGCCAGTTCGTAGCCTGTGCCTAGCCAGTGTCTAGCCTGTGTCTAGCCTGTGCCTTGCCTGAGACTGGCATGTGCATAGCGTGTGCCTAGCCAGTGTCTAGCCAGTTCCTAGCCTGTGCATAGCCTGTGTCTAGCCTAGCCAGTGTATAGCCTCTGTCTAGCCTGTGTCTAGTCAGTGTCAAGCCGGTGTCTAGCCGATGTCTAGTCTGTGCCTGGCCTGTGCCTAGCCTGTGACTGGCCTGTGCCTAGCCTGTGACTAGCTTGTGCCTAGCCAGTGCCTAGCCTGTGCCTAGCCTGTGCCTAGCCTGTGCCTAGCCTGTGCCTAGCCTGTGCCTAGCCTGTGGCTAGCCTGTGCCTAGCCTATGCCTAGCCTGTGCCTAGCCTGTGGCTTGCCTGTGCCTAGCCTATGCCTAGCCTGTGGCTAGCCTGTGCCTAGCCTATACCTAGCCTGTGTCTAGTCTGTGTCTAGCCTGTGTCTAGCCTGTGTCCAGCCTGTGTGTAGCCTGTGTCCAGCCTGTGTGTAGCCTGTGTCTAGCCTGTGTCCAGCCTGTGTCTAGCCTGTGTCTAGCCTGTGTCTAGCCTGTGTCTAGCCTTTGTCTAGCCTGTGCCTAGCCTGTGTCTAGCCTGTGCCTAGCCTGTGTCTAGCCTGTGCCTAGCCTGTGTCTAGCCTGTGTCTAGCCTGTGTCTAGCCTGTGTCTAGCCTGTGTCTAGCCTGTGTCTAGCCTGTGTCTAGCTTGTGTCGAGCCTGTGTCTAGCCTGTGTCTAGCCTGTGCCTAGCCTGTGTCTAGCCTGTGCCTAGCCTGTGTCTAGCCTGTGTCTAGCCTGTGTCTAGCCTGTGTCTAGCCTGTGTCTAGCCTGTGTCTAGCCTGTGCCTAGCCAGTGTCTAGCCTGTGTCTAGCCTGTGCCTTGCCTGTGACTGGCATGTGCATAGCCTGTGCCTAGACTGTGCCTAGCCTGTGTCTAGCCTGTGTTTAGCTTGTGCCTTGCCTGTGACTGGCATGTGCATAGCCTATGCCTAGACTGTGCCTAGCCTGTGTCTAGCCTGTGTCTAGCTTGTGCCTTGCCTGTGACTGGCATGTGCATAGCCTATGCCTAGCCAGTGTCTAGCCTGTGTCTAGCCTGTGCCTTGCCTGAGACAGGCATGTGCATAGCGTGTGCCTAGGCAGTGTCTAGCCAGTGCCTAGCCTGTGCCTAGCCAGTGTCTAGCCTTTGTCTAGCCTGTGCATTGCCTGTGTCTAGCCTGTGCCTAGCCAGTGTAAAGCCTCTGTCTAGCCTGTGTCTAGTCTGTGTCTAGCCGGTGTCTAGCCTGTGCCTAGCCTGTGCCTAGCCTGTGACTGGCCTGTGCCTAGCCAGTGTCTTGCCAGTGCCTAGCCTGTGCCTAGCCTGTGCCTAGCCTGTGCCTAGCCTGTGCCTAGCCTGTGCCTAGCCTGTGCCTAGCCTGTGCCTAGCCTGTGTCTAGCCTGCGTCTAGCCTGTGCCTCGCCTGTAACTGGCATGTGCATAGCTTGTGCCTAGCCAGTGTCTAGCCTGTGTCTAGCCTTTGTCTAGCCTGTGTCTAGCCTGTGTCTAGCCTGTGCCTTGCCTGTGACTGGCATGTGCATAGCCTGTGCCTAGCCAGTGTCTAGCCTGTGTCTAGCCTGTGCCTTGCCAGAGACTGGCATGTGCATAGCGTGTGCCTAGCCAGTGTCTAGCCTGTGTCTAGCCTGTGCCTTGCCTGAGACTGGCATGTGCATAGCCTGTGCCTAGCGAGTGTCTAGCCTGTGTCTAGCCTGTGCCTACCCTGTGTCTAGCCTGTGCCTTGCCTGTGACTTGCATGTGCATAGCCTGTGCCTAGCCAGTGTCTAGCCTGTGTCTAGCCTGTGCCTTGCCTGAGACTATCATGTGCATAGCGTGTGCCTAGCCAGTGTCTAGCCAGTGCCTAGCCTGTGCCTAGCCTGTGTCTAGCCTGTGCCTTGCCTGTGACTGGCATGTGCATAGCCTGTGCCTAGCCAGTGTCTAGCCTGTGTCTAGCCTGAGCCTAGCCTGTGTCTAGCCTGTGTCTAGCCTGTGCCTTGCCTGTGACTGGCATGTGCATAGCCTGTGCCTAGCCAGTGTCTAGCCTGTGTCTAGCCTGTGCCTTGCCTGAGACTGGCATGTGCATAGCGTGTGCCTAGCCAGTGTCTAGCCAGTGCCTAGCCTGTGCCTAGCCAGTGCCTAGCCAGTGTCTAGCCTGTGTCTAGCCTGTGCCTTGCCTGAGACTATCATGTGCATAGCGTGTGCCTAGCCAGTGTCTAGCCAGTGCCTAGCCTGTGCCTAGCCTGTGCCTAGCCTGTGCCTAGCCTGTGTCTAGCCTGTGCCTTGCCTGTGACTGGCATGTGCATAGCCTGTGCCTAGCCAGTGTCTAGCCTGTGTCTAGCCTGAGCCTAGCCTGTGTCTAGCCTGTGTCTAGCCTGTGCCTTGCCTGTGACTGGCATGTGCATAGCCTGTGCCTAGCCAGTGTCTAGCCTGTGTCTAGCCTGTGCCTTGCCTGAGACTGGCATGTGCATAGCGTGTGCCTAGCCAGTGTCTAGCCAGTGCCTAGCCTGTGCCTAGCCTGTGCCAAGCCTGTGTCTAGCCTGTGTCTAGCCTGTGCCTTGCCTCAGACTGGCATGTGCATAGCCTATGCCTAGCCAGTGTCTAGCCTGTGTCTAGCCTGTGCCTTGCCTGAGACAGGCATGTGCATAGCGTGTGCCTAGGCAGTGTCTAGCCAGTGCCTAGCCTGTGCCTAGCCAGTGTCTAGCCTTTGTCTAGCCTGTGCATAGCCTGTGTCTAGCCTGTGCCTAGCCTGTGTCTAGCCTGTGCGTAGCCAGTGTATAGCCTCTGTCTAGCCTGTGTCTAGTCAGTGTCTAGCCGGTGTCTAGCCGGTGTCTAGCCTGTGCCTAGCCTGTGCCTAGCCTGTGACTGGCCTGTGCCTAGCCTGTGACTAGCTTGTGCCTAGCCAGTGCCTAGCCTGTGCCTAGCGTGTGCCTAGCCTGTTGCTAGCCTGTGCCTAGCCTATGCCTAGCCTGTGTCTAGCCTGTGTCTAGCCTGTGTCTAGCCTGTGTCTAGCCTGTGTCTAGCCTGTGTCTAGCCTTTGTCTAGCCTGTGCCTAGCCTGTGTCTAGCCAGTGCCTAGCCAGTGTCTAGCCTTTGTCTAGCCAGTGCCTAGCCTGTGCCTAGCCTGTGCCTAGCCTGTGCCTAGCCTGTGTCTAGCCTGTGTCTAGCCTGTGCCTTGCCTGTGACTGGCATGTGCATAGCCTATGCCTAGCCAGTGTCTAGCCTGTGCCTTGCCTGAGACAGGCATGTGCATAGCGTGTGCCTAGGCTATGCCTAGCCTGTGTCTAGCCTGTGTCTAGCCTGTGCCTAGCCAGTGTCTAGCCTTTGTCTAGCCTGTGCATAGCGTGTGTCTAGCCTGTGCCTAGCCAGTGTATAGCCTCTGTCTAGCCTGTGTCTAGTCAGTGTCAAGCCGGTGTCTAGCCTGTGCCTTGCCAGTTTGTAGACTGTGCTTAGCCAGTGTCTAGTCTGTGCCAAGACAGTTTCTAGCCTGCTCAAAGCCATTGTCTAGCCTCTTCATAGCCATTGTCTAGCCTGTGCCTAGCCAGTGTCTAGCCTGTGCCTAGCCCGTGTCTAGCCTGTGCCCAGCCTGTGTCTAGCCTGTGTCTAGCCTGTGCCTAGCCAGTTTGTAGACTGTGCTTAGCCAGTGTCTAGTCTGTGCCAAGCCAGTGTCTAGCCTGTGTCTAGCCTGTTTCTAGCCTGTGTCTAGCCTGTGTCTAGCCTGTGTCTAGCCTGTGTCTAGCCCTTGTCTAGCTTGTGTCTAGCCTGTGTCTAGTCTGTGTATAGCCTGTGTCTAGCCTGTGTCTAGCCTGTGTCTAGCCAGTTTCTAGCCTGTGTCTAGCCTGTGTCTAGCCTGTGTCTAGCCTGTGTCTAGCCTGTGCCTTGCCTAAAACTGGCTTGTGCATAGCGTATGCCTAGCCAGTATATAGCCAGTGCCCAGCCTGTGCCTATCCAGTGTCTTGCCTTTGTCTAGCCTGTGCATAGCCAGAGTCTAGCCTGTGCCTAGCCAGTGTGTAGCCTCTGTCTAGCCTGTGTCTAGTCTGTGTCTAGCCTGTGTCTAGCCTTTGTCTAGCCTGTGTCTAGCCTGTGTCAAGTATGTGCCTAGCCTCTGCATAGCCTGTACCTAGCCAGTGCCTAGCCTCTACCTAGCCAGTACCTAGCCTGTACCTAGCCAGTGCCTAGCCTGTTCATAGCCATTGTCTAGCCTGTTCATAGCCATTGTCTAGCCTTTGCCTAGCCAGTGTCTAGCCTGTGCCTAGCCAGTATCTAGCCTGTGCCTATCCTGTGTCTAGCCTGTGCCTTGCCAGTTTGTAGACTGTGCTTAGCCAGTGTCTAGTCTGTGCCAAGACAGTTTCTAGCCTGTGTCTAGTCTGTTTCTAGCCTGTGTCTAGCCTATGTCTAGACTGTGTCTAGACTGTGTCTAGCCTGTCTCTAGCTTGTGTCTTGCCTGTGTCTAGCCTGTGTCTAGCCTGTGCCTTGCCTGAGACAGGCATGTGCATAGCGTGTGCCTAGCCAGTGTCTAGCCAGTGCCAAGCCTGTGCCTAGCCTGTGCCTAGCCTGTGTCTAGCCTGTGCCTTGCCTGAGACAGGCATGTGCATAGCGTGTGACTGGCATGTGCATAGCCTGTGCCTAGCCAGTGTCTAGCCTGTGTCTAGCCTGTGCCTTGCCTGAGACAGGCATGTGCATAGCGTGTGCCTAGCCAGTGTCTAGCCAGTGCCTAGCCTGTGCCTAGCCTGTGCCTAGCCTGTGTCTAGCCTGTGTCTAACCTGTGCCTTGCCTGTGACTGGCATGTGCATAGCCTGTGCCTAGCCTGTGTCTAGCCTGTGTCTAGCCTGTGCCTTGCCTGAGACTGGCATGTGCATAGCGTGTGCCTAGCCAGTGTCTAGCCAGTTCCTAGCCTGTGCATAGCCTGTGTCTAGCCTAGCCAGTGTATAGCCTCTGTCTAGCCTGTGTCTAGTCAGTGTCATGCCGGTGTCTAGCCGATGTCTAGCCTGTGACTGGCCTGTGCCTAGCCTGTGACTAGCTTGTGCCTAGCCAGTGCCTAGCCTGTGCCTAGCCTGTGCCTAGCCTGTGGCTAGCCTGTGCCTAGCCTGTGCCTAGCCTGTGGCTAGCCTGTGCCTAGCCTATGCCTAGCCTATGCCTAGCCTGTGGCTTGCCTGTGCCTAGCCTATGCCTAGCCTGTGGCTAGCCTGTGCCTAGCCTATGCCTAGCCTGTGTCTAGCCTGTGTCTAGTCTGTGTCTAGCCTGTGTCCAGCCAGTGTGTAGCCTGTGTCTAGCCTGTGTCTAGCCTGTGTCCAGCCTGTGTCTAGCCTGTGTCTAGCCTGTGTCTAGCCTGTGTCTAGCCTGTGTCTAGCCTGTGTCAAGCCTTTGTCTAGCCTGTGCCTAGCCTGTGTCTAGCCTGTGCCTAGCCTGTGTCTAGCCTGTGTCTAGCCTGTGTCTAGCCTGTGTCTAGCCTGTGTCTAGCCTGTGTCTAGCCTGTGTCTAGCTTGTGTCTAGCCTGTGTCTAGCCTGTGTCTAGCCTGTGCCTAGCCTGTGTCTAGCCTGTGTCTAGCCTGTGTCTAGCCTGTGCCTAGCCAGTGTCTAGCCTGTGTCTAGCCTGTGCCTTGCCTGTGCCTAGACTGTGCCTAGCCTGTGTCTAGCCTGTGTCTAGCTTGTGCCTTGCCTGTGACTGGCATGTGCATAGCCTATGCCTAGCCAGTGTCTAGCCTGTGTCTAGCCTGTGCCTTGCCTGAGACAGGCATGTGCATAGCGTGTGCCTAGGCAGTGTCTAGCCAGTGGCTAGCCTGTGCCTAGCCAGTGTCTAGCCTTTGTCTAGCCTGTGCATAGCCTGTGTCTAGCCTGTGCCTAGCCAGTGTAAAGCCTCTGTCTAGACTGTGTCTAGTCTGTGTCTAGCCGGTGTCTAGCCTGTGCCTAGCCTGTGCCTAGCCTGTGACTGGCCTGTGCCTAGCCAGTGTCTAGCCAGTGCCTAGCCTGTGCCTAGCCTGTGCCTAGCCTGTGCCTAGCCTGTGCCTAGCCTGTGCCTAACCTGTGTCTAGCCTGTGCCTCGCCTGTAACTGGCATGTGCATAGCTTGTGCCTAGCCAGTGTCTAGCCTGTGTCTAGCCTTTGTCTAGCCTGTGTCTAGCCTGTGTCTAGCCTGTGTCTAGCCTGTGCCTTGCCTGTGACTGGCATGTGCATAGCCTGTGCCTAGCCAGTGTCTAGCCTGTGTCTATCCTGTGCCTTGCCAGAGACTGGCATGTGCATAGCGTGTGCCTAGCCAGTGTCTAGCCTGTGTCTAGCCTGTGCCTTGCCTGAGACTGGCATGTGCATAGCCTGTGCCTAGCCAGTGTCAAGCCTGTGTCTAGCCTGTGCCTAGCCTGTGTCTAGCCTGTGCCTTGCCTGTGACTGGCATGTGCATAGCCTGTGCCTAGCCAGTGTCTAGCCTGTGTCTAGCCTGTGCCTTGCCTGAGACTATCATGTGCATAGCGTGTGCCTAGCCAGTGTCTAGCCAGTGCCTAGCCTGTGCCTAGCCTGTGCCTAGCCTGTGTCTAGCCTGTGTGTAGCCTGTGTCTAGCCTGTGTCTAGCCTGTGTCCAGCCTGTGTCTAGCCTGTGTCTAGCCTGTGTCTAGCCTGTGTCTAGCCTGTGTCTAGCCTGTGTCTAGCCTGTGTCTAGCCTGTGTCTAGCTTGTGTCTAGCCTGTGTCTAGCCTGTGTCTAGCCTGTGCCTAGCCTGTGTCTAGCCTGTGTCTAGCTTGTGTCTAGCCTGTGTCTAGCCTGTGTCTAGCCTGTGCCTAGCCTGTGCCTAGCCAGTGTCTAGCCTGTGTCTAGCCTGTGCCTTGCCTGTGACTGGCATGTGCATAGCCTGTGCATAGACTGTGCCTAGCCTGTGTCTAGCCTGTGTCTAGCTTGTGCCTTGCCTGTGACTGGCATGTGCATAGCCTATGCCTAGCCAGTGTCTAGCCTGTGTCTAGCCTGTGCCTTGCCTGAGACAGGCATGTGCATAGCGTGTGCCTAGGCAGTGTCTAGCCAGTGCCTAGCCTGTGCCTAGCCAGTGTCTAGCCTTTGCCTAGCCTGTGCATAGCCTGTGTCTAGCCTGTGCCTAGCCAGTGTAAAGCCTCTGTCTAGCCTGTGTCTAGCCGGTGTCTAGCCTGTGCCTAGCCTGTGACTGGCCTGTGCCTAGCCAGTGTCTAGCCAGTGCCTAGCCTGTGCCTAGCCTGTGCCTAGCCTGTGCCTAGCCTGTGCCTAGCCTGTGCCTAGCCTGTGTCTAGCCTGCGTCTAGCCTGTGCCTCGCCTGTAACTGGCATGTGCATAGCTTGTGCCTAGCCAGTGTCTAGCCTGTGTCTAGCCTTTGTCTAGCCTGTGTCTAGCCTGTGTCTAGCCTGTGCCTTGCCTGTGACTGGCATGTGCATAGCCTGTGCCTAGCCAGTGTCTAGCCTGTGTCTAGCCTGTGCCTTGCCAGAGACTGGCATGTGCATAGCGTGTGCCTAGCCAGTGTCTAGCCTGTGTCTAGCCTGTGCCTTGCCTGAGACTGGCATGTGCATAGCCTGTGCCTAGCCAGTGTCTAGCCTGTGTCTAGCCTGTGCCTAGCCTGTGTCTAGCCTGTGCCTTGCCTGTGACTGGCATGTGCATAGCCTGTGCCTAGCCAGTGTCTAGCCTGTGTCTAGCCTGTGCCTTGCCTGAGACTATCATGTGCATAGCGTGTGCCTAGCCAGTGTCTAGCAAGTGTCTAGCCTGTGCCTTGCCTGAGACTATCATGTGCATAGCGTGTGCCTAGCCAGTGTCTAGCAAGTGCCTAGCCTGTGCCTAGCCTGTGCCTAGCCTGTGTCTAGCCTGTGCCTTGCCTGTGACTGGCATGTGCATAGCCTGTGCCTAGCCAGTGTCTAGCCTGTGTCTAGCCTGAGCCTAGCCTGTGTCTAGCCTGTGTCTAGCCTGTGCCTTGCCTGTGACTGGCATGTGCATAGCCTATGCCTAGCCAGTGTCTAGCCTGTGTCTAGCCTGTGCCTTGCCTGAGACAGGCATGTGCATAGCGTGTGCCTAGCCAGTGTCTAGCCAGTGCCTAGCCTGTGCCTAGCCAGTGCCTAGCCAGTGTCTAGCCTTTGTCTAGCCAGTGCCTAGCCTGTGCCTAGCCTGTGCCAAGCCTGTATCTAGCCTGTGTCTAGCCTGTGCCTTGCCTGTGACTGGCATGTGCATAGCCTATGCCTAGCCAGTGTCTAGCCTGTGTCTAGCCTGTGCCTTGCCTGAGACAGGCATGTGCATAGCGTGTGCCTAGGCTATGCCTAGCCTGTGTCTAGCCTGTGCCTGGCCAGTGTCTAGCCTTTGTCTAGCCTGTGCATAGCCTGTGTCTAGCCTGTGCCTAGCCAGTATATAGCCTCTGTCTAGCCTGTGTCTAGTCAGTGTCTAGCCGGTGTCTAGCCGGTGTCTAGCCTGTGCCTAGCCTGTGCCTAGCCTGTGACTGGCCTGTGCCTAGCCTGTGACTAGCTTGTGCCTAGCCAGTGCCTAGCCTGTGCCTAGCGTGTGCCTAGCCTGTTGCTAGCCTGTGCCTAGCCTATGCCTAGCCTGTGTCTAGCCTGTGTCTAGCCTGTGTCTAGCCTGTGTCTAGCCTGTGTCTAGCCTGTGTCTAGCCTGTGTCTAGCCTTTGTGTAGCCTGTGCCTAGCCTGTGTCTAGCCTGTGTCTAGCCTGTGTCTAGCCTGTGTCTAGCCTGTGTCTAGCCTGTGTCTAGCCTGTTTCTAGCCAGTGCCTAGCCAGTGTCTAGCCTTTGTCTAGCCAGTGCCTAGCCAGTGTCTAGCCTTTGTCTAGCCAGTGCCTAGCCTGTGCCTAGCCTGTGCCTAGCCTGTGCCTAGCCTGTGCCTAGCCTGTGTCTAGCCTGTGTCTAGCCTGTGCCTTGCCTGTGACTGGCATGTGCATAGCCTATGCCTAGCCAGTGTCTAGCCTGTGCCTTGCCTGAGACAGGCATGTGCATAGCGTGTGCCTAGGCTATGCCTAGCCTGTGTCCAGCCTGTGTCTAGCCTGTGCCTAGCCAGTGTCTAGCCTTTGTCTAGCCTGTGCATAGCCTGTGTCTAGCCTGTGCCTAGCCAGTGTATAGCCTCTGTCTAGCCTGTGTCTAGTCAGTGTCAAGCCGGTGTCTAGCCGGTGTCTAGCCTGTGCCTAGCCTGTGCCTAGCCTGTGACTGGCCTGTGCCTAGCCTGTGACTAGCTTGTGCCTAGCCAGTGCCTAGCCTGTGCCTAGCGTTGGCCCTAGCCTGTGGCTAGCCTGTGCCTAGCCTATGCCTAGCCTGTGTCTAGCCTGTGTCTAGCCTGTGTCTAGCCTGTGTCTAGCCTGTGTCTAGCCTTTGTCTAGCCTGTGCCTAGCCTGTGTCTAGCCTGTGTCTAGCCTGTGTCTAGCCTGTGTCTAGCCTGTTTCTAGCCTGTGTCTAGCCTGTGTCTAGCCTGTGTCTAGCTTGTGTCTAGCCTGTGTCTAGCCTGTGTCTAGCCTGTGTCTAGCCTGTGTCTAGCCTGTGTGTAGCCTGTGCCCAGCCAGTGTCTAGCCTGTGTCTAGCCTGTGCCTAGCCAGTTTCTAGCCTGTGTCTAGCCTGAGCTTAGCCAGTGTCTAGTCTGTGCCAAGCCAGTGTCTAGCCTGTGCCTAGCCAGTGTCTAGCCTGTGTCTAGCCTGTGCCTTGCCTGTGACTGGCATGTGCATAGCCTGTGCCTAGCCAGTGTCTAGCCTGTGTCTAGCCTGTGCCTTGCCTGTGACTGGCATGTGCATAGCCTGTGCCTAGCCAGTGTCTAGCCTGTGTCTAGCCTGTGCCTTGCCTGAGACTGGCATGTGCATAGCGTGTGCCTGGCCAGTGTCTAGCCAGTGCCTAGCCTGTGCCTAGACTGTGCCTAGCCTGTGTCTAGCCTGTGTCTAGCTTGTGCCTTGCCTGTGAGTGGCATGTGCATAGCCTATGCCTAGCCAGTGTCTAGCCTGTGTCTAGCCTGTGCCTTGCCTGAGACAGGCATGTGCATAGCGTGTGCCTAGGCAGTGTCTAGCCAGTGCCTAGCCTGTGCCTAGCCAGTGTCTAGCCTTTGTCTAGCCTGTGCATAGCCTGTGTCTAGCCTGTGCCTAGCCAGTGTACAGCCTCTGTCTAGCCTGTGTCTAGTCTGTGTCTAGTCTGTGTCTAGCCGGTGTCTAGCCTGTGCCTAGCCTGTGCCTAGCCTGTGCCTAGCCTGTGACTGGCCTGTGCCTAGCCAGTGTCTAGCCAGTGCCTAGCCTGTGCCTAGCCTGTGCCTAGCCTGTGCCTAGCCTGTGTCTAGCCTGCGTCTAGCCTGTGCCTCGCCTGTAACTGGCATGTGCATAGCTTGTGCCTAGCCAGTGTCTAGCCTGTGTCTAGCCTTTGTCTAGCCTGTGTCTAGCCTGTGTCTAGCCTGTGCCTTGCCTGTGACTGGCATGTGCATAGCCTGTGCCTAGCCAGTGTCTAGCCTGTGTCTAGCCTGTGCCTTGCCAGAGACTGGCATGTGCATAGCGTGTGCCTAGCCAGTGTCTAGCCTGTGTCTAGCCTGTGCCTTGCCTGATACTGGCATGTGCATAGCCTGTGCCTAGCCAGTGTCTAGCCTGTGTCTAGCCTGTGCCTAGCCTGTGTCTAGCCTGTGCCTTGCCTTTGACTGGCATGTACATAGCCTGTGCCTAGCCAGTGTCTAGCCTGTGTCTAGCCTGTGCCTTGCCTGAGACTATCATGTGCATAGCGTGTGCCTAGCCAGTGTCTAGCCAGTGCCTAGCCTGTGT
The DNA here is from genome assembly GCA_018903695.1 of Zaprionus gabonicus. NCBI lineage: Eukaryota > Metazoa > Arthropoda > Insecta > Diptera > Drosophilidae > Zaprionus > Zaprionus gabonicus. Next base: position 13,617 of record JAEIFO010000589.1, read on the forward strand.
CTAGCCTGTGCCTAGACTGTGTCTAGCCTTTGCCTTGCCTGTGACTGGCATGTGCATAGCCTGTGCCTAGCCAGTGTCTAGCCTGTGTCTAGCCTGAGCCTAGCCGGTGTCTAGCCTGTGTCTAGCCTGTGCCTTGCCTGTGACTGGCATGTGCATAGCCTGTGCCTAGCCAGTGTCTAGCCTGTGCCTAGCCTGTGCCAAGCCTGTGACTGGCATGTGCATAGCGTGTGCCTAGCCAGTGTCTAGCCTGTGTCTAGCCTGAGCCTAGCCTGTGTCTAGCCTGTGTCTAGCCTGTGCCTTGCCTGTGACTGGCATGTGCATAGCCTGTGCCTAGCCAGTGTCTAGTTTGTGTCTAGCCTGTGCCTTGCCTGAGACTGGCATGTGCATAGCGTGTGCCTAGCCAGTGTCTAGCCAGTGCCTAGCCTGTGCCTAGCCAGTGCCTAGCCAGTGTCTAGCCTTTGTCTAGCCTGTGTCTAGCCTGTGCCTTGCCTGTGACTGGCATGTGCATAGCCTGTGCCTAGCCAGTGTCTAGCCTGTGTCTAGCCTGAGCCTAGCCTGTGTCTAGCCTGTGTCTAGCCTGTGCCTTGCCTGTGACTGGCATGTGCATAGCCTATGCCTAGCCAGTGTCTAGCCTGTGTCTAGCCTGTGCCTTGCCTGAGACAGGCATGTGCATAGCGTGTGCCTAGCCAGTGTCTAGCCAGTGCCTAGCCTGTGCCTAGCCAGTGCCTAGCCAGTGTCTAGCCTTTGTCTAGCCAGTGCCTAGCCTGTGCCTAGCCTGTGCCAAGCCTGTATCTAGCCTGTGTCTAGCCTGTGCCTTGCCTGTGACTGGCATGTGCATAGCCTATGCCTAGCCAGTGTCTAGCCTGTGTCTAGCCTGTGCCTTGCCTGAGACAGGCATGTGCATAGCGTGTGCCTAGGCTATGCCTAGCCTGTGTCTAGCCTGTGCCTGGCCAGTGTCTAGCCTTTGTCTAGCCTGTGCATAGCCTGTGTCTAGCCTGTGCCTAGCCAGTATATAGCCTCTGTCTAGCCTGTGTCTAGTCAGTGTCTAGCCGGTGTCTAGCCGGTGTCTAGCCTGTGCCTAGCCTGTGCCTAGCCTGTGACTGGCCTGTGCCTAGCCTGTGACTAGCTTGTGCCTAGCCAGTGCCTAGCCTGTGCCTAGCGTGTGCCTAGCCTGTTGCTAGCCTGTGCCTAGCCTATGCCTAGCCTGTGTCTAGCCTGTGTCTAGCCTGTGTCTAGCCTGTGTCTAGCCTGTGTCTAGCCTGTGTCTAGCCTTTGTGTAGCCTGTGCCTAGCCTGTGTCTAGCCTGTGTCTAGCCTGTGTCTAGCCTGTGTCTAGCCTGTGTCTAGCCTGTTTCTAGCCAGTGCCTAGCCAGTGTCTAGCCTTTGTCTAGCCAGTGCCTAGCCTGTGCCTAGCCTGTGCCTAGCCTGTGCCTAGCCTGTGCCTAGCCTGTGTCTAGCCTGTGTCTAGCCTGTGCCTTGCCTGTGACTGGCATGTGCATAGCCTATGCCTAGCCAGTGTCTAGCCTGTGCCTTGCCTGAGACAGGCATGTGCATAGCGTGTGCCTAGGCTATGCCTAGCCTGTGTCCAGCCTGTGTCTAGCCTGTGCCTAGCTAGTGTCTAGCCTTTGTCTAGCCTGTGCATAGCCTGTGTCTAGCCTGTGCCTAGCCAGTGTATAGCCTCTGTCTAGCCTGTGTCTAGTCAGTGTCAAGCCGGTGTCTAGCCGGTGTCTAGCCTGTGCCTAGCCTGTGCCTAGCCTGTGACTGGCCTGTGCCTAGCCTGTGACTAGCTTGTGCCTAGCCAGTGCCTAGCCTGTGCCTAGCGTTGGCCTAGCCTGTGGCTAGCCTGTGCCTAGCCTATGCCTAGCCTGTGTCTAGCCTGTGTCTAGCCTGTGTCTAGCCTGTGTCTAGCCTGTGTCTAGCCTGTGTCTAGCCTTTGTCTAGCCTGTGCCTAGCCTGTGTCTAGCCTGTGTCTAGCCTGTGTCTAGCCTGTGTCTAGCCTGTTTCTAGCCTGTGTCTAGCCTGTGTCTAGCCTGTGTCTAGCTTGTGTCTAGCCTGTGTCTAGCCTGTGTCTAGCCTGTGTCTAGCCTGTGTCTAGCCTGTGTCTAGCCTGTGTGTAGCCTGTGCCCAGCCAGTGTCTAGCCTGTGTCTAGCCTGTGCCTAGCCAGTTTCTAGCCTGTGTCTAGCCTGAGCTTAGCCAGTGTCTAGTCTGTGCCAAGCCAGTGTCTAGCCTGTGCCTAGCCAGTGTCTAGCCTGTGTCTAGCCTGTGCCTTGCCTGTGACTGGCATGTGCATAGCCTGTGCCTAGCCAGTGTCTAGCCTGTGTCTAGCCTGTGCCTTGCCTGTGACTGGCATGTGCATAGCCTGTGCCTAGCCAGTGTCTAGCCTGTGTCTAGCCTGTGCCTTGCCTGAGACTGGCATGTGCATAGCGTGTGCCTGGCCAGTGTCTAGCCAGTGCCTAGCCTGTGCCTAGACTGTGCCTAGCCTGTGTCTAGCCTGTGTCTAGCTTGTGCCTTGCCTGTGACTGGCATGTGCATAGCCTATGCCTAGCCAGTGTCTAGCCTGTGTCTAGCCTGTGCCTTGCCTGAGACAGGCATGTGCATAGCGTGTGCCTAGGCAGTGTCTAGCCAGTGCCTAGCCTGTGCCTAGCCAGTGTCTAGCCTTTGTCTAGCCTGTGCATAGCCTGTGTCTAGCCTGTGCCTAGCCAGTGTAAAGCCTCTGTCTAGCCTGTGTCTAGTCTGTGTCTAGCCGGTGTCTAGCCTGTGCCTAGCCTGTGCCTAGCCTGTGACTGGCCTGTGCCTAGCCAGTGTCTAGCCAGTGCCTAGCCTGTGCCTAGCCTGTGCCTAGCCTGTGCCTAGCCTGTGCCTAGCCTGTGTCTAGCCTGCGTCTAGCCTGTGCCTCGCCTGTAACTGGCATGTGCATAGCTTGTGCCTAGCCAGTGTCTAGCCTGTGTCTAGCCTTTGTCTAGCCTGTGTCTAGCCTGTGTCTAGCCTGTGCCTTGCCTGTGACTGGCATGTGCATAGCCTGTGCCTAGCCAGTGTCTAGCCTGTGTCTAGCCTGTGCCTTGCCAGAGACTGGCATGTGCATAGCGTGTGCCTAGCCAGTGTCTAGCCTGTGTCTAGCCTGTGCCTTGCCTGATACTGGCATGTGCATAGCCTGTGCCTAGCCAGTGTCTAGCCTGTGTCTAGCCTGTGCCTAGCCTGTGTCTAGCCTGTGCCTTGCCTTTGACTGGCATGTGCATAGCCTGTGCCTAGCCAGTGTCTAGCCTGTGTCTAGCCTGTGCCTTGCCTGAGACTATCATGTGCATAGCGTGTGCCTAGCCAGTGTCTAGCCAGTGCCTAGCCTGTGCCTAGCCTGTGCCTAGCCTGTGTCTAGCCTGTGCCTTGCCTGTGACTGGCATGTGCATAGCGTGTGCCTAGCCAGTGTCTAGCCTGTGTCTAGCCTGAGCCTAGCCTGTGTCTAGCCTGTGTCTAGCCTGTGCCTTGCCTGTGACTGGCATGTGCATAGCCTGTGCCTAGCCAGTGTCTAGCCTGTGCCTAGCCTGTGCCAAGCCTGTGACTGGCATGTGCATAGCGTGTGCCTAGCCAGTGTCTAGCCTGTGTCTAGCCTGAGCCTAGCCTGTGTCTAGCCTGTGTCTAGCCTGTGCCTTGCCTGTGACTGGCATGTGCATAGCCTGTGCCTAGCCAGTGTCTAGTTTGTGTCTAGCCTGTGCCTTGCCTGAGACTGGCATGTGCATAGCGTGTGCCTAGCCAGTGTCTAGCCAGTGCCTAGCCTGTGCCTAGCCAGTGCCTAGCCAGTGTCTAGCCTTTGTCTAGCCAGTGTCTAGCCTGTGCCTAGCCTGTGCCAAGCCTGTGTCTAGCCTGTGTCTAGCCTGTGCCTTGCCTGTGACTGGCATGTGCATAGCCTATGCCTAGCCAGTGTCTAGCCTGTGTCTAGCCTGTGCCTTGCCTGAGACAGGCATGTGCATAGCGTGTGCCTAGGCTATGCCTAGCCTGTGTCTAGCCTGTGTCTAGCCTGTGCCTGGCCAGTGTCTAGCCTTTGTCTAGCCTGTGCCTAGCCAGTGTATAGCCTCTGTCTAGCCTGTGTCTAGTCAGTGTCTAGCCGGTGTCTAGCCGGTGTCTAGCCTGTGCCTAGCCTGTGCCTAGCCTGTGACTGGCCTGTGCCTAGCCTGTGACTAGCTTGTTCCTAGCCAGTGCCTAGCCTGTGCCTAGCGTGTGCCTAGCCTGTTGCTAGCCTGTGATCAGGCCGCTGCCGATTTGTTTGCAGACTTTTTTCAATCTACCTACTCAAATAAACTTTATACATCTTCCGCTCATCCATATCCTTACCCTATTAATAATTTTAACACCCTTTTCTGTCCTACTATTAACAAAACTTCTTTACTTAACGATCTAAAATCTGTGAAGCCTGTTTTCTCTCCTGGCCCGGATGGTGTTCCTGGATGTGTGCTAAGATTTTGTGCTGATTCTCTTCTTAAGCCAATCTTTATGCTGCTTGACTTGTCACTATCTAATAGTCATTTTCCACCTATTTGGAAAAACTCTTTTTCCATTCCTCTTCACAAAAGTGGATCAAACCATGATGTGAAGAACTATAGGTGTATATCTAAATTGTCCGCTATACCTAAGATTTTTGAAAAAAATTTTACGGCTCAATTAACTTTTATGTGTAAATCAATAATTTCGCCCCATCAACACGGGTTTGTGAAGGCAAGATCTACAGCTTCTAATCTTTTAGAATTTTCATCCCGCGTTTCTTTAGGATTTCGGAAGAAAATGCAAACTGATGTTGTCTATACTGACTTCAGCAAAGCATTTGATTCCGTAAATCATAATCTTTTGATTCACAAGTTAAATTTAATTGGTTTCCCACATAAGCTGCTTTTGTGGATATCCGATTATTTAACTAACAGGTCTCAACGAGTTCTTTTTAAAAACTGTTTATCAAAGCCAATCCTAGTAACTTCTGGTGTTCCTCAGGGCAACCATCTCGGACCTTTGCTTTTTAACCTCTTTATTAATGATCTTCCTTCAATACTATTGCACTCTGATATCCTTATGTATGCTGATGACGTGAAACTCTGTTTGACGTACAGTGATCCTGTACGAAACTTCCTTCAAACAGATCTTGACTTGATGTTAGCTTGGTGCAGGCATAATCTGCTCCATCTTAACTGTTTGAAGTGCAAAGTTATGTCATTTTACAGAGGTAGCTATCACGTCACCAACTATACACTTGATTTAACCCCGCTTTCAAGAATAACCGAGGTAAACGATCTAGGTATTCTCTTTGACCATAAACTGAAATTTGATCGTCACATTTCACAAACTGTAAATAAGGCATTTCGAGTACTTGGTTTCATCAAAAGATGGGCCAAAGAATTCAAAGATCCTTATACAACTAAATTACTTTATACTTCTCTTGTTCGTCCAATTCTTGAGTATGGTTCTTGCGTATGGTCGCCGCAATACCAGATTCACCAAGATAGAATTGAGTCTGTTCAAAAGCAATTTCTACTCTTCGCCTTACGTAGTTTTAACTGGGTATCAGGTGTAGACTTACCGCCTTACTCTAGTAGACTTCTTCTAATTAACCTACCTTCTCTTACTAACCGACGTATTATGCTAGGTGTTACATTTCTCTTTAAACTAATCAAGCATGATATAGACTCCCCTACTCTGCTTAACCAAATAAACTTTTGCATTCCCTCTAGAGTTACTCGTAATTTTGTCCCACTTTCTTTGAACCTTTGTTTTAATAATTATAGTTTGCATGATCCTTTTCGAGTTCTCTGTGCTGATTACAATAGACTGTTTAGTGTTTTCAACTCTGAGTCCTCTCTTAATTCTATCAAACTGTCAATTCTAAATTATTTAACACTCCATCCAAACAATTAACACAAACTTACCGATCTGATTGGGTTTTACTGGGTTTTCCCCAATCTCTTGCAACAAATGTTGGATCGGTTTCTTTATTTTTACTATCCCAGCTTAAAGTTTAAAGTTTAAAGCTTAAAGTTTAAATTTTTAATTCTTAATTTTATATTTTAATTCTTAAATTTTATTTTAATCTTAAACAAATTAAAATTAATTAATTTTATAATTTTAATTTTTATATATAATTCTTTTAGTCGACTGCAATTAGTCGACATTAAATAAATAAATAAATAAATAAATAGCCTATGCCTAGCCTGTGTCTAGCCTGTGTCTAGCCTGTGTCTAGCCTGTGTCTAGCCTGTGTCTAGCCTTTGTCTAGCCTGTGCCTAGCCTGTGTCTAGCCTGTGTCTAGCCTGTGTCTAGCCTGTGTCTAGCCTGTGTCTAGCCTGTTTCTAGCCAGTGCCTAGCCAGTGTCTAGCCTTTGTCTACCCAGTGCCTAGCCTGTGCCTAGCCTGTGCCTAGCCTGTGTCTAGCCTTATCTAGCCTGTGCCTTGCCTGTGACTGGCATGTGCATAGCCTATGCCTAGCCAGTGTCTAGTCTGTGCCTTGCCTGAGACAGGCATGTGCATAGCGTGTGCCTAGGCTATGCCTAGCCTGTGTCTAGCCTGTGTCTAGCCTGTGCCTAGCCAGTGTCTAGCCTTTGTCTAGCCTGTGCATAGCCTGTGTCTAGCCTGTGCCTAGCCAGTGTATAGCCTCTGTCTAGCCTGTGTCTAATCAGTGTCAAGCCGGTGTCTAGCCGGTGTCTAGCCGATGTCTAGCCTGTGCCTAGCCTGTGCCTAGCCTGTGACTGGCCTGTGCCTAGCCTGTGACTAGCTTGTGCCTAGCCAGTGCCTAGCCTGTGCCTAGCGTGTGCCTAGCCTGTGGCTAGCCTCTGCCTAGCCTATGCCTAGCCTGTGTCTAGCCTGTGTCTAGCCTGTGTCTAGCCTGTGTCTAGCCTGTGTCTAGCCTGTGTCTAGCCTGTGTCTAGCCTTTGTCTAGCCTGTGCATAGCCTGTGTCTAGCCTGTGTCTAGCCTGTGTCTAGCCTGTGTCTAGCCTGGTTCTAGCCTGTGTCTACCCTGTGTCTAGCCTGTGTCTAGGTTGTGTCTAGCCTGTGTCTAGCCTGTGTCTAGCCTGTGTCTAGCCTGTGTCTAGCCTGTGTGTAGCCTGTGCCCAGCCAGTGTCTAGCCTGTGTCTAGCCTGTGCCTAGCCAGTTTCTAGCCTGTGTCTAGTCTGAGCTTAGCCAGTGTCTAGTCTGTGCCAAGCCAGTGTCTAGCCTGTGCCTAGCCAGTGTCTAGCCTGTGTCTAGCCTGTGCCTTGCCTGTGACTGGCATGTGCATAGCCTGTGCCTAGCCAGTGTCTAGCCTGTGTCTAGCCTGTGCCTTGCCTGTGACTGGCATGTGCATAGCCTGTGCCTAGCCAGTGTCTAGCCTGTGTCTAGCCTGTGCCTTGCCTGAGACTGGCATGTGCATAGCGTGTGCCTGGCCAGTGTCTAGCCAGTGCCTAGCCTGTGCCTAGACTGTGCCTAGCCTGTGTCTAGCCTGTGTCTAGCTTGTGCCTTGCCTGTGACTGGCATGTGCATAGCCTATGCCTAGCCAGTGTCTAGCCTGTGTCTAGCCTGTGCCTTGCCTGAGACAGGCATGTGCATAGCGTGTGCCTAGGCAGTGTCTAGCCAGTGCCTAGCCTGTGCCTAGCCAGTGTCTAGCCTTTGTCTAGCCTGTGCATAGCCTGTGTCTAGCCTGTGCCTAGCCAGTGTATAGCCTCTGTCTAGCCTGTGTCTAGTCAGTGTCTAGCCGGTGTCTAGCCTGTGCCTAGCCAGTGTCTAGCCTGTGTCTAGCCTGTGCCTTGCCAGTGCCTAGCTTGTGCCTAGCCTGTGTCTAGCCTGTGTCTAGCCTGTGTCCAGCCTGTGTCTAGCCTGTGTCTAGCCTGTGTCTAGCCTGTGTCTAGCCTGTGTCGAGCCTGTGTCTAGCCTGTGTCTAGCCTTTGTCTAGCCTGTGCCTAGCCTGTGTCTAGCCTGTGCCTAGCCTGTGGCTAGCCTGTGACTGGCCTGTGCCTAGCCTGTGACTAGCTTGTGCCTAGCCAGTGCCTAGCCAGTGCCTAGCCAGTGCCTAGCCTGTGCCTAGCCTGTGCCTAGCCTGGGTCTAGCCTGTGTCTAGCCTGTTTCTAGCCTGTGTCTAGCCTGTGTCTAGCCTGTGTCTAGCATGTGTCCAGACTGTGTCTAGCCTGTGTCTAGCCTGTGTCTAGCCTGTGTCCAGCCTGTGTCTAGCCTGTGTCTAGCCAGTGTTTAGCCTGTGTCTAGCCTTTGTCTAGCCTGTGCCTAGCCTGTGTCTAGCCTGTGTCTTGCCTGTGTCTAGCCTGTGTCTAGCCTGTTTCTGGCCTGTTTCTAGCTTGTGTCTAGCCTGTGTCTAGCTTGTGTCTAGCCTGTGTCTAGCCTGTGTCTAGCCTGTGCCTAGCCTGTGTCTAGCCTGTGTCTAGCCTGTGTCTAGCCTGTGTCTAGCCTGTGTCTAGCCTGTGTCTAGCCTGTGTCTAGCCTGTGTCTAGCCTGTGTCTAGCCTGTGTCTAGCCTGTGTCTAGCCTGTGTCTAGCCTGTGCCTAGCCAGTGTCTAGCCTGTGTTTAGCCTGTGCCTTGCCTGAGTCTGGCATGTGACTGGCATGTGCATAGCCTGTGCCTTGCCAGTATCTAGCCTGTGTCTAGCCTGTGCCTTGCCTGAGACTGGCATGTGCATAGCGTGTGCCTAGCCAGTGTCTAGCCTGTGTCTAGCCTGTGCCTTGCCAGAGACTGGCATGTGCATAGCGTGTGCCTAGCCAGTGTCTAGCCAGTGCCTAGCCTGTGCCTAGCCTGTGCCTAGCCTGTGTCTAGCCTGTGTCTAGCCTGTGCCTGGCCTGTGACTGGCATGTGCATAGCCTGTGCCTAGCCAGTGTCTAGCCTGTGTCTAGCCTGTGCCTTGCCTGAGACAGGCATGTGCATAGCGTGTGCCTAGCCAGTGTCTAGCCTGTGCCTAGACTGTGCCTAGCCTGTGTCTAGCCTGTGTCTAGCTTGTGCCTTGCCTGTGACTGGCATGTGCATAGCCTATGCCTAGCCAGTGTCTAGCCTGTGTCTAGCCTGTGCCTTGCCTGAGACAGGCATGTGCATAGCGTGTGCCTAGGCAGTGTCTAGCCAGTGCCTAGCCTGTGCCTAGCCAGTGTCTAGCCTTTGTCTAGCCTGTGCATAGCCTGTGTCTAGCCTGTGCCTAGCCAGTGTATAGCCTCTGTCTAGCCTGTGTCTAGTCAGTGTCTAGCCGGTGTCTAGCCTGTGCCTAGCCAGTGTCTAGCCTGTGTCTAGCCTGTGCCTTGCCAGTGCCTAGCTTGTGCCTAGCCTGTGTCTAGCCTGTGTCTAGCCTGTGTCCAGCCTGTGTCTAGCCTGTGTCTAGCCTGTGTCTAGCCTGTGTCTAGCCTGTGTCGAGCCTGTGTCTAGCCTGTGTCTAGCCTTTGTCTAGCCTGTGCCTAGCCTGTGTCTAGCCTGTGCATAGCCTGTGGCTAGCCTGTGACTGGCCTGTGCCTAGCCTGTGACTAGCTTGTGCCTAGCCAGTGCCTAGCCAGTGCCTAGCCAGTGCCTAGCCTGTGCCTAGCCTGTGCCTAGCCTGTGTCTAGCCTGTGTCTAGCCTGTTTCTAGCCTGTGTCTAGCCTGTGTCTAGCCTGTGTCTAGCATGTGTCCAGACTGTGTCTAGCCTGTGTCTAGCCTGTGTCTAGCCTGTGTCCAGCCTGTGTCTAGCCTGTGTCTAGCCAGTGTTTAGCCTGTGTCTAGCCTTTGTCTAGCCTGTGCCTAGCCTGTGTCTAGCCTGTGTCTTGCCTGTGTCTAGCCTGTGTCTAGCCTGTTTCTGGCCTGTTTCTAGCTTGTGTCTAGCCTGTGTCTAGCTTGTGTCTAGCCTGTGTCTAGCCTGTGTCTAGCCTGTGCCTAGCCTGTGTCTAGCCTGTGTCTAGCCTGTGTCTAGCCTGTGTCTAGCCTGTGTCTAGCCTGTGTCTAGCCTGTGTCTAGCCTGTGTCTAGCCTGTGTCTAGCCTGTGTCTAGCCTGTGTCTAGCCTGTGCCTAGCCAGTGTCTAGCCTGTGTTTAGCCTGTGCCTTGCCTGTGTCTGGCATGTGACTGGCATGTGCATAGCCTGTGCCTTGCCAGTATCTAGCCTGTGTCTAGCCTGTGCCTTGCCTGAGACTGGCATGTGCATAGCGTGTGCCTAGCCAGTGTCTAGCCTGTGTCTAGCCTGTGCCTTGCCAGAGACTGGCATGTGCATAGCGTGTGCCTAGCCAGTGTTTAGCCAGTGCCTAGCCTGTGCCTAGCCTGTGCCTAGCCTGTGTCTAGCCTGTGTCTAGCCTGTGCCTTGCCTGTGACTGGCATGTGCATAGCCTGTGCCTAGCCAGTGTCTAGCCTGTGTCTAGCCTGTGCCTTGCCTGAGACAGGCATGTGCATAGCGTGTGCCTAGCCAGTGTCTAGCCAGTGCCTAGTCTGTGCCTAGCCTGTGCCTAGCCTGTGTCTAGCCTGTGTCTAGCCTGTGCCTTGCCTGTGACTGACATGTGCATAGCCTGTGCCTAGCCTGTGTCTAGCCTGTGTCTAGCCTTTGTCTAGCCTGTGCATATCCTGTGTTTAGCCTGTGCCTAGCCAGTGTATAGCCTCTGTCTAGCCTGTGTCTAGTCTGTGTCTAGCCGGTGTCCAGCCGGTGTCTAGCCTGTGCCTAGCCTGTGAATAGCCTGTGAGTGGCCTGTGCCTAGCCTGTGCCTAGCTTGTGCCTAGCCTGTGCCTAGCCTGTGCCTAGCCTGTGGCTAGCCTGTGCCTAGCCTATACCTAGCCTGTGTCTAGCCTGTGTCTAGCCTGTGTCTAGCCTGTGCCTAGCCTGTGCCTAGCCTGTGTCTAGTCTGTGTCTAGCCGGTGTCCAGCCTGTCCCTAGCCTGTGCCTAGCCTGTGTCTAGCCTGTGCCTAGCCAGTGTCTAGCCTTTGTCTAGCCTGTGCATATCCTGTGTTTAGCCTGTGCCTATCCAGTGTATAGCCTCTGTCTAGCCTGTGTCTAGTCTGTGTCTAGCCGGTGTCCAGCCGGTGTCTAGCCTGTGCCTAGCCTGTGAATAGCCTGTGAGTGGCCTGTGCCTAGCCTGTGCCTAGCTTGTGCCTAGCCTGTGCCTAGCCTGTGCCTAGCCTGTGGCTAGCCTGTGCCTAGCCTATACCTAGCCTGTGTCTAGCCTGTGTCTAGCCTGTGTCTAGCCTGTGCCTAGCCTGTGCCTAGCCTGTGTCTAGTCTGTGTCTAGCCGGTGTCCAGCCTGTCCCTAGCCTGTGCCTAGCCTGTGTCTAGCCTGTGCCTAGCCAGTGTCTAGCCTGTGTCTAGCCTGTGCCTTGCCTGTGACTGGCATGTGCATAGCCTGTGCCTAGCCAGTGCCTAGCCTGTGTCTAGCCTGTGCGTTGCCTGAGACTGGCATGTGCATAGCGTGTGCCTAGCCAGTGTCTAGCCAGTGCCTAGTCTGTGCCTAGCCTGTGCCTAGCCTGTGTCTAGCCTGTGCATAGCCTGTGTCTAGCCTGTGCCTAGCCAGTGTATAGCCTCTGTCTAGCCTGTGTCTAGTCTGTGTCTAGCCGGTGTCTATCCGGTGTCTAGCCTGTGCCTGGCCTGTGCCTAGCCTGTGACTGGCCTGTGCCTAGCCTGTGACGAGCTTGTGCCTAGCCAGTGCCTAGCCTGTGCCTAGCCTGTGCCTAGCCTCTGCCTAGCCTGTACCTAGCCTATGCCTAGCCTGTGTCTAGCCTGTGTCTAGCTTGTGTCTAGCCTGTGTCTAGCCTTTGTCTAGCCTGTGTCTAGCCTGTGTCTAGCCTGTGTCTAGCCTGTGTCTAGCCTGTGTCTAGCCTGTTTCTAGCCTGTGTCTAGCCGGTGTCTAGCCTGTGTCTAGCTTGTGTCTAGCCTGTGTCTAGCCTGTGCCTAGCTTGTGTCTAGCCTGTGTCTAGCCTGTGTCTAGCTTGTGTCTAGCCTGTGTCTAGCCTGTGTCTAGCCTGTGTCTAGCCTGTGTCTAGCCTGTGTCTAGCCTGTGTCTAGCCTGTGCCTAGCCTGTGTCTAGCTTGTGTCTAGCCTGTGTCTAGCCTGTGTCTAGCCTGTGTCTAGCCTGTGTCTAGCCTGTGTCTAGCCTGTGTCTAGCCTGTGTCTAGCATGTGTCTTGCCTGTGCCTTGCCTGTGACTGGCATGTGACTGGCATGTGCATAGCCTGTGCCTAGCCAGTGTCTAGCCTGTGTCTAGCCTGTGCCTTGCCTGTGACTGGCATGTGCATAGCCTGTGCCTAGCCATTGTCTAGCCTGTGTCTAGCCTGTGCCTTGCCTGAGACTGGCATGTGCATAGCGTGTGCCTAGCCAGTGTCTAGCCTGTGCCTAGCCTGTGCCTAGCCTGTGCCTAGCCTGTGTCTAGCCTGTGTCTAGCCTGTGCCTTGCCTGTGACTGGCATGTGCATAGCCTGTGCCTAGCCAGTGTCTAGCCTGTGTCAAGCCTGTGCCTTGCCTGAGACTGGCATGTGCATAGCGTGTGCCTAGCCAGTGTCTAGCCAGTGCCTAGCCTGTGCCTAGCCTGTGCCTAGACTGTGCCTAGCCTGTGCCTAGCCTGTGTCTAGCCTGTGTCTAGCCTGTGCCTTGCCTGAGACTGGCATGTGCATAGCGTGTGCCTAGCCAGTGTCTAGCCAGTGCCTAGCCTGTGCCTAGTCAGTGTCTAGCCTTTGTCTAGCCAGTGCCTTGCCTGTGCCTAGCCTGTGCATAGCCTGTGTCTAGCCTGTGTCTAGCCTGTGCCTTGCCTGTGACTGGCATGTGCATAGCCTATGCCTAGCCAGTGTCTAGCCTGTGTCTAGCCTGTGCCTTGCCTGAGACAGGCATGTGCATAGCGTGTGCCTAGGCAGTGTCTAGCCAGTGCCTAGCCTTTGCCTAGCCAGTGTCTAGCCTTTGTCTAGCCTGTGCATAGCCTGTGTCTAACCTGTGCCTAGCCAGTGTATAGCCTCTGTCTAGCCTGTGACTTGTCAGTGTCTAGCCGGTGTCTAGCCTGTGCCTAGCCACTGCCTAGCCTGTGCCTAGCCTGTGCCTAGCCTGTGCCTAGCCTGTGCCTAGCCTGTGTCTAGCCTGTGTCTAGCCTGTGTCCAGCCTGTGTCTAGCCTGTGTCTAGCCTGTGTCTAGCCTGTGTCTAGCCCTTGTCTAGCCTGTGTCTAGCCCTTGTCTAGCCTGTGCCTAGCCTGTGTCTAGCCTGTGCCTAGCCTGTGGCTAGCCTGTGACTGGCCTGTTCCTAGCCTGTGACTAGCTTGTGCCTAGCCAGTGCCTAGCCAGTGCCTAGCCTGTGCCTAGCCCTTGCCTAGCCTGTGCCTAGTCAGTGTCTAGCCTGTGCCCAGCCAGTGTCTAGCCTGTGTCTAACCTGTGCCTAGCCTGTGTCTAGCCTCTGTCTAGCCTCTGTCTAGCCTGTGTCTAGCCTGTGTCCAGCCTGTGTCTAGCCTGTGTCTAGCCTGTGTCCAGCCTGTGTCTAGCCTGTGTCTAGCCTGTGTCTAGCCTGTGTCTAGCCTGTGTCTAGCCTTTGTCTAGCCTGTGCCTAGCCTGTGTCTAGCCTGTGTCTAGCCTGTGTCTAGCCTGTGTCTAGCCTGTGTCTAGCCTGTGTCTAGCCTGTGTCTAGCCTGTGTCTATCCTGTGTCTAGCCTGTGTCTAGCCTGTGTCTAGCCTGTGTCTAGCCTGTGTCTAGCCTGTGTCTAGCCTGTGTCTAGCCTGTGTCTAGCCTGTGTCTAGCCTGTGTCTAGCCTGTGTCTAGCCTGTGTCTAGCCTGTGTCTAGCCTGTGTCTAGCCTGTGTCTAGCCTGTGTCTAGCCTGTGTCTAGCCTGTGTCTAGCCTGTGCCTAGCCAGTGTCTAGCCTGTGTCTAGCCTGTGCCTTGCCTGTGTCTGGCATGTGACTGGCATGTGCATAGCCTGTGCCTAGCCAGTATCTAGCCTGTGTCTAGCCTGTGCCTTGCCTGAGACTGGCATGTGCATAGCGTGTGCCTAGCCAGTGTCTAGCCTGTGTCTAGCCTGTGCCTTCCCTGTGACTGGCATGTGCATAGCCTGTGCCTAGCCTGTGTCTAGCCTGTGTCTAGCCTGTGCCTTGCCTGAGACAGGCATGTGCATAGCGTGTGCCTAGCCAGTGTATAGCCAGTGCCTAGCCTGTGCCTAGCCAGTGTCTAGCCTGTGCATAGCCTGTGTCTAGCCTGTGCCTAGCCAGTGTATAGCCTCTGTCTAGCCTGTGTCTAGTCTGTGTCTAGCCGGTGTCCAGCCGGTGTCCAGCCTGTGCCTAGCCTGTGAATAGCCTGTGACTGGCCTGTGCCTAGCCTGTGCCTAGCTTGTGCCTAGCCTGTGCCTAGCCTGTGCCTAGCCTGTGGCTAGCCTGTGCCTAGCCTATACCTAGCCTGTGTCTAGCCTGTGTCTAGCCTGTGTCTAGCCTGTGCCTAGCCTGTGTCTAGCCTGTGTCTAGCCTGTGCCTAGCCAGTGTATAGCCTCTGTCTAGTCTGTGTCTAGTCTGTGTCTAGCCGGTGTCCAGCCGGTGTCTAGCCTGTGCCTAGCCTGTGTCTAGCCTGTGCCTAGCCAGTGTCTAGCCTGTGTCAAGCCTGTGCCTTGCCTGAGACTGGCATGTGCATAGCGTGTGCCTAGCCAGTGTCTAGCCAGTGCCTAGCCTGTGCGTAGCTAGTGTCTAGCCTTTGTCTAGCCTGTGTCTAGCCTGTGTCTAGCCTGTGCCTTGCCTGTGACTGGCATGTGCATAGCCTATGCCTAGCCAGTGCCTAGCCTGTGTCTAGCCTGTGCCTTGCCTGAGACTGGCATGTGCATAGCGTTTGCCTAGCCAGTGTCTAGCCAGTGCCTAGTCTGTGCCTAGCCTGTGCCTAGCCTGTGTCTAGCCTGTGCCTAGCCTGTGTCTAGCCTGTGTCTAGCCTGTGCCTTGCCTGTGACTGGCATGTGCATAGCGTGTGCCTAGCCAGTGTCTAGCCAGTGCCTAGCCAGTGTCTAGCCAGTGCCTAGTCTGTGCCTAGCCTGTGCCTAGCCTGTGTCTAGCCTGTGTCTAGCCTGTGTCTAGCCTGTGTCTAGCTTGTGCCTTGCCTGTGACTGGCATGTGCATAGCCTGTGCCTAGCCAGTGTCTAGCCTGTGTCTAGCCTGTGCCTTGCCTGAGACAGGCATGTGCATAGCGTGTGCCTAGCCAGTGTCTAGCCAGTGCCTAGCCTGTGCCTAGCCAGTGTCAAGCCTTTGTCTAGCCTGTGCATAGCCTGTGTCTAGCCTGTGCCTAGCCAGTGTATAGCCTCTGTCTAGCCTGTGTCTAGTCTGTGTCTAGCCGGTGTCTATCCGGTGTCTAGCCTGTGCCTGGCCTGTGCCTAGCCTGTGACTGGCCTGTGCCTAGCCTGTGACTAGCTTGTGCCTAGCCAGTGCCTAGCCTGTGCCTAGCCTGTGCATAGCCTCTGCCTAGCCTGTACCTAGCCTATGCCTAGCCTGTGTCTAGCCTGTAACTAGCTTGTGTCTAGCCTGTGTCTAGCCTTTGTCTAGCCTGTGTCTAGCCTGTGTCTAGCCTGTGTCTAGCCTGTGTCTAGCCTGTGTCTAGCCTGTGTCTAGCCTGTTTCTAGCCTGTGTCTAGCCTGTGTCTAGCCTGTGTCTAGCCTGTTTCTAGCCTGTGTCTAGCCTGTGTCTAGCCTGTGTCTAGCTTGTGTCTAGCCTGTGTCTAGCTTGTGTCTAGCTTGTGTCTAGCCTGTGTCTAGCCTGTGTCTAGCTTGTGTGTAGCCTGTGTCTAGCCTGTGTCTAGCCTGTGTCTAGCCTGTGTCTAGCCTGTGTCTAGCCTGTGTCTAGCCTGTGTCTAGCCTGTGTCTAGCCTGTGTCTAGCCTGTGCCTAGCCTGTGCCTTGCCTGTGACTGGCATGTGACTGGCATGTGCATAGCCTGTGCCTAGCCAGTGTCTAGCCTGTGTCTAGCCTGTGCCTTGCCTGTGACTGGCATGTGCATAGCCTGTGCCTAGCCATTGTCTAGCCTGTTTCTAGCCTGTGCCTTGCCTGAGACTGGCATGTGCATAGCGTGTGCCTAGCGAGTGTCTAGCCTGTGCCTAGCCTGTGCCTAGCCTGTGCCTAGCCTGTGTCTAGCCTGTGTCTAGCCTGTGCCTTGCCTGTGACTGGCATGTGCATAGCCTGTGCCTAGCCAGTGTCTAGCCTGTGTCTAGCCTGTGCCTTGCCTGAGACTGGCATGTGCATAGCGTGTGCCTAGCCAGTGTCTAGCCAGTGCCTAGCCTGTGCCTAGCCTGTGCCTAGCCTGTGCCTAGACTGTGCCTAGCCTGTGCCTAGCCTGTGTCTAGCCTGTGTCTAGCCTGTGCCTTGCCTGAGACTGGCATGTGCATAGCGTGTGCCTAGCCAGTGTCTAGCCAGTGCCAAGCCTGTGCCTAGTCAGTGCCTAGCCTTTGTCTAGCCAGTGCCTAGCCTGTGCCTAGCCTGTGCATAGCCTGTGTCTAGCCTGTGTCTAGCCTGTGCCTTGCCTGTGACTGGCATGTGCATAGCCTATGCCTAGCCAGTGTCTAGCCTGTGTCTAGCCTGTGCCTTGCCTGAGACAGGCATGTGCATAGCGTGTGCCTAGGCAGTGTCTAGCCAGTGCCTAGCCTGTGCCTAGCCAGTGTCTAGCCTTTGTCTAGCCTGTGCATAGCCTGTGTCTAACCTGTGCCTAGCCACTGTATAGCCTCTGTCTAGCCTGTGACTAGTCAGTGTCTAGCCGGTGTCTAGCCTGTGCCTAGCCACTGCCTAGCCTGTGCCTAGCCTGTGCCTAGCCTGTGCCTAGCCTGTGTCTAGCCTGTGTCTAGCCTGTGTCCAGCCTGTGTCCAGCCTGTGTCTAGCCTGTGTCTAGCCTGTGTCTAGCCTGTGTCTAGCCTGTGTCTAGCCTGTGTCTAGCCTGTGTCTAGTCTGTGTCTAGCCTGTGCCTAGCCAGTGTCTAGCCTGTGTCTAGCCTGTGCCTTGCCTGTGTCTGGCATGTGACTGGCATGTGCATAGCCTGTGCCTAGCCAGTGTCTAGCCTGTGTCTAGCTTGTGCCTTGCCTGTGACTGGCATGTGCATAGCCTGTGCCTAGCCATTGTCTAGCCTGTGTCTAGCCTGTGCCTTGCCTGTGCCTGGCATGTGCATAGCCTGTGCCTAGCCAGTGTCTAGCCTGTGTCTAGCCTGTGCCTTGCCAGAGACTGGCATGTGCATAGCGTGTGCCTAGCCAGTGTCTAGCCTGTGTCCAGCCTGTGTCTAGCCTGTGTCTAGCCTGTGTCTAGCCTGTGTCTAGCCTTTGTCTAGCCTGTGCCTAGCCTGTGTCTAGCCTGTGCCTAGCCTGTGTCTAGCCTGTGTCTAGCCTGTGTCTAGCCTGTGTCTAGCCTGTGTCTAGCCTGTTTCAAGCCTGTGTCTAGCCTGTGTCTAGCCTGTGTCTAGCCTTGTGTCTAGCCTGTGTCTAGCCTGTGTCTAGCCTGTGCCTAGCCTGTGTCTAGCCTGTGTCTAGCCTGTGTCTAGCCTGTGTCTAGCCTGTGTCTAGCCTGTGTCTAGCCTGTGTCTAGCCTGTGTCTAGCCTGTGTCTAGCCTGTGTCTAGCCTGTGTCTAGCCTGTGCCTAGCCAGTGTCTAGCCTGTGTCTAGCCTGTGCCTTGCCTGTGTCTGGCATGTGACTGGCATGTGCATAGCCTGTGCCTAGCTAGTATCTAGCCTGTGTCTAGCCTGTGCCTTGCCTGAGACTGGCATGTGCATAGCGTGTGCCTAGCCAGTGTCTAGCCTGTGTCTAGCCTGTGCCTTCCCTGTGACTGGCATGTGCATAGCCTGTGCCTAGCCTGTGTCTAGCCTGTGTCTAGCCTGTGCCTTGCCTGAGACAGGCATGTGCATAGCGTGTGCCTAGCCAGTGTATAGCCAGTGCCTAGCCTGTGCCTAGCCAGTGTCTAGCCTTTGTCTAGCCTGTGCATAGCCTGTGTCTAGCCTGTGCCTAGCCAGTGTATAGCCTCTGTCTAGCCTGTGTCTAGTCTGTGTCTAGCCGGTGTCCAGCCGGTGTCCAGCCTGTGCCTAGCCTGTGAATAGCCTGTGACTGGCCTGTGCCTAGCCTGTGCCTAGCTTGTGCCTAGCCTGTGCCTAGCCTGTGCCTAGCCTGTGGCTAGCCTGTGCCTAGCCTATACCTAGCCTGTGTCTAGCCTGTGTCTAGCCTGTGTCTAGCCTGTGCTCAGCCTGTGTCTAGCCTGTGTCTAGCCTGTGCCTAGCCAGTGTATAGCCTCTGTCTAGTCTGTGTCTAGTCTGTGTCTAGCCGGTGTCCAGCCGGTGTCTAGCCTGTGCCTAGCCTGTGTCTAGCCTGTGCCTAGCCAGTGTCTAGCCTGTGTCTAGCCTGTGCCTTGCCTGAGACTGGCATGTGCATAGCGTGTGCCTAGCCAGTGTCTAGCCAGTGCCTAGCCTGTGCGTAGCTAGTGTCTAGCCTTTGTCTAGCCTGTGTCTAGCCTGTGTCTAGCCTGTGCCTTGCCTGTGACTGGCATGTGCATAGCCTATGCCTAGCCAGTGCCTAGCCTGTGTCTAGCCTGTGCCTTGCCTGAGACTGGCATGTGCATAGCGTGTGCCTAGCCAGTGTCTAGCCAGTGCCTAGCCTGTGCCTAGCCTGTGTCTAGCCTGTGTCTAGCCTGTGCCTTGCCTGTGACTGGCATGTGCATAGCGTGTGCCTAGCCAGTGCCTAGCCTGTGCCTAGCCAGTGTCTAGCCTGTGCCTTGCCTGTGGCTAGCCTGTGTCTAGCCTGTGTCTAGCCTGTGCCTTGCCTGTGACTGGCATGTGCATAGCCTATGCCTAGCCAATGTCTAGCCTGTGTCTAGCCTGTGCCTTGCCTGAGACAGGCATGTGCATAGCGTGTGCCTAGGCAGTGTCTAGCCAGTGCCTAGCCTGTGCCTTGCCTGAGACAGGCATGTGCATAGCGTGTGCCTAGCCAGTGTCTAGCCTGTGCCTAGCCAGTGTATAGCCTCTGTCTAGTCAGTGTCTAGTCAGTGTCTAGCCGGTGTCTAGCCGGTGTATAGCCTGTGCCTAGCCTGTGCCTAGCCTGTGGCTAGACTGTGCCTAGCCTGTGGCTAGACTGTGCCTAGCCTATGCCTAGACTGTGTCTAGTCTGTGTCTAGCCTGTGTCCAGCCTGTGTCTAGCCTGTGTCTATCCTGTGTCTAGCCTGTGTCCAGCCTATGTCTAGCCTGTGTCTAGCCTGTGTCTAGCCTGTGTCTGGCCTGTGTCTAGCCTTTGTCTAGCCTGTGCCTAGCCTGTGTCTAGCCTGTGTCTAGCCTTTGTGTAGCCTGTGCCTAGCCTGTTTCTAGCCTGTGTCTAGCCTGTGTCTAGCCTGTGTCTAGCTTGTGTCCAGCCTGTGTCTAGCCTGTGTCTAGCCTGTGCCTAGCCTGTGTCTAGCCTGTGTCTAGCCTGTGTCTAGCCTGTGTCTAGCCTGTGTCTAGCCTGTGTCTAGCCTGTGTCTAGCCTGTGTCTAGCCTGTGTCTAGCCTGTGTCTAGCCTGTGTCTAGCCTGTCTCTAGCCAGTGTCTAGCCTGTGTCTAGCCTGTGCCTTGCCTGTGACTGGCATGTGCATAGTCTGTGCCTAGCCAGTGTCTAGCCTGTGTCTAGCCTGTGCCTTGCCTGAGACTGGCATGTGCATAGCGTGTGCCTAGCCAGTGTCTAGCCTGTGTCTAGCCTGTGCCTTGCCAGAGACTGGCATGTGCATAACGTGTGCCTAGCCAGTGTCTAGCCTGTGTCTAGCCTGTGCCTTGCCTGAGACAGGCATGTGCATAGCGTGTGCCTAGCCAGTGTCTAGCCTGTGCCTAGCCTGTGCCTAGCCTGTGACTGGCATGTGCATAGCCTGTGCCTAGCCTGTGTCTCGCCTGTGTCTAGCCTGTGTCTAGCCTGTGTCTAGCCTGTGTCTAGCCTGTGTCTAGTCTGTTTCTAGCCTGTGTCTAGCCTGTGTCTAGCCTGTGTCTAGCCTGTGTCTAGCTTGTGTCTAGCCTGTGTCTAGCCTGTGTCTAGCCTGTGCCTGCCCTGTGTCTAGCCTGTGTCTAGCCTGTGTCTAGCCTGTGTCTAGCCTGTGCCTTGCCTGTGACTGGCATGTGCATAGCCTGTGCCTAGCCAGTGTCTAGCCTGTGTCTAGCCTGTGCCTTGCCTGAGACAGGCATTTGCATAGCGTGTGCCTAGCCAGTGTCTAGCCAGTGCCTAGCCTGTGCCTAGCCTGTGCCTAGCCTGTGCCTAGCCGGTGTCTAGCCTGTGTCTAGCCTGTGCGTTGCCTGTGAATGGCATGTGCATAGCCTGTGCCTAGCCTGTGTCTAGCCTGTGTCTAGCCTGTGCCTTGCCTGAGACAGGCATGTGCATAGCGTGTGCCTAGCCAGTGTGTAGCCAGAGCCTGTGCCTAGCCTGTGCCTAGCCTGTGCCTAGCCTGTGCCTAGCCTGTGCCTAGCCTGTGCCTAGCCTGTGCCTAGCCTGTGCCTAGCCTGTGCCTAGCCTGTGCCTAGCCTGTGCCTAGCCTGTGCCTAGCCTGTGCCTAGCCTGTGCCTAGCCTGTGCCTAGCCTGTGCCTAGCCTGATGCCTAGCCTGTGTCTAGCCTGTGCCTAGCCTGTGTCTAGCCTGTGCCTAGCCTGTGCCTAGCCTGTGCCTAGCCTGTGCCTAGCCTATACCTAGCCTGTGTCTAGCCTGTGTCTAGCCTGTGTCTAGCCTGTGCCTTGCCTGAGACAGGCATGTGCATAGCGTGTGCCTAGCCAGTGTCTAGCCAGTGCCTAGCCTGTGCCTAGCCAGTGTCTAGCCTTTGTCTAGCCTGTGCATAGCCTGTGTCTAGCCTGTGCCTAGCCAGTGTATAGCCTCTGTCTAGCCTGTGTCTAGTCTGTCTCTAGCCGGTGTCCAGCCGGTGTCTAGCCTGTGCCTAGCCTGTGCCTAGCCTGTGTCTGGCCTGTGCCTAGCCTGTGCCTAGCTTGTGCCTAGCCTGTGCCTTGCCTGTGACTGGCATGTGCATAGCCTGTGCCTAGCCAGTGTCTAGCCTGTGTCTAGCCTGTGCCTTGCCTGAGACAGGCATGTGCATAGCGTGTGCCTAGCCAGTGTCTAGCCAGTGCCTAGCCTGTGCCTAGCCAGTGTCTAGCCTTTGTCTAGCCTGTGTTTAGCCTGTGTCTAGCCTGTGCCTTGCCTGTGACTGGCATGTGCATAGCGTGTGCCTAGCCAGTGTCTAGCCTGTGTCTAGCCTGTGCCTTGCCTGAGACAGGCATGTGCATAGCGTGTGCCTAGCCAGTGTCTAGCCAGTGCCTAGCCTGTGCCTAGCCAGTGTCAAGCCTTTGTCTAGCCTGTGCATAGCCTGTGTCTAGCTTGTGCCTAGCCAGTGTATAGCCTCTGTCTGGCCTGTGTCTAGCCTGTGTCTAGCCGGTGTCTAGCCGGTGTCTAGCCTGTGCCTAGCCTGTGCCTAGCCTGTGACTGGCCTGTGCCTAGCCTGTGCCTAGCCTGTGCCTAGCCAGTGCCTAGCCTGTGCCTAGCCTGTGCCTAGCCTGTGCCTAGCCTGTGTCCTAGCCTGTGTCTAGCCTGTGTCTAGCCTGTGTCTAGCCTGTGTCTAGCCTGTGTCTAGCCTGTGTCTAGCCTGTGTCTAGCCTGTGTCTAGCCTGTGTCTAGCCTGTGTCTAGCCTGTGTCTAGCCTGTGTCTAGCCTAGCCTGTGTCTAGCCTGTGTCTAGCCTGTGTCTAGCCTGTGTCTAGCCTGTGTCTAGCCTGTGTCTAGCCTGTGTCTAGCCTGTGTCTAGCCTGTGTCTAGCCTGTGTCTAGCCTGTGTCTAGCTTGTGTCTAGCCTGTGTCTAGCCTGTGTCTAGCCTGTGTCTAGCCAGTGTCTAGCCTGTAGCCTGAGCCTGTGCCTAGCCTGTGTCTAGCCTGTGTCTAGCCTGTGTCTAGCCTGTGTCTAGCCTGTGTCTAGCCTGTGCCTAGCCTGTGTCTAGCCTGTGTCTAGCCTGTGCCTTGCCTGAGACTTGCATGTTCATAGCCTGTGCCTAGCCAGTGTCTAGCCTGTGCCTAGCCTGTGCCTAGCCAGTGACTAGCATGTGCCTAGCCTGTGCCTAGCCAGTGTCTAGCCTGTGCCTAGCTTGTGCCTAGCCAGTGTCTAGCCTGTGTCTAGCCTGTGCCTTGCACTGTGTCTAGCCTGTGCCTAGCCAGCCTGTGCCTAGCCTGTGCCTTGCCTGAGACTGGCATGTGCATAGCCTATGCCTAGCCAGTGTCTAGCCTGTGCCTAGCCTGTGCCTAGCCTGTGTCTAGCCTCATGTGCCTAGCCTGTGCCTAGCCTGTGTCTAGCCTGTGCCTAGCCTGTGTCTAGCCAGTGTCTAGCCTGTGTCTAGCCTGTGTCTAGCCTGTGTCTAGCCTGTGCCTAGCCTGTGTCTAGCCTGTGCCTAGCCTGTGCCTAGCCTGTGTCTAGCCTGTGCCTAGCCTGTGTGCCTAGCCTGTGCCTAGCCTGTGCCTAGCCTGTGCCTAGCCTGTGCCTAGCCTGTGCCTAGCCTGTGCCTAGCCTGTGTCTAGCCTGTGCCTAGCCAGTGCCTAGCCTGTCCTAGCCTGTGTCTAGCCAGTGTCTAGCCTGTGCCTAGCC
The DNA here is from genome assembly GCA_018903695.1 of Zaprionus gabonicus. Classification (NCBI taxonomy): domain Eukaryota; kingdom Metazoa; phylum Arthropoda; class Insecta; order Diptera; family Drosophilidae; genus Zaprionus; species Zaprionus gabonicus. The sequence goes on from JAEIFO010000589.1 coordinate 36,074, forward strand.
TGTGTCTAGCCTGTGTCTAGCCTGTGTCTAGCCTGTGCCTAGCCTGTGTCTAGCCTGTGTCTAGCCTGTGTCTAGCCTGTGTCTAGCCTGTGTCTAGCCTGTGCCTAGCCTGTGTCTAGCCTGTGTCTAGCCTGTGTCTAGCCTGTGTCTAGCCTGTGTCTAGCCTGTGTCTAGCCTGTGTCTAGCCTGTGTCTAGCCTGTGTCTAGCCTGTGCCTAGCCTAGCCTGTGTCTAGCCTGTGCCTAGCCTGTGTCTAGCCTGTGCCTAGCCTGTGCCTAGCCTGTGCCTAGCCTGTGTCTAGCCTGTGTGCCTAGCCTGTGTCTAGCCTGTGTCTAGCCTGTGCCTAGCCTGTGTCTAGCCTGTGCCTAGCCTGTGTCTAGCTAGCCTGTGCCTAGCCTGTGTCTAGCCTGTGTCTAGCCTGTGCCTAGCCTGTGTCAGCCAGTGTAGCGTGTGCCTAGCCAGTGTCTAGCCAGTGTCTAGCCAGTGTCTAGCCTGTGCCTAGCCTGTGCCTAGCCTGTGCCTAGCCTGTGACTGGCATGTGCATAGCCTGTGCCTAGCCTGTGTCTAGCCTGTGTCTAGCCTGTGTCTAGCCTGTGTCTAGCCTGTGTCTAGCCTGTGTCTAGCCTGTGTCTAGCCTGTGTCTAGCCTGTGTCTAGCCTGTGTCTAGCCTGTGTCTAGCCTGTGTCTAGCCTGTGTCTAGCCTGTGTCTAGCCTGTGTCTAGCCTGTGTCTAGCCTGTGCCTAGCCTGTGTCCTAGCCTGTGTCTAGCCTGTGTCTAGCCTGTGCCTTGCCTGTGACTGGCATGTGCATAGCCTGTGCCTAGCCAGTGTCTAGCCTGTGTCTAGCCTGTGCCTTGCCTGAGACAGGCATTTGCATAGCGTGTGCCTAGCCAGTGTCTAGCCAGTGCCTAGCCTGTGCCTAGCCTGTGCCTAGCCTGTTCTTAGCCGGTGTCTAGCCTGTGTCTAGCCTGTGCCTTGCCTGTGACTGGCATGTGCATAGCCTGTGCCTAGCCTGTGTCTAGCCTGTGTCTAGCCTGTGCCTTGCCTGAGACAGGCATGTGCATAGCGTGTGCCTAGCCAGTGTCTAGCTGTGCCTAGCCTGTGCCTAGCCAGTGTCTAGCCTTTGTCTAGCCTGTGCATAGCCTGTGTCTAGCCTGTGCCTAGCCAGTGTATAGCCTCTGTCTAGCCTGTGTCTAGTCTGTCTCTAGCCGGTGTCCAGCCGGTGTCTAGCCTGTGCCTAGCCTGTGCCTAGCCTGTGACTGGCCTGTGCCTAGCCTGTGCCTAGCTTGTGCCTAGCCTGTGCCTAGCCTGTGCCTAGCCTGTGCCTAGCCTGTGCCTAGCCTGTGCCTAGCCTGTGCCTAGCCTGTGCCTAGCCTGTGCCTAGCCTATGCCTAGCCTGTGTCTAGCCTGTGTCTAGCCTGTGTCTAGCCTGTGCCTAGCCTGTGTCTAGCCTGTGCCTAGCCTGTGCCTAGCCTGTGCCTAGCCTGTGCCTAGCCTGTGGCTAGCCTGTGCCTAGCCTATACCTAGCCTGTGTCTAGCCTGTGTCTAGCCTGTGTCTAGCCTGTGCCTTGCCTGAGACAGGCATGTGCATAGCGTGTGCCTAGCCAGTGTCTAGCCAGTGCCTAGCCTGTGCCTAGCCTGTGTCTAGCCTTTGTCTAGCCTGTGCATAGCCTGTGTCTAGCCTGTGCCTAGCCTAGCCTGTGTCTAGCCTGTGTCTAGCCTGTGTCTAGCCGGTGTCTAGCCGGTGTCTAGCCTGTGTCTAGCCTGTGACTGTCTAGCCTGTGTCTAGCCTGTGTCTAGCCTGTGCCTAGCCTGTGTCTAGCCTGTGTCTAGCCTGTGCCTAGCCTGTGTCTAGCCTGTGTCTAGCCTGTGTCTAGCCTGTGTCTAGCCTGTGTCTAGCCTGTGTCTAGCCTGTGTCTAGCCTGTGTCTAGCCTGTGTCTAGCCTGTGTCTAGCCTGTGTCTAGCGTGTGCCTAGCCAGTGTCTAGCCAGTGCCTAGCCTGTGCCTAGCTAGTGTCTAGCCTTTGTCTAGCGTGTGTCTAGCCTGTGTCTAGCCTGTGTCTAGCCTGTGTCTAGCTTGTGTCTAGCCTGTGTCTAGCCTGTGTCTAGCTTGTGTCTAGCCAGTGTCAAGCCTGTGTCTAGCCTGTGCCTAGCCTGTGTCTAGCCTGTGTCTAGCCTGTGCCTTGCCTGTGACTGGCATGTTCATAGCCTGTGCCTAGCCTGTGTCTAGCCTGTGTCTAGCCTGTGCCTTGCCTGAGACTGGCATGTAGCCAGTGTTTAGCTGTGCCTAGCCAGTGTCTAGCCAGTTAGCCTAGTTTGTGCCTAGCCAGTGTCTAGCCTTTGTCTAGCCTGTGCCTAGCCTGTGCCTAGCCTGTGCCTAGCCTAGCCTGTGCCTGTGACTGGCCTGTGCATAGCCTGTGCCTAGCCTGTGTCTAGCCTGTGTCTAGCCTGTGCCTGTGCCTGGCAAAGTGTGCCTAGGCAGTGTCTAGCCAGTGCCTAGCCTGTGCCTAGCCAGTGTCTAGCCTTTGTCTAGCCTGTGCATAGCCTGTGTCTAGCCTGTGCCTAGCCAGTGTCAAGCCAGTGTATAGCCTGTGTCTGGCCTGTGTCTGGCCAGTGTCTAGCCTTTGTCTGGCCTGTGCCTGGCCTGTGTCTAGCCTGTGCCTAGCCGGTGCTGGCCTGTTGCCTAGCCTGTGCCCAGCCTGTGCCTGGCCTAGCCTGTGCCTAGCCTGTGTCTAGCCTGTGTCTAGCCCCAGCCTGTGCCTAGCCTGTGACTGGCCTGTGCCTAGCCTGTGCCCCTGTGCCTGGCCTGTGCCTAGCCTGTGCCTGGCCTGTGCCTAGCCTTTGCCTAGCCTGTGCTAGCCTATGCCTAGCCTGTGTCTAGCCTGTGTCTAGCCTGTGTCTAGCCTGTGTCTAGCCTGTGTCTGGCATGCCTGTGCTAGCCAGTGTCAAGCCTGTGTCTGTGCCTAGCCTGTGCCTAGCCTGTGTGCTGGCCAGTGTTAGCTCTAGCCAGTGTCTGGCCTGTGCCTAGCCTGTCCTAGCCTGTATTGCTAGCCTGTGCCTAGCCTGTGTCTAGCCTGTGTCTAGCCTGTGTCTTAGCCTATGACTGGCCTGTGTAGCCTGTAGCCTGTCTAGCCTGTGTCTAGCCTGTGCCTAGCCTGTGTCTAGCCTGTTGCCTAGGTGTTGTGGCCTGTGCCTGGCCTGTACCTAGCCTGTGCCTATAGCCTGTGTCTCAGCCTGTGCCTTGCCTGGAGGTCTGGCATGGTGCGTAGCCTGTGTCTCTAGCCTTGTTCTCAGCCTGTGCCTTGCCTGTGACTGGCATGTGATAGCCTGTGCCTAACCATGTCTAGCCAGTGCCTAGCCTGTGCCTAGCCTGTGCCTGGCCTGTTAATGTACAAGCCTGTGCCTGGCCTGTGTTATGTCCTAATTTGTGTGCCCTGAAGCTGTCTGGCCTTTGTCTAGCCTAAGTGTCTGGCCTGTGTCTAGTCTGTGCCTTGTTGCCGGTGACTACAGCATGTGCATAGCATGTGCCCTAAGACACAAACACTAACCTGTTGCCTAGCCTGTGTCTGGCCTGTGCCTGGACCTGTGTCTAGCTTGTGCCTAGCCTGTGCCTAGCCATGTGCCTAGCCTGTGCCTAGCCTGTGTCTAGCCTGTGTCTAGCCTGTGCCTAGCCTGTGCCTAGCCTGTGCCTAGCCTGTGCCTAGCCTGTGCCTAGCCTGTGCCTAGCCTGTGCCTAGCCTGTGTCTAGCCTGTGTCTAGCCTGTGCCTTGCCTGGGACTGGCATGTGCATAGCGTGTGCCTAGCCAGTGTCTAGCCAGTGCCTGGCCTGTGCCTAGCCTTTGTCTAGCCTGTGTTTAGCCTGTGTCTAGCCTGTGTCTAGCCTGTGCCTTGCCTTCCCCTGTGACTGACATGTGCCTAGCCTGTGCCTAGCCAGTTGTCCAGCCTGTGTCTAGCCTGTGCCTGGCCTGAGTTAGTGCATGTGCACTAGCTGTGTGCCTTAGCCAATGTATAGTCAAAATCCAGCCTGTGTCTAGCCAGTGTCTAGCCTGTGCCTAGCCTGTGCCCCAAGCTTTGTGCCTGGCCTGTGCCTAGCCTGTGTCACAAGCACATAGTGTCTAGCCTGTGCCTAGCCTGTGGACCTAGCCTGTGTCTAGCCCGTGCCTAGCCCAACCCTAGCCTGTGTCTAGCCTTTGTCTAGCCTGTGCCTAGCCTGTGCCTAGCCTGTGCACTAGTCAGTGTATAAGCCTCTGTCTAGCCTGTGTCTATTTTTCTTTGTCTAGCCGGTGTCCAGCCGGTGTCTAGCCTATGCCTAGCCTGTGAGTGGCCTGTGACCAGCCTGTGCCTAGCCTGTGCCCAGCCTGTGCCTAGCCTGTGTCTAGCCTGTGGCTAGCCTGTGCCTAGCTTCTGTCTAGCCTGTGTCTAGCCTGTGCCTTGCCTTGTATCTAGCCTGTGCCTAGCCTGTGCCTAGCCTGTGTCTAGCCTGTGCCTAGCCTGTGCCTTGCCTGCGACTGGCATGTGCATAGCCTGTGCCTAGCCAGTGTCTAGCCTTGTTGCCTAGCCTGTGCCTAGCCAGTGACTAGCCTATGCCTAGCCTGTGTCCTAGCCTTGTGTCTAACCTATGGCTAGCTTGTGCCTATTCCTGTTGCCTAGCCTGTACCTATACCATTGCCTAGCCTGTGCCTAGCCAGTTGCCTAGCCTGTGCCTAGCCTGTGCCTAGCCTGTGCCTAGCCTGTGTCTAGCCTGTGTCTAGCCTGTGCCTTGCCTGTGACTGGCATGTCCATAGCCTGTGCCTAGCCAGTGTCTAGCCTGTGTCTAGCCTGTGTCTTGCCTGCAGGCATGTCCACAACCTGTGTCTATCCAGTGTCTAGCCAGTGTCTAGCCTGTGTCTAGCCTGTGTCTAGCCTGTGTCTAGCCTGTGTTTAGCCTGTGATCTGGCTTGTGAGCTGGCCTGTGCCTAGCCTGTGTCTATTCCAGTGTCAAGCCTGTGCCTTGCCTGAGACCATATGCCTGTGTCCTAGCCTGTGTCCAGCCAGTGCCTTGGCCTGTGCCTAGCCGGTGTCATTCAGCCTGTGTCCTGGCCTGTGTCTAGCCTGTGCCTAGCCTGTGTCTTGCCTGTGCCCTAGCCTGTGTCAAGCCTGTGTATGACCACTGTGTCTAGCCTGTGCCTTACCTTGCCTAGCCAGTGTGTAGCCTGTCACCAGCCCTGTGGCTAGCCTGTGTCTAGCCATGTATCTGTAGCCTTTTGTGCCTGGCCTGTGTCTAGTTTGTGCCCAGCCTGTGCCCTAGCCTGTGTCCAGCCCTGTGTCCTGGCCTGTGCCTTGGCCTGTGTCTATCCTGTGCCTAGCCGGTGTAAAGCCTCTGTCTAGCCTGTGTCTAGTCTGTGTCTGTGGGTTGTCTAGCCAGATTCTAGCCTATGCCCTAGCCTGTGTCTGGCCTGTGCCTAGCCAGTGTCTAGCCAGTGCCTAGCCTGTGCCTAGCCACTGTTGCTAGCCTGTTGCCTAGCCTGTGTCTGTAGCCTGTGCCTGAGCAGTGTCAAAGCCTCCATGTCTTGCCTCCATGATTCAAGCCACCATTGGTCAAGCCCTGTCCATTATCTGGCCTGTGCCTTGCCTGTGGGCTGGCCATTGTGCATGGCCTGTCAGTGGCACAACCCGGTGTCTGGCCTGTGTCTGGCCTGTTCTGGCCTGTGCCATACTGCCTGGACTGGAATGTGCA
>JAEIFO010000592.1:0-46343 GCA_018903695.1 Zaprionus gabonicus
ACACAGGCTATTCACATGCCAGTCACAGGCAAGGCACAGGCTAGACACAGGCTAGACACAGGCTAGACACTGGCTAGGCACAGGCTATGCACATGCCAGTCACAGGCTATGCACATGCCAGTCACAGGAAAGGCACAGGCTAGACACAGGCTAGGCACAGGCTAGGCACAGGCTAGGCACTGGCTAGACACTGGCTAGGCACACGCTATGCACATGCCAGTCTCTGGCAAGGCACAGGCTAGACACTGGCTAGGCACAGGCTATGCACATGCCAGTCACATGCCAGTCACAGGCAAGGCACAGGCTAGACACAGGCTAGACACTGGCTAGGCACAGGCTAGACACAGGCTAGACACAGGCTAGACACAGGCTAGACACAGGCTTGACACAGGCTAGACACAGGCTAGACACAGGCTAGACACAGGCTAGACACTGGCTAGGCACAGGCTAGGCACTGGCTAGACACTGGCTAGGCACACGCTATGCACATGCCAGTCTCAGGCAAGGCACAGGCTAGACACAGGCTAGACACTGGCTAGGCACAGGCTATGCACATGCCAGTCACAGGCAAGGCACATGCCAGTCACAGGCAAGGCACAGGCAAGGCACAGGCTAGACACAGGCTAGACACTGGCTAGGCACAGGCTAGACACAGGCTAGACACAGGCTAGACACAGGCTAGACACAGGCTAGACACAGGCTAGACACAGGCTAGACACAGGCTAGACACAGGCAAGGCACAGGCTAGACACAGGCTAGGCACTGGCTAGGCACAGGCTATTCACATGCCAGTCACAGGCAAGGCACAGGCTAGACACAGGCTAGACACAGGCTAGACACTGGCTAGGCACAGGCTACGCACTGGCTAGACACTGGCTAGGCACACGCTATGCACATGCCAGTCTCAGGCAAGGCACAGGCTAGACACAGGCTAGACACTGGCTAGGCACAGGCTATGCACATGCCAGTCACAGGCAAGGCACAGGCTAGACACAGGCTAGACACAGGCTAGACACAGGCTAGACACAGGCTAGACACAGGCTAGGTATAGGCTAGGCACAGGCTAGCCACAGGCTAGACACAGGCTAGACACAGGCTAGACACAGGCTTGACACAGGCTAGACACAGGCTAGACACAGGCTAGACACAGGCTAGGCACAGGCTAGACACAGGCTAGACACAGGCTAGACACAGGCAAGGCACAGGCTAGACACAGGCTAGGCACTGGCTAGGCACAGGCTATTCACATGCCAGTCACAGGCAAGGCACAGGCTAAACACAGGCTAGACACAGGCTAGACACTGGCTTGGCACAGGCTAGGCACTGGCTAGACACTGGCTAGGCACACGCTATGCACATGCCAGTCTCAGGCAAGGCACAGGCTAGACACAGGCTAGACACTGGCTAGCCACAGGCTATGCACATGCCAGTCACAGGCAAGGCACAGGCTAGACACAGGCTAGACACAGGCTAGGCACAGGCTAGACACAGGCTAGACACAGGCTAGACACAGGCTAGGTATAGGCTAGGCACAGACTAGGCACAGGCTAGGCACTGGCTAGACACTGGCTAGGCACACGCTATGCACATGCCTGTCTCAGGCAAGGCACAGGCTAGACACAGGCTAGACACTGGCTAGGCACAGGCTAGACACAGGCTAGACACTGGCTAGGCACAAGCTATGCACATGCCAGTCACAGGAAAGGCACAGGCTAGACACAGGCTAGACACAGGCTAGGCACAGGCTAGGCACATGCAAGTCACAGGCAAGGCACAGGCTAGACACAGGCTAGACACTGGCTAGGCACAGGCTAGACACAGGCTAGACACTGGCTAGGCACAGGCTATGCACATGCCAGTCACAGGCAAGGCACAGGCTAGACACAGGCTAGACACAGGCTAGACACAGGCTGGACACAGGCAAGGCACAGGCTAGACACAGGCTAGGCACTGGCTAGGCACAGGCTATTCACATGCCAGTCACAGGCAAGGCACAGGCTAGACACAGGCTAGACACAGGCTAGACACTGGCTAGGCACAAGCTACGCGCTGGCTAGACACTGGCTAGGCACACGCTATGCACATGCCAGTCTCAGGCAAGGCACAGGCTAGACACAGGCTAGACACTGGCTAGGCACAGGCTATGCACATGCCAGTCACAGGCAAGGCACAGGCTAGACACAGGCTAGACACAGGCTAGGCACAGGCTAGACACAGGCTAGACACAGGCAAGACACAGGCTAGGTATAGGCTAGGCACAGGCTAGCCACAGGCTAGACACAGGCTAGACACAGGCTAGACACAGGCTTGAAACAGGCTAGACACAGGCTAGACACAGGCTAGACACAGGCTAGGCACAGGCTAGACACAGGCTAGACACAGGCTAGACACAGGCAAGGCACAGGCTAGACACAGGCTAGGCACTGGCTAGGCACAGGCTATTCACATAGGCAAGGCACAGGCTAGGCACAGGCTAGACACAGGCTAGACACTGGCTTGGCACAGGCTAGGCACTGGCTAGACACTGGCTAGGCACACGCTATGCACATGCCAGTCTCAGGCAAGGCACAGGCTAGACACAGGCTAGACACTGGCTAGGCACAGGCTATGCACATGCCAGTCACAGGCAAGGCACAGGCTAGACACAGGCTAGACACAGGCTAGGCACAGGCTAGACACAGGCTAGACACAGGCTAGACACAGGCTAGGTATAGGCTAGGCACAGACTAGGCACAGGCTAGGCACTGGCTAGACACTGGCTAGGCACACGCTATGCACATGCCTGTCTCAGGCAAGGCACAGGCTAGACACAGGCTAGACACTGGCTAGGCACAGGCTAGACACAGGCTAGACACTGGCTAGGCACAGGCTATGCACATGCCAGTCACAGGAAAGGCACAGGCTAGACACAGGCTAGACACAGGCTAGGCACAGGCTAGGCACAGGCTAGGCACTAGCTAGACACTGGCTAGGCACTAGCTAGACACTGGCTAGGCACACGCTATGCACATGCCAGTCTCTGGCAAGGCACAGGCTAGACACAGGCTAGACACTGGCTAGGCACAGGCTATGCACATGCCAGTCACATGCCAGTCACAGGCAAGGCACAGGCTAGACACAGGCTAGACACTGGCTAGGCACAGGCTAGACACAGGCTAGACACAGGCTAGACACAGGCTAGACACAGGCTAGACACAGGCTAGACACAGGCTAGACACAGGCTAGACACAGGCTAGACACAGGCTAGACACAGGCTAGACACAGGCTAGACACAGGCTAGACACAGGCTAGACACAGGCTAGACACAGGCCAGGCACAGGCTAGACACAGGCTAGACACAGGCTAGACACAGGCTAGACACAGGCTAGACACAGGCTAGACACAGGCTAGACACAGGCTAGACACAGGCAAGGCACAGGCTAGACACAGGCTAGGCACTGGCTAGGCACAGGCTATTCACATGCAAGTCACAGGCAAGGCACAGGCTAGACACAGGCTAGACACAGGCTAGACACTGGCTAGGCACAGGCTAGGCACTGGCTAGACACTGGTTAGGCACACGCTATGCACAAGCCTGTCTCAGGCAAGGCACAGGCTAGACACAGGCTAGACACTGGCTAGGCACAGGCTAGACACAGGCTAGACACTGGCTAGGCACAGGCTATGCACATGCCAGTCACAGGAAAGGCACAGGCTAGACACAGGCTAGACACAGGCTAGGCACAGGCTAGGCACAGGCTAGGCACTAGCTAGACACTGGCTAGGCACACGCTATGCACATGCCAGTCTCTGGCAAGGCACAGGCTAGACACAGGCTAGACACTGGCTAGGCACAGGCTAGACACAGGCTAGACACAGGCTGGACACAGGCTAGACACAGGCTAGACACAGGCTAGACACAGGCTAGGCATAGGCTAGGCACAGGCTAGCCACAGGCTAGACACAGGCTAGACACAGGCTGGACACAGGCTAGACACAGGCTAGACACAGGCCAGTCACAGGCTAGGCACAGGCTAGGCACAGGCTAGACACCGGCTAGACACCGGCTAGACACTGACTAGACACAGTCTAGACAGAGGCTATACACTGGCTAGGCACAGGCTAGACACAGGCTATGCACAGGCTAGACAAAGGCTAGACACTGGCTAGGCACAGGCTGGGCACTGGCTAGACAATGCCTAGGCACACGCTATGCACATGCCTGTCTCAGGCAAGGCACAGGCTAGACACAGGCTAGACACAGGCTAGGCACAGGCTAGGCACAGGCTAGGCACTGGCTAGACAAAGGCTAGACACTGGCTAGGCACAGGCTAGGCACTGGCTAGACACTGGCTAGGCACACGCTATGCACATGCCAGTCTCAGGCAAGGCACAGGCTAGACACAGGCTAGACACTGGCTAGGCACAGGCTATGCACATGCCAGTCACAGGCAATGCACAGGCTAGACACAGGCTAGACACTGGCTAGGCACAGGCTAGACACAAGCTAGACACAGGCTAGGCACAGGCTATGCACATGCCAGTCACAGGCAACGCACAGGCTAGACACAGGCTAGACACAGGCTAGTCACAGGCTAGGAACAGGCTAGGCACTGGCTAGACACTGGCTAGGCACACGCTATGCACATGCCTGTCTCAGGCAAGGCACAGGCTAGACACAGGCTAGACACTGGCTAGGCACACGCTATGCACATGCCAGTCTCTGGCAAGGCACACGCTATGCACAGACAATGCACATGCCAGTCACATGCCAGTCACAGGCAAGGCACAGGCTAGACACAGGCTAGACACTGGCTAGGCACAGGCTAGACACAGGCTAGACACAGGCTAGACACAGGCTAGACACAGGCTAGACACAGGCTAGACACAGGCTAGACACAGGCTAGACACAGGCTAGACACAGGCTAGACACAGGCTAGACACAGGCTAGACACAGGCTAGACACAGGCTAGACACAGGCTAGAAACAGGCTAGACACAGGCTAGAAACAGGCTAGACACAGGCTAGACACAGGCTAGGCACAGGCTAGGCACAGGCTAGGCACAGGCTAGGCACTGGCTAGACACAGGCTAGATACAGGCTAGACACAGGCTAGACACAGGCTAGACACAGGCTAGACACAGGCTAGGCATAGGCTAGGCACAGGCTAGCCACAGGCTAGGCACAGGCTAGGCACAGGCTAGGCACAGGCTAGGCACAGGCTAGACACCGGCTAGACACCGGCTAAAAACTGACTAGACACAGGCTAGGCAGAGGCTATACACTGGCTAGGCACAGGCTAGACACAGGCTAGACACAGGCTAGACACAGGCTAGAAACAGGCTAGGCACAGGCTAGACACAGGCTAGACACAGGCTAGACACAAGCTAGACACAGGCTAGACACAGGCTAGACACAGGCTAGACACAGGCTAGACACAGGCTAGAAACAGGCTAGACACAGGCTAGACACAGGCTAGACACAGGCTAGACACAGGCTAGGCACAGGCTAGACAAAGGCTAGACAAAGGCTAGACACAGGCTAGACACAGGCTAGATACAGGCTAGACACAGGCTAGACACAGGCTAGACACAGGCTAGACACAGGCTAGGCATAGGCTAGGCACAGGCTAGCCACAGGCTAGGCACAGGCTAGGCACAGGCTAGGCACTGGCTAGGCACAAGCTAGTCATAGACTAGGCACAGGCCAGTCACAGGCTAGGCACAGGCTAGGCACAGGCTAGACACCGGCTAGACACCGGCAAGACACTGACTAGACACAGGCTAGACAGAGGCTATACACTGGCTAGGCACAGGCTAGACACAGGCTATGCACAGGCTAGACACAGGCTAGACACAGGCTAGACACAGGCTGGACACAGGCTAGACACAGGCTAGACACAGGCTAGACACAGGCTAGGCATAGGCTAGACACAGGCTAGCCACAGGCTAGGCACAGGCTAGGCACAGGCTAGGCACTGGCTAGGCACAAGCTAGTCACAGGCTAGGCACAGGCTAGGCACAGGCTAGACACCGGCTAGACACCGGCTAGACACTGACTAGACACAGGCTAGACAGAGGCTATACACTGGCTAGGCACAGGCTAGACACAGGCTATGCACAGACTAGACAAAGGCTAGACACTGGCTAGGCACTGGCTAGACACTGCCTAGGCACACGCTATGCACATGCCTGTCTCAGGCAAGGCACAGGCTAGACACAGGCTAGACACAGGCTAGACACAGGCTAGCCACAGGCAAGGCACAGGCTAGGCACTGGCTAGACAAAGGCTAGACACTGGCTAGGCACAGGCTAGGCACATTCTATGCACATGCCAGTCACAGGCAAAACACAGGCTAGACACAGGCTAGACACAGGCTAGGCACAGGCTAGACACAGGCTAGACACTGGCTAGGCACAGGCTATGCACATGCCAGTCACAGGCAAGGCACAGGCTAGACACAGGCTAGACACAGGCTAGACACAGGCTAGGCACAGGCTAGGCACAGGCTAGGCACAGGCTAGGCACTGGCTAGACACTGGCTAGGCACACGCTATGCACATGCCAGTCTCAGGCAAGGCACAGGCTAGACACAGGCTAGACACTGGCTAGACACTGGCTAGACACTGGCTAGGCACAGGCAAGGCACAGGCTAGACACAGGCTAGACACAGGCTAGGCACAGGCTAGACACAGGCTAGACACTGGCTAGGCACAGGCTATGCACATGCCAGTCACAGGCAAGGCACAGGCTAGACACAGGCTAGACACAGGCTAGGCACAGGCTAGACACAGGCTAGACACAGGCTAGTCACAGGCTAGGCACAGGCTAGGCACTGGCTATACAAAAGCTAGACACTGGCTAGGCACTGGCTAGGCACAGGCTATGCACATGCCAGTCACAGGCAAAACACAGGCTAGACACAGGCTAGACACAGGCTAGGCACAGGCTAGACACAGGCTAGACACTGGCTAGGAACAGGCTATGCACATGCCAGTCACAGGCAAGGCACAGGCTAGACACAGGCTAGACACAGGCTAGCCACAGGCTATACACAGGCTAGACAATGGCTAGGCACAGGCTATGCACATGCCAGTCACAGGCAAGGCACAGGCTAGACACAGGCTAGACACAGGCTAGGCACAGGCTATACACTGGCTAGGCACACGCTACGCACATGCCAGTCTCAGGCAAGGCACAGGCTAGACACAGGCTAGACACTGGCTAAACACTGGCTAGGCACAGGCTATGCACATGCCAGTCACAGGCAAGGCACAGGCTAGACACAGGCTAGACACAGGCTAGGCACAGGCTAGACACAGGCTAGACACTGGCTAGGCACAGGCTATGCACATGCCAGTCTCAGGCAAGGCACAGGCTAGACACAGGCCAGACACTGGCTAGGCACACGCTATGCACATGCCAGTCTCAGGCAAGGCACAGGCTAGACACAGGCTAGACACTGGCTAGGCACAGGCTATGCACATGCCAGTCACAGGCAAGGCACAGGCTAGACACAGGCTAGACACAGGCTAGACACAGGCTAGACAAAGGCTAGACACTGGCTAGGCACAGGCTAGGCACAGGCTAGACACTGGCTAGGTACAGGCTAGGCACAGGCTAGACACTGGCTAGGCACAGGCTATGCACATGCCAGTCACAGGCAAGGCACAGGCTAGACACAGGCTAGACACAGGCTAGGCACAGGCTAGGCACAGGCTAGGCACAGACTAGGCACTGGCTAGACACTGGCTAGGCACACGCTATGCACATGCCAGTCTCAGGCAAGGCAAAGGCTAGACACAGGCTAGACACTGGCTAGACACTGGCTAGGCACAGGCTATGCACATGCCAGTCACAAGCAAGGCACAGGCTAGACACAGGCTAGACACAGACTAGGCACAGGCTAGACACAGGCTAGACACTGGCTAGGCACAGGCTATGCACATGCCAGTCACAGGCAAGGCACAGGCTAGACACAGGCTAGACACAGGCTAGGCACAGGCTAGGCACAGGCTAGGCACAGGCTAGACACTGGCTAGGCACAGGCTATGCACATGCCAGTCACAGGCAAGGCACAGGCTAGACACAGGCTAGACACAGGCTAGGCACAGGCTAGGCACAGGCTAGGCACAGGCTAGGCACAGACTAGGCACAGACTAGGCACTGGCTAGACACTGGCTAGGCACACGCTATGCACATGCCAGTCTCAGGCAAGGCAAAGGCTAGACACAGGCTAGACACAGGCTAGGCACAGGCTAGGCACAGGCTAGGCACAGGCTAGGCACTGGCTAGACACTGGCTAGGCACACGCTATGCACATGCCAGTCTCAGGCAAGGCACAGGCTAGACACAGGCTAGACACTGGCTAGGCACAGGCTATGCACATGCCAGTCACAGGCAAAACACAGGCTCGACACAGGCTAGGCACAGGCTAGACACAGGCTAGACACTGGCTAGGCACAGGCTATGCACATGCCAGTCATAGGCAAGGCACAGGCTAGACACAGGCTAGACACAGGCTAGACACAGGCTAGACAAAGGCTAGACACTGGCTAGGCACAGGCTAGGCACAGGCTAGGCACAGGCTAGACACTGGCTAGGCACAGGCTAGGCACAGGCTAGACACTGGCTAGGCACAGGCTATGCACATGCCAGTCACAGGCAAGGCACAGGCTATGCACATGCCAGTCACAGGCAAGGCACAGGCTAGACACAGGCTAGACACAGGCTAGGCACAGGCTAGGCACAGGCTAGGCACAGACTAGGCACTGGCTAGACACTGGCTAGGCACACGCTATGCACATGCCAGTCTCAGGCAAGGCAAAGGCTAGACACAGGCTACGCATAGGCTAGACACAGGCTAGCCACAGGCTAGGCACAGGCTAGGCACAGGCTAGGCACTGGCTAGGCACAAGCTAGTCACAGGCTAGGCACAGGCTAGGCACAGGCTAGACACCGGCTAGACACCGGCTAGACACTGACTAGACACAGGCTAGACAGAGGCTATACACTGGCTAGGCACAGGCTAGACACAGGCTATGCACAGACTAGACAAAGGCTAGACACTGGCTAGGCACTGGCTAGACACTGCCTAGGCACACGCTATGCACATGCCAGTCTCAGGCAAGGCACAGGCTAGACACAGGCTAGACACTGGCTAGGCACAGGCTATGCACATGCCAGTCACAGGCAAAACACAGGCTAGACACAGGCTAGACACAGGCTAGGCACAGGCTAGACACAGGCTAGACACTGGCTAGGCACAGGCTATGCACATGCCAGTCATAGGCAAGGCACAGGCTAGACACAGGCTAGACACAGGCTAGACACAGGCTAGACACAGGCTAGACACTGGCTAGGCACAGGCTAGGCACAGGCTAGACACTGGCTAGGCACAGGCTAGGCACAGGCTAGACACTGGCTAGGCACAGGCTATGCACATGCCAGTCACAGGCAAGGCACAGGCTAGACACCGGCTAGACACCGGCTAGACACTGACTAGACACAGGCTAGACAAAGGCTAGACACTGGCTAGGCACAGGCTAGGCACATTCTATGCACATGCCAGTCACAGGCAAAACACAGGCTAGACACAGGCTAGGCACAGGCTAGACACAGGCTAGACACTGGCTAGGCACAGGCTATGCACATGCCAGTCACAGGCAAGGCACAGGCTAGACACAGGCTAGACACAGGCTAGACACAGGCTAGGCACAGGCTAGGCACAGGCTAGGCACAGGCTAGGCACTGGCTAGACACTGGCTAGGCACACGCTATGCACATGCCAGTCTCAGGCAAGGCACAGGCTAGACACAGGCTAGACACTGGCTAGACACTGGCTAGACACTGGCTAGGCACAGGCAAGGCACAGGCTAGACACAGGCTAGACACAGGCTAGGCACAGGCTAGACACAGGCTAGACACTGGCTAGGCACAGGCTATGCACATGCCAGTCACAGGCAAGGCACAGGCTAGACACAGGCTAGACACAGGCTAGGCACAGGCTAGACACAGGCTAGACACAGGCTAGTCACAGGCTAGGCACAGGCTAGGCACTGGCTATACAAAAGCTAGACACTGGCTAGACACTGGCTAGGCACAGGCTATGCACATGCCAGTCACAGGCAAAACACAGGCTAGACACAGGCTAGACACAGGCTAGGCACAGGCTAGACACAGGCTAGACACTGGCTAGGAACAGGCTATGCACATGCCAGTCACAGGCAAGGCACAGGCTAGACACAGGCTAGACACAGGCTAGCCACAGGCTATACACAGGCTAGACAATGGCTAGGCACAGGCTATGCACATGCCAGTCACAGGCAAGGCACAGGCTAGACACAGGCTAGACACAGGCTAGGCACAGGCTATACACTGGCTAGGCACACGCTACGCACATGCCAGTCTCAGGCAAGGCACAGGCTAGACACAGGCTAGACACTGGCTAAACACTGGCTAGGCACAGGCTATGCACATGCCAGTCACAGGCAAGGCACAGGCTAGACACAGGCTAGACACAGGCTAGGCACAGGCTAGACACAGGCTAGACACTGGCTAGGCACAGGCTATGCACATGCCAGTCTCAGGCAAGGCACAGGCTAGACACAGGCTAGACACTGGCTAGGCACAGGCTATGCACATGCCAGTCACAGGCAAGGCACAGGCTAGACACAGGCTAGACACAGGCTAGACACAGGCTAGACAAAGGCTAGACACTGGCTAGGCACAGGCTAGGCACAGGCTAGACACTGGCTAGGCACAGGCTAGGCACAGGCTAGACACTGGCTAGGCACAGGCTATGCACATGCCAGTCACAGGCAAGGCACAGGCTAGACACAGGCTAGACACAGGCTAGGCACAGGCTAGGCACAGGCAAGGCACAGACTAGGCACTGGCTAGACACTGGCTAGGCACACGCTATGCACATGCCAGTCTCAGGCAAGGCAAAGGCTAGACACAGGCTAGACACTGGCTAGACACTGGCTAGGCACAGGCTATGCACATGCCAGTCACAGGCAAGGCACAGGCTAGACACAGGCTAGACACAGGCTAGGCACAGGCTAGACAGAGGCTAGACACTGGCTAGGCACAGGCTATGCACATGCCAGTCACAGGCAAGGCACAGGCTAGACACAGGCTAGACACAGGCTAGGCACAGGCTAGGCACAGGCTAGACACTGGCTAGGCACAGGCTATGCACATGCCAGTCACAGGCAAGGCACAGGCTAGACACAGGCTAGACACAGGCTAGGCACAGGCTAGGCACAGGCTAGGCACAGACTAGGCACTGGCTAGACACTGGCTAGGCACACGCTATGCACATGCCAGTCTCAGGCAAGGCAAAGGCTAGACACAGGCTAGACACTGGCTAGACACTGGCTAGGCACAGGCTATGCACATGCCAGTCACAGGCAAGGCACAGGCTAGACACAGGCTAGACACAGGCTAGGCACAGGCTATGCACATGCCAGTCACAGGCAAAACACAGGCTAGACACAGGCTAGACACAGGCTAGGCACAGGCTAGACACAGGCTAGACACTGGCTAGGCACAGGCTATGCACATGCCAGTCATAGGCAAGGCACAGGCTAGACACAGGCTAGACACAGGCTAGGCACAGGCTAGGCACAGGCTAGGCACAGGCTAGGCACTGGCTAGACACTGGCTAGGCACACGCTATGCACATGCCAGTCTCAGGCAAGGCACAGGCTAGACACAGGCTAGACACTGGCTAGACACTGGCTAGGCACAGGCTATGCACATGCCAGTCACAGGCAAGGCACAGGCTAGACACAGGCTAGACACAGGCTAGGCACAGGCTAGACACAGGCTAGACACTGGCTAGGCACAGGCTATGCACATGCTAGTCTCAGGCAAGGCACAGGCTAGACACAGGCTAGACACTGGCTAGGCACACGCTATGCACATACCAGTCTCAGGCTAGGCACAGGCTATGCACATGCCAGTCACAGGCAAGGCACAGGCTAGACACAGGCTAGACACAGGCTAGACAAAGGCTAGACACTGGCTAGGCACAGGCTAGGCACTGGCTAGACACTGGCTAGGCACACGCTATGAAAATGCCAGTCTCAGGCAACGCACAGGCTAGACACAGGCTAGACACTGGCTAGGCACAGGCTATGCACATGCCAGTCACAGGCAAGGCACAGGCTAGACACAGGCTAGACACAGGCTAGACACAGGCTAGGCACAGGCTAGACACAGGCTAGACACTGGCTAGGCACAAGCTATGCACATGCCAGTCACAGGCAAGGCACAGGCTAGACACAGGCTAGACACAGGCTAGGCACAGGCTAGGCACAGGCTAGGCACAGGCTAGGCACTGGCTAGACACTGGCTAGGCACAGGCCAGTCACAGGCTAGGCACAGGCTAGGCACAGGCTAGACACCGGCTAGACACCGGCTAGACACAGACTCTTCACAGGCTAGACAGAGGCTTTACACTGGCTAGGCACAGGCTACACACAGGCTATGCACAGGCTAGACAAAGGCTAGACACTGGCTAGGCACAGGCTAGGCACTGGCTAGGCACAGGCTATGCACATGCCAGTCACAGGCAAGGCACAGGCTAGACACAGGCTAGACACTGGCTAGGCATAGGCCAGTCACAGGCTAGGCACAGGCTAGACACAGGCTAGACACAGGCTAGACACCGGCTAGACAGAGGCTATACACTGGCTAGGCACAGGCTAGACACAGGCTATGCACAGGCTAGACAAAGGCTAGACACTGGCTAGGCACAGGCTAGGCACTGGCTAGACACTGGCTAGGCACACGCTATGCACATGCCTGTCTCAGGCAAGGCACAGGCTAGACACAGGCTAGACACTGGCTAGGCACAGGCTATGCACATGCCAGTCACAGGCAAGGCACAGGCTAGGCACAGGCTAGACACCGGCTAGACACAGATTAGACACAGGCTAGACAGAGGCTATACACTGGCTAGGCACAGGCTAGACACAGGCTATGCACAGGCTAGACAAAGGCTAGACACTGGCTGGACACAGGCTAGGCACTGGCTAGACACTGACTAGGCACAGGCCAGTCACAGGCTAGGCACAGGCTAGGCATAGGCTAGACACCGGCTAGACACCGGCTAGACACAGACTAGACACAGGCTAGACAGAGGCTTTACACTGGCTAGGCACAGGCTAGACACAGGCTATGCACAGGCTAGACAAAAGCTAGACACTGGCTAGGCACAGGCTAGGCACTGGCTAGACACTGGCTAGGCACACGCTATGCACATGCCTGTCTCAGGCAAGGCACAGGCTAGACACAGGCTAGACACTGGCTAGGCACAGGCTATGCACATGCCAGTCACAGGCAAGGCACAGGCTAGACACAGGCTAGACACTGGCTAGGCACAGGCCAGTCACAGGCTAGGCACAGGCTAGACACAGGCTAGACACAGGCTAGACACCGGCTAGACAGAGGCTATACACTGGCTAGGCACAGGCTAGACACAGGCTATGCACAGGCTAGACAAAGGCTAGACACTGGCTAGGCAGAGGCTAGGCACTGGCTAGACACTGGCTAGGCACACGCTATGCACATGCCTGTCTCAGGCAAGGCACAGGCTAGACACAGGCTAGACACTGGCTAGGCATAGGCTATGCACATGCCAGTCACAGGCAAGGCACAGGCTAGACACAGGCTAGACACCGGCTAGACACAGATTAGACACAGGCTAGACAGAGGCTATACACTGGCTAGGCACAGGCTAGACACAGGCTATGCACAGGCTAGACACTGGCTAGACACAGGCTAGGCACTGGCTAGACACTGGCTAGGCACACGCTATGCACATGCCTGTCTCAGGCAAGGCACAGGCTAGACACAGGCTAGACACAGACTAGACACTGGCTAGGCACAGGCTATGCACATGCCAGTCACAGGCAAGGCACAGGCTAAACACAGGCTAGACACAGGCTAGACACAGGCTTGGCACAGGCTAGACACAGGCTAGACACTGGCTAGGCACAGGCTAGACACAGGCTAGACTCGGGCTAGGCACAGGCTATGCACATGCCAGTCACAGGCAAGGCACAGGATAGACACAGGCTAGACACTGGTAAGGCACAGGCTATGCACATGCCAGTCACAGGCAAGGCACAGGCTAGACACAGGCTAGACACAGGCTAGGCACTGGCTACACACTGGCTAGGCACTGGCTAGACACTGGCTAGGCACACGCTATGCACATGCCAGTCTCTGGCAAGGCACAGGCTAGACACTGGCTAGGCACACGCTATGCACATGACAGTCTCAGGCTAGGCACAGGCTAGGCACAGGCTAGGCACAGGCTAGGCACAGGCTAGGCACAGGCTAGGCACAGGCTAGGCACAGGCTAGGCACAGGCTAGGCACAGGCTAGGCACAGGCTAGGCACAGGCTAGGCACAGGCTAGGCACAGGCTAGGCACAGGCTAGGCACAGGCTAGGCACAGGCTAGGCACAAGCTAGGCACAGGCTAGGCACCGGCCAGTCACAGGCTAGGCACAGGCCAGTCACAGGCTAGGCACAGGCTAGGCACAGGCTAGACACCGGCTGGACACCGGCTAGACACAGACTAGACACAGGCTAGACAGAGGCTATACACTGGCTAGGCACAGGCTAGACACAGGCTATGCACAGGCTAGACAAAGGCTAGACACTGGCTAGGCACAGGCTAGGCACTGGCTAGACACTGGCTAGGCACACGCTATGCAGATGCCTGTCTCAGGCAAGGCACAGGCTAGACACAGGCTAGACACAGGCTAGGCACAGGCTATGCACATGCCAGTCACAGGCAAGGCACAGGCTAGACACTGGCTAGGCACACGCTATGCACATGCCAGTCTCAGGCAAGGCACAGGCTAGACACAGGCTAAACACTGGCTAGGCACAGGCTATGCACATGCCAGTCTCAGGCAAGGCACAGGCTAGACACAGGCTAGGCACAGGCTAGGCACAGGCTAGGCACAGGCTAGGCACAGGCTAGGCACAGGCTAGGCACAGGCTAGGCACAGGCTAGACACAGTCTAGACACTGGCTAGGCACAGGCTATCCACATGCAAGTCACTGGCAAGGCACAGGCTAGACACAGGCTAGACACTGGCTAGGCACAGGCTAGACACTGGATTGGCACAGACTAGACACTGGCTAAGCACACGCTAGACACAAGCTAGAAACTGGCTAGGCACAGGCTAGACACAGGCTAGACACTGGCTGGGCACAGGCTAGACACTGGCTAGGCACAGGCTATACGCTGGCTAGGAACAGGCTAGACACAGGCTAGACAAAGGCTGGACACTGGCCAGGCACAAGCTAGGCACTGGCTAGACACTGGCTAGGCACACGCTGTTCACATGCCAGTCACAGGCAAGGCACAGGCTAGACACAGGCTAGACACAGGCTAGACAAAGGCTAGACACTGGCTAGGCACAGGCTAGGCACTGGCTAGACACTGGCTAGGCACACGCTATGCACATGCCAGTCTCAGGCTAGACACAGGCTAGGCACAGGCTAGGCACTGGCTAGACACTGGCCAGGCACACGCTATGCACATGCCAGTCTCAGGCAAGGCACAGGCTAGACACTGGCTAGACACATGCCAGTCACAGGCAAGGCACAGGCTAGACACTGGCTAGACACATGCCAGTCACAGGCAAGGCACAGGCTAGACACAGGCTAGACACTGGCTAGGCACAGGCTAGACACAGGCTAGACACAGGCTAGACACAGGCTAGATACAGGCTAGACAAAGGCTAGACACAGGCTAGACAAAGGCTAGACACAGGCTAGACACAGGCTAGACACAGGCTAGGCACAGGCTGGACACAGGCTAGACAAAGGCTAGACACAAGCTAGAAACAGGCTAGACACAGGCTAGACACAGGCTAGACGCAGGCTAGAAACAGGCTAGACACAGGCTAGACATAGGCTAGACACAGGGTAGACACAGGCTAGACACTGGCTAGGCAAACGCTATGCACATGCCAGTCTCAGGCAAGGCACAGGTTAGACACTGGCTAGACACATGCCAGTCACAGGCAAGGCACAGGCTAGATACAGGCTAGACACTGGCTAGGCACAGGCTAGACACAGGCTAGACACAGGCTAGACACAGGCTAGACACAGGCTAGACACAGGCTAGACACAGGCTAGACACAGGCTAGACACAGGCTAGACACAGGCTAGACACAGGCTAGACACAGGCTAGACACAGGCTAGACACAGGCTAGACACAGGCTAGGCACAGGCTAGACACAGGCTAGACACAGGCTAGGCACAGGCTAGACAAAGGCTAGACACAGGCTAGACACAGGCTAGACACACGCTAGACACAGGCTGGACACAGGCTAGACACAGGCTAGACACAGGCTAGACACAGGCTGGACACAGGCTAGACACAGGCTAGACACAGGCTAGACACAGGCTAGACACAGATTAGACACAGGCTAGACAGAGGCTATACACTGGCTAGGCACAGGCTAGACACAGGCTATGCACAGGCTAGACACTGGCTAGACACAGGCTAGGCACTGGCTAGACACTGGCTAGGCACACGCTATGCACATGCCTGTCTCAGGCAAGGCACAGGCTAGACACAGGCTAGACACAGACTAGACACTGGCTAGGCACAGGCTATGCACATGCCAGTCACAGGCAAGGCACAGGCTAAACACAGGCTAGACACAGGCTAGACACAGGCTTGGCACAGGCTAGACACAGGCTAGACACTGGCTAGGCACAGGCTAGACACAGGCTAGACTCGGGCTAGGCACAGGCTATGCACATGCCAGTCACAGGCAAGGCACAGGATAGACACAGGCTAGACACTGGTAAGGCACAGGCTATGCACATGCCAGTCACAGGCAAGGCACAGGCTAGACACAGGCTAGACACAGGCTAGGCACTGGCTACACACTGGCTAGGCACTGGCTAGACACTGGCTAGGCACACGCTATGCACATGCCAGTCTCTGGCAAGGCACAGGCTAGACACTGGCTAGGCACACGCTATGCACATGACAGTCTCAGGCTAGGCACAGGCTAGGCACAGGCTAGGCACAGGCTAGGCACAGGCTAGGCACAGGCTAGGCACAGGCTAGGCACAGGCTAGGCACAGGCTAGGCACAGGCTAGGCACAGGCTAGGCACAGGCTAGGCACAGGCTAGGCACAGGCTAGGCACAGGCTAGGCACAGGCTAGGCACAAGCTAGGCACAGGCTAGGCACCGGCCAGTCACAGGCTAGGCACAGGCCAGTCACAGGCTAGGCACAGGCTAGGCACAGGCTAGACACCGGCTGGACACCGGCTAGACACAGACTAGACACAGGCTAGACAGAGGCTATACACTGGCTAGGCACAGGCTAGACACAGGCTATGCACAGGCTAGACAAAGGCTAGACACTGGCTAGGCACAGGCTAGGCACTGGCTAGACACTGGCTAGGCACACGCTATGCAGATGCCTGTCTCAGGCAAGGCACAGGCTAGACACAGGCTAGACACAGGCTAGGCACAGGCTATGCACATGCCAGTCACAGGCAAGGCACAGGCTAGACACTGGCTAGGCACACGCTATGCACATGCCAGTCTCAGGCAAGGCACAGGCTAGACACAGGCTAAACACTGGCTAGGCACAGGCTATGCACATGCCAGTCTCAGGCAAGGCACAGGCTAGACACAGGCTAGGCACAGGCTAGGCACAGGCTAGGCACAGGCTAGGCACAGGCTAGGCACAGGCTAGGCACAGGCTAGGCACAGGCTAGACACAGTCTAGACACTGGCTAGGCACAGGCTATCCACATGCAAGTCACTGGCAAGGCACAGGCTAGACACAGGCTAGACACTGGCTAGGCACAGGCTAGACACTGGATTGGCACAGACTAGACACTGGCTAAGCACACGCTAGACACAAGCTAGAAACTGGCTAGGCACAGGCTAGACACAGGCTAGACACTGGCTGGGCACAGGCTAGACACTGGCTAGGCACAGGCTATACGCTGGCTAGGAACAGGCTAGACACAGGCTAGACAAAGGCTGGACACTGGCCAGGCACAAGCTAGGCACTGGCTAGACACTGGCTAGGCACACGCTGTTCACATGCCAGTCACAGGCAAGGCACAGGCTAGACACAGGCTAGACACAGGCTAGACAAAGGCTAGACACTGGCTAGGCACAGGCTAGGCACTGGCTAGACACTGGCTAGGCACACGCTATGCACATGCCAGTCTCAGGCTAGACACAGGCTAGGCACAGGCTAGGCACTGGCTAGACACTGGCCAGGCACACGCTATGCACATGCCAGTCTCAGGCAAGGCACAGGCTAGACACTGGCTAGACACATGCCAGTCACAGGCAAGGCACAGGCTAGACACTGGCTAGACACATGCCAGTCACAGGCAAGGCACAGGCTAGACACAGGCTAGACACTGGCTAGGCACAGGCTAGACACAGGCTAGACACAGGCTAGACACAGGCTAGATACAGGCTAGACAAAGGCTAGACACAGGCTAGACAAAGGCTAGACACAGGCTAGACACAGGCTAGACACAGGCTAGGCACAGGCTGGACACAGGCTAGACAAAGGCTAGACACAAGCTAGAAACAGGCTAGACACAGGCTAGACACAGGCTAGACGCAGGCTAGAAACAGGCTAGACACAGGCTAGACATAGGCTAGACACAGGGTAGACACAGGCTAGACACTGGCTAGGCAAACGCTATGCACATGCCAGTCTCAGGCAAGGCACAGGTTAGACACTGGCTAGACACATGCCAGTCACAGGCAAGGCACAGGCTAGATACAGGCTAGACACTGGCTAGGCACAGGCTAGACACAGGCTAGACACAGGCTAGACACAGGCTAGACACAGGCTAGACACAGGCTAGACACAGGCTAGACACAGGCTAGACACAGGCTAGACACAGGCTAGACACAGGCTAGACACAGGCTAGACACAGGCTAGACACAGGCTAGACACAGGCTAGACACAGGCTAGGCACAGGCTAGACACAGGCTAGACACAGGCTAGGCACAGGCTAGACAAAGGCTAGACACAGGCTAGACACAGGCTAGACACACGCTAGACACAGGCTGGACACAGGCTAGACACAGGCTAGACACAGGCTAGACACAGGCTGGACACAGGCTAGACACAGGCTAGACACAGGCTAGACACAGGCTAGACACAGGGTAGACACAGGCTAGATACAGGCTAGACACAGGCTAGACACAGGCTAGACACAGGGTAGACACAGCCTAGACACAGGCTAGACACAGGCTAGACACAGGCTAGGCATAGGCTAGGCACAGGCTATTCACAGGCTAGGCACAGGGTAGGCACAGGCTAGACACCGGCTAGACACCGGCTAGACACCGTCAAGACACAGACTAGACAAAGGCTAGACAAAGGCTATACACTGGCTAGGCACAGGCTATGCACAGGCTAGGCACAGGCTATGCACATGCCAGTCACAGGCAAGGCACAGGCTAGACACAGGCTAGACACAGGCTAGGCACAGGCTAGGCACAGGCTAGGCACAGGCTAGGCACAGGCTAGGCACAGGGTAGGCACAGGCTAGACACCGGCTAGACACCGTCAAGACACAGACTAGACACAGGCTAGACAGAGGCTAAACACTGGCTAGTCACAGGTTAGAATCTGGCTATGCACAGGCTAGACAAAGGCTAGACACTGGCTAGGAGCACGCTATCCACATGCCAGTCTCAGGCAAGGCACAGGCTAGACACAAGCTAGACACTGGCTAGGCACAGGCTATGCACATACCAGTCACAGGCAAGGCACAGGCTAGACACAGGCTAGACACAGGCTAGACACTGGCTAAGCACAGACTAAACACTAGCTAAGCACAGGCTAGACACAGGCTAGAAACTGGCTAGGCACAGGCTAGACACAGGCTAGACACTGGCTGGGCACAGGATAGACACTGGCTAGGCACAGGCTAGACAATGGCTATGTACAGGCTAAACAAAGGCTATGTACAGGCTAGGCACTGGCTAGGTACAGGCTAGGTACTGGCTAGGTACAGGCTAGGCACTGGCTAGGTACAGGCTGGGCAGAGGCTAGGCACATGCTAGACACAGGCTAGACAATGGCTAGACACAGGCTAGACACAGGCTAGACACAGGCTTGACCCAGGCTAGACACAGGCTAGACACAGGCTAGACACCGGCTAGGCACAGGCTAGGCATTGGCTAGACACTGGCTAGGCACACGCTATGCACGAGCCTGTCTCAGGCAAGGCACAGGCTAGACACAGGCTAGGCACTGGCTAGGCACAGGCTAGGCACTGGCTAGACACTGGCTAGGCACACGCTATGCACATGCCAGTCTCAGGCAAGGCACAGGCTAGACACAGGCTATGCACATGCCAGTCACAGGCAAGGCACAGGCTAGACACAGGCTAGACACAGGCTAGACACAGGCTAGACACTGGCTAGGCACAGGCTAGACACTGGCTAGGCACAGGCTAGACAAAGGCTAGACACTGGCTAGACACAGGCTAGACAAAGGCTAGACAAAGGCTAGACACAGGCTAGACACAGGCTAGACACAGGCTAGACACAGGCTAGACACAGGCTAGACACAGGCTAGACACAGGCTAGACACAGGCTAGACACAGGCTAGAAACAGGCTAGACACAGGCTAGACACAGGCTAGACACAGGCTAGACACAGGCTAGACACAGGCTAGACACAGGCTAGACACAGGCTAGACACAGGCTAGACACAGGCTAGACACAGGCTAGACACAGGCTAGACACAGGCTAGACACAGGCTAGAAACAGGCTAGACACAGGCTAGACACAGGCTAGACACAGGCTAGACACAGGCTAGACACAGGCTAGACACAGGCTAGACACAGGCTAGACACAGGCTAGACACAGGCTAGGCACAGGCTAGGCACAGGCTAGGCACAGGCTAGGCACAGGCTAGGCACAGGCTAGGCACAGGCTAGGCACAGGCTAGGCACAGGCTAGGCACAGGCTAGGCACAGGCTAGGCACAGGCTAGGCACAGGCTAGGCACAGGCTAGGCACAGGCTAGGCACAGGCTAGGCACAGGCCAGGCACAGGCTAGGCACAGGCTAGGCACAGGCTAGGCACAGGCTAGGCACAGGCTAGGCACAGGCTAGGCACAGGCTAGGCACAGGCTAGGCACAGGCTAGGCACAGGCTAGGCACAGGCTAGGCACAGGCTAGGCACAGGCTAGGCACAGGCTAGGCACAGGCTAGGCACAGGCTAGACACCGGTTAGACACCGGCTAGACACCGGCTAGACACCGGCTAGACACCGGCTAGACACCGGCTAGACACAGACTAGACACAGGCTAGACAAAGGCTATACACTGGCTCGACACAGGCTAGACAAAGGCTAGACACACACTATGCACATGCCTGTCTCAGGCTAGGCACAGGCTAGACACAGGCTAGACACTGGCTAGGCACAGGCTATGCACATGCCAGTCACAGGCAAGGCACAGGATAGACACAGGCTAGACACAGGCTAGGTACATGCTAGGCACTGGCTAGACACTGACTAGGCACACGCTATGCACATGGCAGTCTCAGGCAAGGCACAGTCTAGACACAGGCTAGACACTGGCTAGGCACAGGCTATGCACATGCCAGTTACAGGCAAGGCACAGGCTAGACACAGGCTAGACACAGGCTATGCACAGGCTAGGCACAGGCTAGGCACAGGCTATGCACAGGCTAGGCGCTGGCTAGGCACTGGCTAGACACTGGCTAGGCACACGCTATGCACATGCCAGTCTCAGGCAAGGCACAGTCTAGACACAGGCTAGACACTGGCTAGGCACAGGCTATGCACATGCCAGTCACAGGCAAGGCACAGGCTAGACACAGGCTAGACACAGGCTAGACACAGGCTAGACACAGGCTAGACACTGGCTAGGCACAGGCTAGACACAGGCTAGACACAGGCTAGGCACAGGCTAGCCACAGGCTAGACACAGGCTAGACACAGGCTAGACACAGGCTAGACACAGGCTAGACACAGGCTAGACACAGGCTAGACACAGGCTAGACACAGGCTAGACACAGGCTAGACACAGGCTAGACACAGGCTAGACACAGGCTAGACATAGGCTAGACACAGTCTAGACAGAGGCTACACACTGGCTACGCACAGGCTAGACTCTGGCTATGCACAGGCTAGACAAAGGCTAGACACTGGTTAGGCACAGGCTAGGCACTGGGTAGACACTGGCTAGGCACACGCTATGCACATGCCAGTCACAGGCAAGGCACAGGCTAGACACAGGCTAGACACAGGCTACACACTGGCTAGGCACAGGCTAGATACTGGCTTGGCACAGACTAGACACTGGCTAAGCACAGGCTAGACACAGGCTAGAAACTGGCTAGGCACAGGCAAGACACAGGCTAGACACTGGCTGGGCACAGGCTAGACACTGGATAGACACCGTCAAGACACAGTCTAGACACAGGCTAGACAGAGGCTATACACTGGCTAGGCAAAGGCTAGACTCTGGCTATGCACAGGCTAGACAAAGGCTAGACACTGGCTAGGCACAGGCTGGGCACTGGCTAGACACTGGCTAGGCACACGCTATGCACATGCCAGTCTCAGGCATGGCACAGGCTAGACACAGGCTAGACACTGGCTAGGCACAGGCTATGCACATGCCAGTCACAGGCAAGGCACAGGCTAGACACAGGCTAGACACTGGCTAGGCACAGGCTAGACACTGGCTTGGCACAGACTAGACACTGGCTAAGTTCAGGCTAGACACTGGCTAGAAACTGGCTAGGCACAGGCTAGACACAGGCTAGACACTGGCTGGGCACAGGCTAGACACTGGCTAGGCACAGGCTAGACACTGGCTAGGCACAGGCTAGACACGGGCTAGGCACAGGCTAGACACTGGCTAGGCACAGGCTAGACACAGGCTAGACACAGGCTAGACACAGGCTAGACACAGGCTAGACACAGGCTAGACACATGATAGACACAAGCTAGACACAGGCTAGACACAGGCTAGACACAGGCTAGACATAGGCTAGACACAGGCTAGACATAGGCTAGACACAGGCTAGATACAGGCTAGACACAGGCTAGACACAGGCTAGACACAGGGTAGACACAGCCTGGACACAGGCTAGACACAGGCTAGGCATAGGCTAGGCACAGGCTATTCACAGGCTAGGCACAGGCTAGGCACAGGCTAGACACCAGCAAGACACTGGCTAAACACAGACTAGACACAGGCTAGACAGAGGCTATACACAGGCTAGACACAGGCTAGGCACAGGCTAGGCACAGGCTAGGCACAGGCTAGGCACAGGCTAGGCACAGGCTAGGCACAGGCTAGGCACAGGCTAGGCACAGGCTAGGCACAGGCTAGGCACAAGCTAGGCACAAGCTAGGCACAGGCTAGGCACAAGCTAGGCACAGGCTAAACACAGGCTAGGCACAGGCTAGGCACAGGCTAGGCACAGGCTAGGCACAGGCTAGACACCGGCTAGATACCGGCTAGACACCGGCTAGACACCGTCAAGACACAGACTAGACTCAGGCTAGACAGAGGCTATACACTGGCTAGTCACAGGTTAGAATCTGGCTATGCACAGGTAAGACAAAGGCTAGACACTGGCCAGGCACAGGCTAGGCACTGGCTAGACACTGGCTAGGAACACGCTATCCACATGCCAGTCTCAGGCAAGGCACAGGCTAGACACAGGCTAGACACTGGCTAGGCACAGGCTATGCACAGGCTAGACACCGGTTAGACACAGACTAGACACAGGCTAGACAGAGGCTATACACTGGCTAGGCACAGGCTATGCACATGCCAGTCTCAGGCAAGGCACAGGCTAGGCACAGGCTAGGCACAGGCTAGGCACAGGCTAGGCACAGGCTAGGCACAGGCTAGGCACAGGCTAGGCACAGGCTAGGCACAGGGTAGGCACAGGCTAGACACCGGCTAGACACAGACTAGACAAAGGCTAGACAAAGGCTATACACTGGCTAGGCACAGGCTATGCACATGCCAGTCTCAGGCAAGGCACAGGCTAGGCACAGGCTAGGCACAGGCTAGGCACAGGCTAGGCACAGGCTAGACACCGGCTAGACACCGTCAAGACACAGACTAGACACATGCTAGACAGAGGCTAAACACTGGCTAGTCACAGGTTAGAATCTGGCTATGCACAGGCTAGACAAAGGCTAGACACTGGCTAGGCACAGGCTAGGCACTGGCTAGACACTGGCTAGGAACACGCTATCCACATGCCAGTCTCAGGCAAGGCACAGGCTAGACACAAGCTAGACACTGGCTAGGCACAGGCTATGCACATACCAGTCACAGGCAAGGCACAGGCTAGACATAGGCTAGACACAGGCTAGGCACAGGCTAGGCACAGGCTAGGCACAGGCTAGGCACAGGGTAGGCACAGGCTAGACACCGGCTAGACACAGACTAGACAAAGGCTAGACAAAGGCTATACACTGGCTAGGCACAGGCTATGCACATGCCAGTCTCAGGCAAGGCACAGGCTAGACAAAGGCTAGACACTGGCCAGGCACAGGCTAGGCACTGGCTAGACACTGGCTAGGCACACGCTATGCACATGCCAGTCTCAGGCAAGGCACAGGCTAGGCACAGGCTAGGCACAGGCTAGGCACAGGCTAGGCACAGGCTAGGCACAGGCTAGGCACAGGCTAGGCACAGGCTAGGCACAGGCTAGGCACAGGCTAGGCACAGGCTAGGCACAGGCTAGGCACAGGCTAGGCACAGGGTAGGCACAGGCTAGACACCGGCTAGACACAGACTAGACAAAGGCTAGACAAAGGCTATACACTGGCTAGGCACAGGCTATGCACAGGCTAGGCACAGGCTATGCACATGCCAGTCACAGGCAAGGCACAGGCTAGACACAGGCTAGACACAGGCTAGGCACAGGCTAGGCACAGGCTAGGCACAGGCTAGACACCGGCTAGACACCGTCAAGACACAGACTAGACACAGGCTAGACAGAGGCTAAACACTGGCTAGTCACAGGTTAGACAAAGGCTAGACACTGGCTAGGCACAGGCTAGGCACTGGCTAGACACTGGCTAGGAACACGCTATCCACATGCCAGTCTCAGGCAAGGCACAGGCTAAACACAAGCTAGACACTGGCTAGGCACAGGCTATGCACATACCAGTCACAGGCAAGGCACAGGCTAGACACAGGCTAGACATAGGCTAGACACTGGCTAAGCACAGGCTAGACACTGGCATGGCACAGACTAGACACTGGCTAAGCACAGACTAAACACTAGCTAAGCACAGGCTAGACACAGGCTAGAAACTGGCTAGGCACAGGCTAGACACAGGCTAGACACTGGCTGGGCACAGGATAGACACTGGCTAGGCACAGGCTAGACAATGGCTATGTACAGGCTAAACAAAGGCTATGTACAGGCTAGGCACTGGCTAGGTACAGGCTAGGTACTGGCTAGGTACAGGCTAGGCACTGGCTAGGTACAGGCTGGGCAGAGGCTAGGCACATGCTAGACACAGGCTAGACAATGGCTAGACACAGGCTAGACACAGGCTAGACACAGGCTTGACCCAGGCTAGACACAGGCTAGACACAGGCTAGACACCGGCTAGGCACAGGCTAGGCATTGGCTAGACACTGGCTAGGCACACGCTATGCACATGCCTGTCTCAGGCAAGGCACAGGCTAGACACAGGCTAGGCACTGGCTAGGCACAGGCTAGGCACTGGCTAGACACTGGCTAGGCACACGCTATGCACATGCCAGTCTCAGGCAAGGCACAGGCTAGACACAGGCTAGACATTGGCTAGGCACAGGCCATGCACATGCCAGTCACAGGCAAGGCACAGGCTAGACACAGGCTAAACACTGGCTTGGCACAGACTAGACACTGGCTAAGCACAGGCTAGACACAGGCTAGACACAGGCTAGGCATAGGCTAGGCACAGGCTAGACACAGGCTAGACACCGGCTAGACACAGGCTAGACACAGGCTAGACACAGGCTAGACACGGGCTAGACACAGGGAAGACACAGCCTAGACACAGGCTAGGCACAGGCTAGGCACAGGCTAGGCACAGGCTAGGCACAGGCTAGGCACAGGCTAGGCACAGGCTAGGCACAGGCTAGGCACAGGCTAGGCACAGGCTAGGCACAGGCTAGGCACAGGCTAGGCACAGGCTAGGCACAGGCTAGGCACAGGCTAGGCACAGGCTAGGCACAGGCTAGGCACAGGCTAGGCACAGGCTAGGCACAGGCTAGGCACAGGCTAGGCACATGCTAGGCACAAGCTAGGCACAGGCTAGGCACAAGCTAGGCACAGGCTAGGCACAGGCCAGGCACAGGCTAGGCACTGGCTAGGCACAGGCTAGGCACAGGCTAGGCACAGGCTAGGCACAGGCTAGGCACAGGCTAGGCACAGGCTAGGCACAGGCTAGGCACGGGCTAGGCACAGGCTAGGCACAGGCTAGACACCGGGTAGACACCGGCTAGACACCGGCTAGACACCGTCAAGACACAGACTAGACTCAGGCTAGACAGAGGCTATACACTGGCTAGTCACAGGTTAGAATCTGGCTATGCACAGGTTAGACAAAGGCTAGACACTGGCCAGGCACAGGCTAGGCACTGGCTAGACACTGGCTAGGAACACGCTATCCACATGCCAGTCTCAGGCAAGGCACAGGCTAGACACAGGCTAGACACTGGCTAGGCACAGGCTATGCACAGGCTAGACACCGGTTAGACACAGACTAGACACAGGCTAGACAGAGGCTATACACTGGCTAGGCACAGCCTAGACACAGGCTATGCACAGGCTAGGCACTGGCTAGACACTGGCTAGGCACACGCTATGCACATGCCAGTCTCAGGCAAGGCACAGGCTAGGCACAGGCTAGGCACAGGCTAGGCACTGGCTAGGCACAGGCTAGGCACAGGCTAGGCACAGGCTAGGCACAGGGTAGGCACAGGCTAGACACCGGCTAGACACCGTCAAGACACAGACTAGACAAAGGCTAGACAAAGGCTATACACTGGCTAGGCACAGGCTATGCACAGGCTAGGCACAGGCTATGCACATGCCAGTCACAGGCAAGACACAGGCTAGGCACAGGCTAGGCACAGGCTAGGCACAGGCTAGGCACAGGCTAGGCACAGGGTAGGCACAGGCTAGACACCGGCTAGACACCGTCAAGACACAGACTAGACACAGGCTAGACAGAGGCTAAACACTGGCTAGTCACAGGTTAGAATCTGGCTATGCACAGGCTAGACAAAGGGTAGACACTGGCTAGGCACAGGCTAGGCACTGGCAAGACACTGGCTAGGAACACGCTATCCACATGCCAGTCTCAGGCAAGGCACAGGCTAGACACAAGCTAGACACTGGCTAGGCACAGGCTATGCACATACCAGTCACAGGCAAGGCACAGGCTAGACACAGGCTAGACACAGGCTAGACACTGGCTAAGCACAGGCTAGACACTGGCATGGCACAGACTAGACACTGGCTAAGCACAGACTAAACACTAGCTAAGCACAGGCTAGACACAGGCTAGAAACTGGCTAGGCACAGGCTAGACACAGGCTAGACACTGGCTGGGCACAGGATAGACACTGGCTAGGCACAGGCTAGACAATGGCAATGTACAGGCTAAACAAAGGCTATGTACAGGCTAGGCACTGGCTAGGTACAGGCTAGGTACTGGCTAGGTACAGGCTAGGCACTGGCTAGGTACAGGCTGGGCAGAGGCTAGGCACATGCTAGACACAGGCTAGACAATGGCTAGACACAGGCTAGACACAGGCTAGACACAGGCTTGACCCAGGCTAGACACAGGCTAGACACCGGCTAGGCACAGGCTAGGCACTGGCTAGACACTGGCTAGGCACACGCTATGCACATGCCTGTCTCAGGCAAGGCACAGGCTAGACACAGGCTAGGCACTGGCTAGGCACAGGCTAGGCACTGGCTAGACACTGGCTAGGCACTCGCTATGCACATGCCAGTCTCAGGCAAGGCACAGGCTAGACACAGGCTAGACACTGGCTAGGCACAGGCTATGCAAATGCCAGTCACAGGCAAGGCACAGGCTAGACACAGGCTAGACACTGGCTAGGCACAGGCTAGACACTGGCTTGGCACAGACTAGACACTGGCTAAGCACAGGCTAGACACAGGCTAGAAACTGGCTAGATACAGGCTAGAAACTGGCTAGGCACAGGCTAGACACAAGCTAGACACTGGCTGGGCACAGGCTAGACACTGGCTAGGCACAGGCTAGACACAGGCTAGACACATGCCAGTCACAGGCAAGGCACAGGCTAGACTCTGGCTATGCACAGGCTAGACAAAGGCTAGACACTGGCTAGGCACAGGCTAGGCACTGGCTAGACACTGGCTAGGCACACGCTATGCACATGCCAGTCTCAGGCAAGGCACAGGCTAGACACAGGCTAGACATTGGCTAGGCACAGGCAAGGCACAGGCTAGACACAGGCTAGACACTGGCTAGACACTGGCTAGGCACAGGCTAGACACTGGCTTGGCACAGACTAGACACTGGCTAAGCACAGGCTAGACACAGGCTAGAAACTGGCTAGGCACAGGCTAGACACAGGCTAGACACTGGCTTGGAACAGGCTAGACACTGGCTAGGCACAGGCTAGACACAGGCTAGACACAGGCTAGACACAGGCTAGACACAGGCTAGACACAGGCTAGACACAGGCTAGACACAGGCTAGACACAGGCTAGACACAGGCTAGACACAGGCTAGACACAGGCTAGAAACAGGCTAGACACAGGCTAGACACAGGCTAGACACAGGCTAGAAACAGGCTAGACACAGGCTAGAAACAGGCTAGACACAGGCTAGACACAGGCTAGACACAGGCTAGACACAGGCTAGACACAGGCTAGACACAGGCTAGACACAGGCTAGACACAGGCTAAACAGAGGCTAGACACAGGCTAGACACAGGCTAGACACAGGCTAGACACAGGCTAGACACAGGCTAGACACAGGCTAGACACAGGCTAGAAACAGGCTAGACACAGGCTAGACACAGGCTAGACACTGGC
The DNA here is from genome assembly GCA_018903695.1 of Zaprionus gabonicus. Classification (NCBI taxonomy): domain Eukaryota; kingdom Metazoa; phylum Arthropoda; class Insecta; order Diptera; family Drosophilidae; genus Zaprionus; species Zaprionus gabonicus. Next base: position 29,128 of record JAEIFO010000592.1, read on the forward strand.
TAAGCAATGGCTAGGCACAGGCTAGGCACAGGCTTGACACAGGCTAGACACAGGCTAGACACAGGCTAGACACAGGCTAGACACAGGCTAGACACAGACTAGACACAGGCTAGACACAGGCTAGACACTGGCTAGGCACTGGCTTGGCACAGACTAGACACTGGCTAAGCACAGGCAAGACACAGGCTAGAAACTGGCTAGGCACAGGCTAGACACAGGCTAGACACTGGCTAGGCACAGGCTATACACTGGCTAGGCACAGGCTAGACACAGGCTATGCACAGGCTAGAAAATGGCTAGACACTGGCTAGACACAGGCTAGGCACTGGCTAGACACTGGCTAGGCACTGGCTAGGCACAGGCTAGGCACTGGCTAGACACTGGCTAGGCACTCGCTATGCACATGCCAGTCTCAGGCAAGGCACAGGCTAGACACAGGCTAGACACTGGCTAGGCACAGGCTATGCAAATGCCAGTCACAGGCAAGGCACAGGCTAGACACAGGCTAGACACTGGCTAGGCACAGGCTAGACACTGGCTTGGCACAGACTAGACACTGGCTAAGCACAGGCTAGACACAGGCTAGAAACTGGCTAGATACAGGCTAGAAACTGGCTAGGCACAGGCTAGACACAAGCTAGACACTGGCTGGGCACAGGCTAGACACTGGCTAGGCACAGGCTAGACACAGGCTAGACACATGCCAGTCACAGGCAAGGCACAGGCTAGACTCTGGCTATGCACAGGCTAGACAAAGGCTAGACACTGGCTAGGCACAGGCTAGGCACTGGCTAGACACTGGCTAGGCACACGCTATGCACATGCCAGTCTCAGGCAAGGCACAGGCTAGACACAGGCTAGACATTGGCTAGGCACAGGCAAGGCACAGGCTAGACACAGGCTAGACACTGGCTAGACACTGGCTAGGCACAGGCTAGACACTGGCTTGGCACAGACTAGACACTGGCTAAGCACAGGCTAGACACAGGCTAGAAACTGGCTAGGCACAGGCTAGACACAGGCTAGACACTGGCTTGGAACAGGCTAGACACTGGCTAGGCACAGGCTAGACACAGGCTAGACACAGGCTAGACACAGGCTAGACACAGGCTAGACACAGGCTAGACACAGGCTAGACACAGGCTAGACACAGGCTAGACACAGGCTAGACACAGGCTAGAAACAGGCTAGACACAGGCTAGACACAGGCTAGACACAGGCTAGAAACAGGCTAGACACAGGCTAGAAACAGGCTAGACACAGGCTAGACACAGGCTAGACACAGGCTAGACACAGGCTAGACACAGGCTAGACACAGGCTAGACACAGGCTAAACAGAGGCTAGACACAGGCTAGACACAGGCTAGACACAGGCTAGACACAGGCTAGACACAGGCTAGACACAGGCTAGAAACAGGCTAGACACAGGCTAGACACAGGCTAGACACTGGCTAAGCAATGGCTAGGCACAGGCTAGGCACAGGCTTGACACAGGCTAGACACAGGCTAGACACAGGCTAGACACAGGCTAGACACAGGCTAGACACAGACTAGACACAGGCTAGACACAGGCTAGACACTGGCTAGGCACTGGCTTGGCACAGACTAGACACTGGCTAAGCACAGGCAAGACACAGGCTAGAAACTGGCTAGGCACAGGCTAGACACAGGCTAGACACTGGCTAGGCACAGGCTATACACTGGCTAGGCACAGGCTAGACACAGGCTATGCACAGGCTAGAAAATGGCTAGACACTGGCTAGACACAGGCTAGGCACTGGCTAGACACTGGCTAGGCACACGCTATGCACATGCCTGTCTCACGCAAGGCACAGGCTAGACACAGGCTAGGCACTGGCTAGGCACAGGCTTTGCACTGGCTAGACACTGGCTATGCACAGGCTAGACTCTGGCTATGCACAGGCTAGACAAAGGCTAGGCACTGGCTAGGCACAGGCTAGGCACTGGCTAGACACTGGCTAGGCACACGCTATGCACATGCCAGTCTCAGGCAAGGCACAGGCTAGACACAGGCTAGACATTGGCTAGGCACAGGCCATGCACATGCCAGTCACAGGCAAGGCACAGGCTAGACACAGGCTAGACACTGGCTAGACACTGGCTAGGCACAGGCTAGACACTGGCTTGGCACAGACTAGACACTGGCTAATCACAGGCTAGACACAGGCTAGACACAGGCTAGGCATAGGCTAGGCACAGGCTAGACACAGGCTAGACACAGGCTAGACACAGGCTAGACACAGGCTAGACACAGGCTAGACACAGGGTGGACACAGCCTAGACACAGGCTAGACACAGGCTAGGCATAGGCTAGGCACAGGCTATTCACAGGCTAGACACAGGCTCGAAACAGGCTAGACACAGGCTAGACACAGGCTTTTTGCTTTTTTTGCTTGCATCTTTTCCCCGTGAACGGACGTGTTTTTTTCTGCGCTTCGATATTTTTGCGTTTTTAATCAAAACAACCGGTGTTTTATCAAGCTTTTATTTTAAAACGTATCTTCTTTTGATAACCCGTTCACGACGCGTGTGCATGCCTTTCAAATTAGTCAAACTAATTCATTGTTTGCTAATTTTATATATTTTGTGCATTGGTTCTGCTCCTCTGGTACTTTGTTTACATCTTTACTCTTTTCGGTAAGCAACGTTGTTGTAGTGGCTCACCGCTATTACTCTCTTTCTTATCTATTCTAATTCTTTGAGCGCGCCTAAGCACCTCTCACGCTTTGCCGCTCTTTCTATTGCACTTTTTTGAGCGCGCCTAAGCATCTCTCACGCTTTGCCGCTCTCTGTACTGCACTGTTGTTGCTTGAACGTTTTTGCTCTCTCTGCTCTCTGCCTTAGCGCGCTAATTTCTTTTTCTTGCGCACATACCTCTTTTTCTTGTTTTTGTTTTGTTTTCTTTGCGGCTGTTTTTATTTGTTACAGTAGGTGTCCCCAATAATGGACGGTTTGATTTGTTTTAAAAAATCCTGCCTTAAGGAGGTGACGGCTGCCCAGCCAAGCATTTCGTGTTGGCTATGTGATAACGTAGTACACGCAAAGTGTGCCGGATTTTCTGGCCCGACGGCTGATGCCGTAGCCAAGCGCACTGGGTTGCGTTATTGCTGCGATATGTGTAGGGAAGTGGAGGACGAAATTTGTTCGTTTATGCGGCAAACAAAGATCGGATTTAGGGAACTGCTTGGAAGTTTTCGCACACTATCCGACCAGTTCTCAGCGCTCGATTCATGTTTCAATAACCTTAAGTTATTGAACGAATCCCCAAAGCGAAAAAATCCACCCGCATAGAGGAGCCTATTATCGCCACCCAGCTCCCTATAATTGACCAGCCAGGTACGCCAATGACACAGCCGTTAATGTCGTTCACCAATCCCCCGATGGTAACGAGATCAGCGGCTAAATCAATTTCAATTCCCGAAAATGTCATTGAGTGTATGCAACCAGTGACGCCAAAATGTTCCGTTATGTCCGCTGTGGTCTCGTTGCCCGTGCCACAGAAAATAGTGTTACCTAAGGCGTGTTCAAGTTCTGGTTTACCAGAAGAACCTCTGCTCTGGAATTATACCTGAGGCGCCTAAAAAGATTGTAGGTGTTCCACTAAAGAAACAGATTTTTGTTTCTAGGCTTGCCCCTGAACTCACATCAAATGATGTTAAAGCTTATATTCAAGCTAAAACCCAAGCCGTCGACGTAAAAGTGGAAAAGTTTAAGTTTTCTTATGAGAGGGACATATCTTCCTTCAAAATAAGTGCCCCAAACGAACTTTTAGGCATTATATGTTCGGCTCAATTTTGGCCGGAACATGTAATGGTTAAAGAGTTTGAAGCAAGGAAAAAGAAAAATCGCCCACCGATTAAACTTCCTTTGCCTCCTCTAGCAGCAGCCCAAATAAAATCAAACAAAAAAAACTAACAAGCTTCTTAACTCTTTCATATCAAAATGTTAGAGGTCTCTGTACTAAAATTTCAACTTTATACTTAAACAGTCTTTCTTTTTCTTCCCAAATTGTTGTGTTTACTGAGACTTGGTTAAAGCCGGAGATTCTGAACTCCGAAGTCTTTCCAATCACACCTACAGGTGTGATCGACCTGACCGACGTGGTGGTGGAGTTCTAATTGCAGTTGATTCCACCATCAACTCGGAACTCTTAGAACCGGAGATTCAAGTTGGCATTGAATTACTCTGTGTAAAATTACACTTTCCCGTTTTTTTCATTATATAACCTGTTCCTATATTCCGCCGTCGTCGGAATTATCAGTCTATTTGCAACATTTGTCTGCAATACAGACCATATTTAATCTGTTATCAGACAGAGATCAATTTTTAGTCCTGGGTGACTTCAATATCCCCGATTGTAATTGGACAACAAGTGCTGATTCAAATTCTCTTCTGCCCTCACGGCAACACGACCTTTTTTGACGGTCTGTTTGACATGTCATTGTCTCAGGTCAATCATGTCTTAAACAGTAGTAACAGATCGTTAGACTTATGCTTTGTCTCGGATCCATCTAGAGTGAGTCTAAACAAGACACAACCACTTTCTCTTCCTGAAGATCCTTACCATCCCACTCTTGAAGTTACTTTTGATTTTGGTGCATGTATGGATAATGATGAAAAACTGTGTAATCGTGTACGCTGCTTTAGAAAAGCAGATTTTAACTTATTGAATGGGATGATTTCCCAATTTGATTGGTCAGAATTGTATTCGTCTACTGATATTTTAGTAGCGACCAATATTTTTTATAACACAATTAACTACTTTTTAGATATTTGTGTTCCGTGTTTTTATCCAACTTCCTCGAGTAAGCCGCCATGGTTTACAAGAGAGTTGTCACGGTTAAAAAATTTAAAATCAAACTTATTTAAAAAATATAAATGTAATAGCTCATCTTCAGCCTTTTCCCGCTACTTAAGCGCGCGGTCAGATTTTACTGTCTTGAACGCGAAATGTTATAAGAACTATTTAACTCGTTGTAAGGCTCAGTTTATTCAGAACCCCAAACAGTTTTATAGTTTCGTTAACACGAAGCGTAAGTCTACCGCATTTCCAACAAAATTAACGTTTGAAAATTCTAGTGCAGATACCGACCAAGCCATGGCCGATATGTTTGCAAAGTTTTTTCAAACGACTTATTCTCCCTCTACACAGAAAACTCACTTTTATCCATACAACACTCCAAGTTCAAATGGTATCTTCTTTCCCTTTTTAAACGAAAGCTCATTGGTAAAGGATCTCTCTTTAGTAAGGCCAGTCTTCTCACCAGGCCCGGACGGTGTTCCTGCTTGCATACTTAGATTCTGTGCTATCTCCCTAAGTAAGCCATTGCTCAAACTATTTTCGCTGTCCTTAGAAACTTCAGTCTTTCCTTCCATTTGGAAGGAATCTTTTATTATTCCCTTGCTTAAAAAGGGCAGCAAGTCTGATGCAAGCAATTATAGAGGTATCTCTAAATTGTCGGCTATACCCAAACTTTTCGAGAATGTTATATCTCCTCACTTGCAACATTTCTGTAGATCCGTTATCTCACCTTTTCAACACGGATTCATTAAAAGTCGTTCTACTACGACAAACTTGCTTGAGCTGACATCCTTCGTGGTAAAAGGATTTCAGGAAAATCTTCAAACTGATGTTATTTATACTGATTTCAGTAAAGCTTTTGACTCAGTGAATCATTCCCTTCTGGCACATAAACTTGACCTTCTAGGTTTTTCACCAAAACTACTTAGTTGGATTGTTAGCTATCTGGCTGACAGAACTCAAAGAGTCCTCTTTAAAATCACCCTTTCAAACCCAATTCATGCCACATCTGGTGTTCCTCAAGGGAGTCATCTTGGTCCCCTAATTTTTACGCTTTTCATTAATGACCTTCCCTAGGTCATATGTAACTCCGTACCCTTATGTATGCGGATGATGTAAAGCTTTGCTATCAATTTAAAGACGACCACTGTCATGCAAACTTACAAACCGACCTAAATAGTTTCAATTCTTGGTGTTGCGCCAATTTTTTAAACCTGAACAGCTCTAAATGCAAGCTGATGACATTCTCTCGAGCCAGTCCGAAGTTTGCTTCTTATACTCTTTGTGGTTGTGCCTTGGAAAGAATCGCCCTTGTTGATGATCTGGGGGTCCGTTTGGACCGAAAACTAAAGTTTACAAGTCATATTACTAATATGGTCAATAAAGCCATGGGTGTCCTAGGCTTTATCAAAAGATGGTCTAAGGAATTCGACGATCCTTATATTACAAAGACCCTTTACGTTTCACTTGTTCGTCCCATTCTCGAATACGGTTCATGCGTATGGTGTCCCCAGTACACTATTCATAAGGAACGCATCGAATCTGTACAGAAGAACTTCTTACTTTTTGCCTTACGCGGCCTTAACTGGGATGAAAATTTGAGACTGCCTTCCTATAATAGTAGACTTCTGTTACTAAATCTGCCTTAACTAACTAACCGCAGAACCATGCTAGGGGTCTTATTTATTAACAACCTTATGCAAGGTGACATTGACAGTGAGGCCTTGTTAAGGCAGCTACACTTCTCTGTTCCTTGCAGAAGAACTCGCTAATTCCTTCCACTAACACTTCCTTATTGTAGATCGAACTATGCACTGCATGATCCTTTCAGGGCATTATGCTCGGACTACAATAAGCTCCAACACATCATAGCTAGCACTAACACTATCTCTGCTATGAAGTCCTTAATTCTTGCCTATCTAGTACGTAATTAGTAATTAGTATTTGAATCTTCCTCGATTTCCTATTCTATGTTTTTTCTTTTTTTCCCCTACTTGCATGCCGCGTTCTATCGCCTCGTCTTTTTAATTTAATTTTTTTCATATCGCGTTAATTTTTACTCGCGTTTCTATTCGCTTTTCTACCGCGTTTCCGTGTCGTCCGTTATGCGACGGTGCCTCTCGGTCGGTCAGGCGGGAGGTGGACTTCGTTTGGGTTCCGCGCGCAACAAGCATCGGCTTGGTGTCGTTGGACCACTTGCTAATACAGTCATTGTATTCAACGTCCAATAATAATAGACACAGGCTAGACACTGGCTAGGCAATGGCTAGGCACAGGCTAGACACAGGCTAGACACAGGCTAGACACAGGCTAGACACAGGCTAGACACAGGCTAGACACCGGCAAGACACCGGCTAGACACAGACTAGACACAGGCTAGACAAAGGCTATACACTGGCTAGGCACAGGCTAGACAAAGGCTAGGCACAGGCTAGGCACAGGCTAGGCACAGGCTAGGCACAAGCTAGGCACAGGCTAAGCACAGGCCAGGCACAGGCTAGGCACTGGCTAGGCAAAGGCTAGGCACAGGCTAGGCACAGGCTGAACACCGGCTAGACACCGGCTAGACACCGTCAAGACACAGACTAGACTCAGGCTAGACAGAGGCTATACACTGGCTAGTCACAGGTTAGAATCTGGCTTTGCACAGGTTAGACAAAGGCTAGACACTGGCCAGGCACAGGCTAGGAACTGGCTAGACACTGGCTAGGAACACGCTATTCACATGCCAGTCTCAGGCAAGGCACAGGCTAGACACAGGCTAGACATTGGCTAGGCACAGGCCATGCACATGCCAGTCACAGGCAAGGCACAGGCTAGACACAGGCTAGACACAGGCTAGACACTGGCTAGGCACAGGCTAGACACTGGCTTGGCACAGACTAGACACTGGCTAAGCACAGGCTAGACACAGGCTAGAAACTGGCTAGGCACAGGCTAGACACAGGCTAGACAGAGGCTGGACACAGGCTAGACACAGGCTAGACACAGGCTTGACCCAGGCTAGACACAGGCTAGACACAGGCTAGACACCGGCTAGGCACAGGCTAGGCACTGGCTAGACACTGGCTAGGCACACGCTATGCACATGCCTGTCTCAGGCAAGGCACAGGCTAGACACAGGCTAGGCTCTGGCTAGGCACAGGCTAGGCACTGGCTAGACACTGGCTAGGCACACGCTATGCACATGCCAGTCTCAGGCAAGGCACAGGCTAGACACAGGTTAGACACTGGCTAGGCAGAGGCTCTGCACATGCCAGTTACAGGCAAGGCACAGGCTAGACACAGGCTAGACACAGGCTAGACACAGGCTAGACACTGGCTAGGCACAGGCTAGACACTGGCTTGGCACAGACTAGACACTGGCTAAGCACAGGCTAGACACAGGCTAGAAACTGGCTAGGCACAGGCTAGACACAGGCTAGACACTGGCTAGGCACAGGCTAGACACTGGCTAGGCACAGGCTAGACACAGGCTAGACACAAGCTACACACTGGCTAGGCACAGGCTAGACTCTGGCTATGCACAGGCTAGACAAAGGCTAGACACTGGCTAGGCACAGGCTAGGCACTGGCTAGACACTGGCTAGGCACACGCTATGCACATGCCAGTCTCAGGCAAGGCACAGGCTAGACACAGGCTAGACACTGGCTAGGCAGAGGCTATGCACATGCCAGTTACAGGCAAGGCACAGGCTATACACAGGCTAGACACAGGCTAGACACTGGCTAGGCACAAGCTAGACACTGGCTTGGCACAGACTAGACACTGGCTAAGCACAGGCTAGACACAGGCTAGAAACTGGCTAGGCACAGGCTAGACACAGGCTAGACACTGGCTAGGCACAGGCTAGACACTGGCTAGGCACAGGCTAGACACTGGCTAGGCACAGGCTAGACACAGGCTAGACACAGGCTACACACTGGCTAGGCACAGGCTAGACTCTGGCTATGCACAGGCTAGACAAAGGCTAGACACTGGCTAGGCACAGGCTAGGCACTGGCTAGACACTGGCTAGGCACACGCTATGCACATGCCAGTCTCAGGCAAGGCACAGGCTAGACACAGGCTAGACATTGGCTAGGCACAGGCCATGCACATGCCAGTCACAGGCAAGGCACAGGCTAGACACAGGCTAGACACTGGCTAGACACTGGCTAGGCACAGGCTAGACACTGGCTTGGCACAGACTAGACACTGGCTAAGCACAGGCTAGACACAGGCTAGAAACTGGCTAGGCACAGGCTAGACACAGGCTAGACACTGGCTGGGAACAGGCTAGACACTGGCTAGGCACAGGCTAGACACAGGCTAGACACAGGCTAGACACAGGCTAGACACAGGCTAGACACAGGCTAGACACAGGCTAGACACAGGCTAGACACAGGCTAGACACAGGCTAGACACAGGCTAGAAACAGGCTAGAAACAGGCTAGACACAGGCTAGACACAGGCTAGACACAGGCTAGAAACAGGCTAGACACAGGCTAGAAACAGGCTAGACACAGGCTAGACACAGGCTAGACACAGCCTAGACACAGGCTAGACACAGGCTAGACACAGGCTAGACACAGGCTAGACACAGGCTAGACACAGGCTAGACACAGGCTGGACACAGGCTAGACACAGGCTAAACAGAGGCTAGACACAGGCTAGACACAGGCTAGACACAGGCTAGACACAGGCTAGAAACAGGCTAGACACAGGCTAGACACAGGCTAGACACAGGCTAGACACTGGCTAGGCAATGGCTAGGCACAGGCTAGACACAGGCTAGACACAGGCTAGACACAGGCTAGACACAGGCTAGACACAGGCTAGACACAGGCTAGACACAGGCTAGACAGGCTAGACACAGGCTAGACACAGGCTAGACACTGGCTAGGCACAGGCTAGACACTGGCTTGGCACAGACTAGACACTGGCTAAGCACAGGCAAGACACAGGCTAGAAACTGGCTAGGCACAGGCTAGACACAGGCTAGACACTGGCTAGGCACAGGCTATACACTGGCTAGGCACAGGCTAGACACAGGCTATGAACAGGCTAGACAATGGCTAGACACTGGCTAGACACAGGCTAGGCACTGGCTAGACACAGGCTAGACACAGGCTAGACACAGGGTAGACACAGCCTAGACACAGGGTAGACACAGCCTAGACACAGGCTTGACACAGGCTAGGCATAGGCTAGGCACAGGCTAGACACCGGCAAGACACCGGCTAGACACAGACTAGACACAGGCTAGACAAAGGCTATACACTGGCTAGGCACAGGCTAGACAAAGGCTAGGCACAGGCTAGGCACAGGCTAGGCACAGGCTAGGCACAGGCTAGACACAGGCTAGACACTGGCTAGACACTGGCTGGGAACAGGCTAGACACTGGCTAGGCACAGGCTAGACACAGACTAGACACAGGCTAGACACTGGCTAGGCACAGGCTAGGCACTGGCTAGACACTGGCTAGGCACAAGCTAGGCACAGGCTAAGCACAGGCCAGGCACAGGCTAGGCACTGGCTACGCACAGGCTAGGCACAGGCTGAACACCGGCTAGACACCGTCAAGACACAGACTAGACTCAGGCTAGACAGAGGCTATACACTGGCTAGTCACAGGTTAGAATCTGGCTTTGCACAGGTTAGACAAAGGCTAGACACTGGCCAGGCACAGGCTAGGAACTGGCTAGACACTGGCTAGGAACACGCTATCCACATGCCAGTCTCAGGCAAGGCACAGGCTAGATACAGGCTAGACATTGGCTAGGCACAGGCCATGCACATGCCAGTCACAGGCAAGGCACAGGCTAGACACAGGCTAGACACTGGCTAGACACTGGCTAGGCACAGGCTAGACACTGGCTTGGCACAGACTAGACACTGGCTAAGCACAGGCTAGACACAGGCTAGAAACTGGCTAGGCACAGGCTAGACACAGGCTAGACAGAGGCTGGACACAGGCTAGACACAGGCTAGACACAGGCTTGACCCAGGCTAGACACAGGCTAGACACAGGCTAGACACCGGCTAGGCACAGGCTAGGCACTGGCTAGACACTGGCTAGGCACACGCTATGCACATGCCTGTCTCAGGCAAGGCACAGGCTAGACACAGGCTAGACATTGGCTAGGCACAGGCCATGCACATGCCAGTCACAGGCAAGGCACAGGCTAGACACAGGCTAGACACAGGCTAGACACAGGCTAGACACAGGCTTGACCCAGGCTAGACACAGGCTAGACACAGGCTAGACACCGGCTAGGCACAGGCTAGGCACTGGCTAGACACTGGCTAGGCACACGCTATGCACATGCCTGTCTCAGGCAAGGCACAGGCTAGACACAAGCTAGGCTCTGGCTAGGCACAGGCTAGGCACTGGCTAGACACTGGCTAGGCACACGCTATGCACATGCCAGTCTCAGGCAAGGCACAGGCTAGACACAGGTTAGACACTGGCTAGGCAGAGGCTATGCACATGCCAGTTACAGGCAAGGCACAGGCTAGACACAGGCTAGACACAGGCTAGACACAGGCTAGACACTGGCTAGGCACAGGCTAGACACTGGCTTGGCACAGACTAGACACTGGCTAAGCACAGGCTAGACACAGGCTAGAAACTGGCTAGGCACAGGCTAGACACAGGCTAGACACTGGCTAGGCACAGGCTAGACACTGGCTAGGCACAGGCTAGACACAGGCTAGACACAAGCTACACACTGGCTAGGCACAGGCTAGACTCTGGCTATGCACAGGCTAGACAAAGGCTAGACACTGGCTAGGCACAGGCTAGGCACTGGCTAGACACTGGCTAGGCACACGCTATGCACATGCCAGTCTCAGGCAAGGCACAGGCTAGACACAGGCTAGACACTGGCTAGGCAGAGGCTATGCACATGCCAGTTACAGGCAAGGCACAGGCTAGACACAGGCTAGACACAGGCTAGACACTGGCTAGGCACAAGCTAGACACTGGCTTGGCACAGACTAGACACTGGCTAAGCACAGGCTAGACACAGGCTAGAAACTGGCTAGGCACAGGCTAGACACAGGCTAGACACTGGCTAGGCACAGGCTAGACACTGGCTAGGCACAGGCTAGACACTGGCTAGGCACAGGCTAGACACAGGCTAGACACAGGCTACACACTGGCTAGGCACAGGCTAGACTCTGGCTATGCACAGGCTAGACAAAGGCTAGACACTGGCTAGGCACAGGCTAGGCACTGGCTAGACACTGGCTAGGCACACGCTATGCACATGCCAGTCTCAGGCAAGGCACAGGCTAGACACAGGCTAGACATTGGCTAGGCACAGGCCATGCACATGCCAGTCACAGGCAAGGCACAGGCTAGACACAGGCTAGACACTGGCTAGACACTGGCTAGGCACAGGCTAGACACTGGCTTGGCACAGACTAGACACTGGCTAAGCACAGGCTAGACACAGGCTAGAAACTGGCTAGGCACAGGCTAGACACAGGCTAGACACTGGCTGGGAACAGGCTAGACACTGGCTAGGCACAGGCTAGACACAGGCTAGACACAGGCTAGACACAGGCTAGACACAGGCTAGACACAGGCTAGACACAGGCTAGACACAGGCTAGACACAGGCTAGACACAGGCTAGACACAGGCTAGAAACAGGCTAGAAACAGGCTAGACACAGGCTAGACACAGGCTAGACACAGGCTAGACACAGGCTAGACACAGGCTAGACACAGGCTAGACACAGGCTAGACACAGGCTAGACACAGGCTAGACACAGGCTAGACACAGGCTGGACACAGGCTAGACACAGGCTAAACAGAGGCTAGACACAGGCTAGACACAGGCTAGACACAGGCTAGACACAGGCTAGAAACAGGCTAGACACAGGCTAGACACAGGCTAGACACAGGCTAGACACTGGCTAGGCAATGGCTAGGCACAGGCTAGACACAGGCTAGACACAGGCTAGACACAGGCTAGACACAGGCTAGACACAGGCTAGACACAGGCTAGACAGGCTAGACACAGGCTAGACACAGGCTAGACACTGGCTAGGCACAGGCTAGACACTGGCTTGGCACAGACTAGACACTGGCTAAGCACAGGCAAGACACAGGCTAGAAACTGGCTAGGCACAGGCTAGACACAGGCTAGACACTGGCTAGGCACAGGCTATACACTGGCTAGGCACAGGCTAGACACAGGCTATGAACAGGCTAGACAATGGCTAGACACTGGCTAGACACAGGCTAGGCACTGGCTAGACACAGGCTAGACACAGGCTAGACACAGGGTAGACACAGCCTAGACACAGGGTAGACACAGCCTAGACACAGGCTTGACACAGGCTAGGCATAGGCTAGGCACAGGCTAGACACCGGCAAGACACCGGCTAGACACAGACTAGACACAGGCTAGACAAAGGCTATACACTGGCTAGGCACAGGCTAGACAAAGGCTAGGCACAGGCTAGGCACAGGCTAGACACAGGCTAGACACAGGCTAGACACAGGCTAGACACAGGCTAGACACAGGCTAGACAGGCTAGACACAGGCTAGACACAGGCTAGACACTGGCTAGGCACAGGCTAGACACTGGCTTGGCACAGACTAGACACTGGCTAAGCACAGGCAAGACACAGGCTAGAAACTGGCTAGGCACAGGCTAGACACAGGCTAGACACTGGCTAGGCACAGGCTATACACTGGCTAGGCACAGGCTAGACACAGGCTATGAACAGGCTAGACAATGGCTAGACACTGGCTAGACACAGGCTAGGCACTGGCTAGACACAGGCTAGACACAGGCTAGACACAGGGTAGACACAGCCTAGACACAGGGTAGACACAGCCTAGACACAGGCTTGACACAGGCTAGGCATAGGCTAGGCACAGGCTAGACACCGGCAAGACACCGGCTAGACACAGACTAGACACAGGCTAGACAAAGGCTATACACTGGCTAGGCACAGGCTAGACAAAGGCTAGGCACAGGCTAGGCACAGGCTAGGCACAGGCTAGGCACAGGCTAGACACAGGCTAGACACTGGCTAGACACTGGCTGGGAACAGGCTAGACACTGGCTAGGCACAGGCTAGACACAGACTAGACACAGGCTAGACACTGGCTAGGCACAGGCTAGGCACTGGCTAGACACTGGCTAGGCACAAGCTAGGCACAGGCTAAGCACAGGCCAGGCACAGGCTAGGCACTGGCTAGGCACTGGCTAGGCACAGGCTGAACACCGGCTAGACACCGTCAAGACACAGACTAGACTCAGGCTAGACAGAGGCTATACACTGGCTAGTCACAGGTTAGAATCTGGCTTTGCACAGGTTAGACAAAGGCTAGACACTGGCCAGGCACAGGCTAGGAACTGGCTAGACACTGGCTAGGAACACGCTATCCACATGCCAGTCTCAGGCAAGGCACAGGCTAGATACAGGCTAGACATTGGCTAGGCACAGGCCATGCACATGACAGTCACAGGCAAGGCACAGGCTAGACACAGGCTAGACACTGGCTAGACACTGGCTAGGCACAGGCTAGACACTGGCTTGGCACAGACTAGACACTGGCTAAGCACAGGCTAGACACAGGCTAGAAACTGGCTAGGCACAGGCTAGACACAGGCTAGACCGAGGCTGGACACAGGCTAGACACAGGCTAGACACAGGCTTGACCCAGGCTAGACACAGGCTAGACACAGGCTAGACACCGGCTAGGCACAGGCTAGGCACTGGCTAGACACTGGCTAGGCACACGCTATGCACATGCCTGTCTCAGGCAAGGCACAGGCTAGACACAGGCTAGGCACTGGCTAGGCACAGGCTAGGCACTGGCTAGACACTGGCTAGGCACACGCTATGCACATGCCAGTCTCAGGCAAGGCACAGGCTAGACACAGTCTAGACACTGGCTAGGCAGAGGCTATGCACATGCCAGTCACCGGCAAGGCACAGGCTAGACACAGGCTAGACACAGGCTAGACACTGGCTAGGCACAGGCTAGACACTGGCTTGGCACAGACTAGACACTGGCTAAGCACAGGCTAGACACAGGCTAGAAACTGGCTAGGCACAGGCTAGACACAGGCTAGACACTGGCTAGGCACAGGCTAGACACTGGCTAGGCACAGGCTAGACACAGGCTAGACACAGGCTACACACTGGCTAGGCACAGGCTAGACTCTGGCTATGCACAGGCTAGACAAAGGCTAGAAACTGGCTAGGCACAGGCTAGGCACTGGCTAGACACTGGCTAGGCACACGCTATGCACATGCCAGTCTCAGGCAAGGCACAGGCTAGACACAGGCTAGAAACAGGCTAGACACAGGCTAGACACAGGCTAGACACAGGCTAGACACTGGCTAGGCAATGGCTAGGCACAGGCTAGACACAGGCTAGACACAGGCTAGACAAAGGCTAGGCACAGGCTAGGCACAGGCTAGGCACAGGCTGAACACCGGCAAGACACCGGCTAGACACAGACTAGACACAGGCTAGACAAAGGCTAGGCACAGGCTAGGCACAGGCTAGGCACAGGCTAGGCACAAGCTAGGCACAGGCTAGGCACAGGCCAGGCACAGGCTAGGCACAGGCTAGGCACAGGCTAGGCACAGGCTAGGCACAGGCTAGGCACAGGCTAGGCACAGGCTAGGCACAGGCTAGGCACAGGCTGAACACCGGCTAGACACCGGCTAGACACCGGCTAGACACCGTCAAGACACAGACTAGACTCAGGCTAGACAGAGGCTATACACTGGCTAGTCACAGGTTAGAATCTGGCAATGCACAGGCTAGACAAAGGCTAGACACAGGCTAGACACAGGCTAGACACAGGCTAGACACAGGCTAGACACAGGCTAGACACAGGCTAGAAACAGGCTAGACACAGGCTAGACACAGGCTAGACACAGGCTAGACACTGGCTAGACACTGGCTAGGCAATGGCTAGGCACAGGCTAGGCACACGCTATGCACATGCCAGTCTCAGGCAAGGCACAGGCTAGACACAGGCTAGAAACAGGCTAGACACAGGCTAGACACAGGCTAGACACAGGCTAGACACTGGCTAGGCAATGGCTAGGCACAGGCTAGACACAGGCTAGAAACAGGCTAGACACAGGCTAGACACAGGCTAGACACAGGCTAGACACTGGCTAGGCAATGGCTAGGCACAGGCTAGACACAGGCTAGAAACTGGCTAGGCACAGGCTAGACACAGGCTAGACACAGGCTAGACACAGGCTACACACTGGCTAGGCACAGGCTAGACTCTGGCTATGCACAGGCTAGACAAAGGCTAGACACTGGCCAGGCACAGGCTAGGAACTGGCTAGACACTGGCTAGGAACACGCTATCCACATGCCAGTTTCAGGCAAGGCACAGGCTAGACACAGGCTAGACATTGGCTAGGCACAGGCCATGCACATGCCAGTCACAGGCAAGGGACAGGCTAGACACAGGCTAGACACTGGCTAGACACTGGCTAGGCACAGGCTAGACACTGGCTTGGCACAGACTAGACACTGGCTAAGCACAGGCTAGACACAGGCTAGAATTTGGCTAGGCACAGGCTAGACACAGGCTAGACACTGGCTGGGAACAGGCTAGACACTGGCTAGGCTCAGGCTAGACACAGGCTAGACACAGGCTAGACACAGGCTAGACACAGGCTAGACACAGGCTAGACACAGGCTAGAAACAGGCTAGACACAGGCTAGACACAGGCTAAACAGAGGCTAGACACAGGCTAGACACAGGCTAGACACAGGCTAGACACAGGCTAGACACAGGCTAGAAACAGGCTAGACACAGGCTAGACACAGGCTAGACACAGGCTAGACACTGGCTGGGCAATGGCTAGGCACAGGCTAGACACAGGCTAGACACAGGCTAGACACAGGCTAGACACAGGCTAGACACAGGCTAGACACAGGCTAGACACAGTCTAGACACAGGCTAGACACAGGCTAGACACTGGCTAGGCACAGGCTAGACACTGGCTTGGCACAGACTAGACACTGGCTAAGCACAGGCAAGACACAGGCTAGAAACTGGCTAGGCACAGGCTAGACACAGGCTAGACACTGGCTAGGCACAGGCTATACTCTGGCTAGGCACAGGCTAGACACAGGCTATGCACAGGCTAGACAATGGCTAGACACTGGCTAGACACAGGCTAGGCACTGGCTAGACACTGGCTAGGCACACGCTATGCACATGCCTGTCTCACGCAAGGCACAGGCTAGACACAGGCTAGGCACTGGCTAGGCACAGGCTTTGCACTGGCTAGACACTGGCTAGGCACAGGCTAGACTCTGTCTATGCACAGGCTAGAAAGGCTAGACACTGGCTAGGCACAGGCTAGGCACTGGCTAGACACTGGACACTGGCTAGGCACA
>JAEIFO010000593.1:0-51965 GCA_018903695.1 Zaprionus gabonicus
AGCCTGTGTCTGGCCTGTGTCTAGCCTGTGTCCAGCCTGTGTCTAGCCTGTGTCTAGCCTGTGTCCAGCCTGTGTCTAGCCTGTGTCTAGCCTGTGTCTAGCCTTTGTCTAGCCTGTGTCTAGCCTGTGTCTAGCCTGTGTCTAGCCTGTGTCTAGCCTGTTTCTAGCCTGTGTCTAGCCTGTGTCTAGCCTGTGTCTAGCTTGTGTCTAGCCTGTGTCTAGCTTGTGTCTAGCCTGTGTCTAGCCTGTGTCTAGCCTGTGCCTAGCCTGTGTCTAGCCTGTGTCTAGCCTGTGTCTAGCCTGTGTCTAGCCTGTGTCTAGCCTGTGTCTAGCCTGTGTCTAGACTGTGCCTAGCCTGTGTCTAGCCTGTGTCTAACCTGTGTCTAGCCTGTGTCTAGCCTGTGTCTAGCCTTTGTCTAGCCTGTCCCTAGCCTGTGTCTAGCCTGTGTCTAGCCTGTGTCTAGCCTGTGTTTAGCCTGTGTCTAGCCTGTGTCTAGCCTTGTTTGCATGTACATAGCCAGTGTCTAGCCTGTGTCTAGCCTGTGCATTGCCTGAGACTGGCATGTGCATAGCGTGTGCCTAGCCAGTGTCTAGCCTGTGTCTAGCCTGTGTCTAGCCTGTGTCTAGCCTGTGTCTAGCCTGTGTCTAGCCTGTGTCTAGCCTGTGTCTAGCCTGTGTCTAGCCTGTGTCTAGCCTGTGTCTAGCCTGTGTCTGGCCTGTGTCTATCCTGTGTCTAGCCTGTGTCTAGCCTGTGTCTTGCCTGTGTCTAGCCTGTGTCTAGCCTGTGTCTAGCCTGTGTTTAGCCTGTGTCTAGCCTGTGTCTAGCCTGTGTCTAGCCTGTGTCTAGCCTGTGTCTAGCCTGTGTCTAGCCTGTGTCTAGCCTGTGCCTTTCCTGTGACTTGCATGTACATAGCCAGTGTCTAGCCTGTGTCTAGCCTGTGCATTGCCTGAGACTGGCATGTGCATAGCGTGTGCCTAGCCAGTGTCTAGCCTGTGTCTAGCCTGTGTCTAGCCTGTGTCTAGCCTGTGCCTAGCCTGTGCCTAGCCAGTGTCTAGCCTTTGTCTAGCCTGTGCCTTGCCTGTGGCTAGCCTGTGTCTAGCCTGTGTCTAGCCTGTGTCTAGCCTGTGCCTTGCCTGTGACTGGCATGTGCATAGCCTATGCCTAGCCTGTGTCTAGCCTGTGCCTTGCCTGAGACAGGCATGTGCATAGCGTGTGCCTAGGCAGTGTCTAGCCAGTGCCTAGCCTGTGCCTATCCAGTATCTAGCCTTTGTCTAGCCTGTGCATAGCCTGTGTCTAGCCTGTGCCTAGCCAGTGTATAGCCTCTGTCTAGCCTGTGTCTAGTCAGTGTTTAGCCGGTGTCTTGCCGGTGTCTAGCCTGTGCCTAGCCTGTGCCTAGCCTGTGCCTAGCCTGTGGCTAGACTGTGCCTAGCCTATGCCTAGCCTGTGTCTAGCCTGTGTCTAGCCTGTGTCCAGCCTGTGTCTAGCCTGTGTCTAGCCTGTGTCTAGCCTGTGTCCAGCCTGTGTCTAGCCTGTGTCTAGCCTGTGTCTAGCCTGTGTCTAGCCTTTGTCTAGCCTGTCCCTAGCCTGTGTCTAGCCTGTGTCTAGCCTGTGTCTAGCTTGTGTCTAGCCTGTGTCAAGCCTGTCTCTAGCCAGTGTCTAGCCAGTGTCTAGCCAGTGTCTAGCCTGTGACTGGCATGTGACTGGCATGTGCATAGTCTGTGCCTAGCCAGTGTCTAGTCTGTGTCTAGCCTGTGCCTTGCCTGAGTCTGGCATGTGCATAGCGTGTGCCTAGCCAGTGTCTAGCCTGTGTCTATCCTGTGCCTTGCCAGAGACTGGCATGTGCATAACGTGTGCCTAGCCAGTGTCTAGCCTGTGTCTAGCCTGTGCCTTGCCTGAGACAGGCATGTGCATTGCGTGTGCCTAGCCAGTGTCTAGCCAGTGCCTAGCCTGTGCCTAGCCTGTGCCTAGCCTGTGACTGGCATGTGCATAGCCTGTGCATAGCCTGTGTCTAGCCTGTGCCGAGCAAGTGTTTAGCCTCTGTCTAGCCTGTGTCTTGTCTGTCTCTAGCCGGTGTCCAGCCGGTGTCTAGCCTGTGCCTAGCCTGTGCCTAGCCTGTGACTGGCCTGTGCCTAGCCTGTGCCTAGCTTGTGCCTAGCCTGTGCCTAGCCTGTGCCTAGCCTGTGCCTAGCCTGTGCCTAGCCTGTGTCTAGCCTTTGTCTAGCTTGTGTCTAGCCTGTGTCTTGCCTGTGTCTAGCCTGTGTCTAGCCTGTGTCTAGCCTGTGTCTAGCCTGTGCCTAGCCTGTGTCTAGCCTGTGTCTAGCCTGTGCCTTGCCTGTGACTGGCATATGCATAGCCTGTGCCTAGCCAGTGTCTAGCCTGTGTCTAGCCTGTGCCTTGCCTGAGACTGGCATGTGCATAGCGTGTGCCTAGCCAGTGTCTAGCCAGTACCTAGCCTGTGCCTAGCTAGTGTCTAGCCTTTGTCTAGCCTGTGTCTAGCCTGTGTCTAGCCTGTGCCTTGCCTGTGACTGGCATGTGCATAGCCTGTGCCTAGCCAGTGTCTAGCCTGTGTCTAGCCTGTGCCTTGCCTGAGACAGGCATGTGCATAGCGTGTGCCTAGGCAGTGTCTAGCCAGTGCCTAGCCTGTTCCTAGCCAGTCTCGAGCCTTTGTCTAGCCTGTGCATAGACTGTGTCTAGCCTGTGCCTAGCCAGTGTATAGCCTCTGTCTAGCCTGTGTCTAGTCAGTGTCTAGCCGGTGTCTAGCCTGTGCCTAGCCTGTGCCTAGCCTGTGACTGGCCTGTGCCTAGCCTGTGACTTGCTTGTGCCTAGCCAGTGTCTAGCCGGTGTCTAGCCTGTGCCTAGCCTGTGCCTAGCCTGTGACTGGCCTGTGCCTAGCCTGTGACTAGCTTGTGCCTAGCCAGTGCCTAGCCTGTGCCTAGCCTGTGCCTAGCCTGTGGCTAGCCTGTGCCTAGCCTGTGGCTAGACTGTGCCTAGCCTATGCCTAGCCTGTGTCTAGCCTGTGTCTAGCCTGTGTCCAGCCTGTGTCCAGCCTGTGTCTAGCCTGTGTCTAGCCTGTGTCTAGCCTGTGTCCAGCCTATGTCTAGCCTGTGTCTAGCCTGTGTCTAGCCTGTGTCTAGCCTTTGTCTAGCCTGTGCCTAGCCTGTGTCTAGCCGGTGTCTAGCCTGTGTCTAGCCTGTGTCTGGCTTGTGTCTAGCCTGTGTCTAGCCTGTGTCTAGCCTGTGCCTAGCCTGTGTCTAGCCTGTGTCTACCCTGTGTCTAGCCTGTGTCTAGCCTGTGTCTAGCCTGTGTCTAGCCTGTGTCTAGCCTGTGTCTAGCCATTGTCTAGCCTGTGTCTAGCCTGTGTCTAGCCTGTCTCTAGCCAGTGTCTAGCCAGTCTCTAGCCTGTGACTGGCATGTGCATAGTCTGTGCCTAGCCAGTGTCTAGCCTGTGTCTAGCCTGTGCCTTGCCTGAGACTGGCATGTGCATAGCGTGTGCCTAGCCAGTGTCTAGCCAGTACCTAGCCTGTGCCTAGCTAGTGTCTAGCCTTTGTCTAGCCTGTGTCTAGCCTGTGTCTAGCCTGTGCCTTGCCTGTGACTGGCATGTGCATAGCCTGTGCCTAGCCAGTGTCTAGCCTGTGTCTAGCCTGTGCCTTGCCTGAGACAGGCATGTGCATAGCGTGTGCCTAGGCAGTGTCTAGCCAGTGCCTAGCCTGTTCCTAGCCAGTCTCGAGCCTTTGTCTAGCCTGTGCATAGACTGTGTCTAGCCTGTGCCTAGCCAGTGTATAGCCTCTGTCTAGCCTGTGTCTAGTCAGTGTCTAGCCGGTGTCTAGCCTGTGCCTAGCCTGTGCCTAGCCTGTGACTGGCCTGTGCCTAGCCTGTGACTTGCTTGTGCCTAGCCAGTGTCTAGCCGGTGTCTAGCCTGTGCCTAGCCTGTGCCTAGCCTGTGACTGGCCTGTGCCTAGCCTGTGACTAGCTTGTGCCTAGCCAGTGCCTAGCCTGTGCCTAGCCTGTGCCTAGCCTGTGGCTAGCCTGTGCCTAGCCTGTGGCTAGACTGTGCCTAGCCTATGCCTAGCCTGTGTCTAGCCTGTGTCTAGCCTGTGTCCAGCCTGTGTCCAGCCTGTGTCTAGCCTGTGTCTAGCCTGTGTCTAGCCTGTGTCCAGCCTATGTCTAGCCTATGTCTAGCCTGTGTCTAGCCTGTGTCTAGCCTTTGTCTAGCCTGTGCCTAGCCTGTGTCTAGCCGGTGTCTAGCCTGTGTCTAGCCTGTGTCTAGCTTGTGTCTAGCCTGTGTCTAGCCTGTGTCTAGCCTGTGCCTAGCCTGTGTCTAGCCTGTGTCTACCCTGTGTCTAGCCTGTGTCTAGCCTGTGTCTAGCCTGTGTCTAGCCTGTGTCTAGCCATTGTCTAGCCTGTGTCTAGCCTGTGTCTAGCCTGTGTCTAGCCTGTCTCTAGCCAGTGTCTAGCCAGTCTCTAGCCTGTGACTGGCATGTGCATAGTCTGTGCCTAGCCAGTGTCTAGCCTGTGTCTAGCCTGTGCCTTGCCTGAGACTGGCATGTGCATAGCGTGTGCCTAGCCAGTGTCTAGCCTGTGTCTAGCCTGTGCCTTGCCTGAGACAGGCATGTGCATTGCGTGTGCCTAGCCAGTGTCTAGCCAGTGCCTAGCCTGTGCCTAGCCTGTGACTGGCATGTGCATAGCCTGTGCCTAGCCTGTGTCTAGCCTGTGTCTAGCCTGTGTCTAGCCTGTTTCTAGCGTGTGTCTAGCCTGTGTCTAGCCTGTGTCTAGCCTGTGTCTAGCTTGTGTCTAGCCTGTGTCTAGCCTGTGTCTAGCCTGTGTCTAGCCTGTGTCTAGCCTGTATCTAGCCTGTGTCTAGCCTGTGCCTTGCCTGTGACTGGCATGTGCATAGCCTGTGCCTAGCCAGTGTCTAGCCTGTGCCTTGCCTGAGACAGGCATGTGCATAGCGTGTGCCTAGCCTGTGTCTAGCCTGTTTCTAGCCTGTGTCTAGCCTGTGCCTAGCCTGTGTCTAGCCTGTGTCTAGCCTGTGCCTTGCCTATGACTGGCATGTGCATAGCCTGTGCCTAGCCTGTGTCTAGCCTGTGTCTAGCCTGTGCCTTGCCTGAGACAGGCATGTGCATAGCGTGTGCCTAGCCAGTGTCTAGCCAGTGCCTAGCCTGTGCCTAGCCAGTGTCTAGCCTTTGTCTAGCCTGTGCATAGCCTGTGTCTGGCGTGTGCCTAGCCAGTGTCTAGCCAGTGCCTAGCCTGTGTCTAGCCTGTGTCTAGCCTGTGCCTTTCCTGTGACTTGCATGTACATAGCCTGTGCCTAGCCAGTGTCTAGCCTGTGTCTAGCCTGTGCATTGCCTGAGACTGGCATGTGCATAGCGTGTGCCTAGCCAGTGCCTAGCCTGTGCCTAGCCAGTGTTAAGCCTTTGTCTAGCCAGTGTCTAGCCTTTGTCTAGCCAGTGTCTAGCCTTTGTCTAGCCAGTGTCTAGCCTTTGTCTAGCCTGTGCCTTGCCTGTGGCTAGCCTGTGTCTAGCCTGTGTCTAGCCTGTGCCTTGCCTGTGACTGGCATGTGCATAGCCTATGCCTAGCCAATGTCTAGCCTGTGTCTAGCCTGTGCCTTGCCTGAGACAGGCACGTGCATAGCGTGTGCCTAGGCAGTGTCTAGCCAGTGCCTAGCCTGTGCCTATCCAGTATCTAGCCTTTGTCTAGCCTGTGTCTAGCCTGTGTCTAGCCTGTGTCTAGCCTGTGTCTAGCCATTGTCTAGCCTGTGTCTAGCCTGTGTCTAGCCTGTCTCTAGCCAGTGTCTAGCCAGTCTCTAGCCTGTGACTGGCATGTGCATAGTCTGTGCCTAGCCAGTGTCTAGCCTGTGTCTAGCCTGTGCCTTGCCTGAGACTGGCATGTGCATAGCGTGTGCCTAGCCAGTGTCTAGCCTGTGTCTAGCCTGTGCCTTGCCAGAGACTGGCATGTGAATAACGTGTGCCTAGCCAGTGTCTAGCCTGTGTCTAGCCTGTGTCTAGCCTGTGCCTTGCCTGAGACAGGCATGTGCATTGCGTGTGCCTAGCAAGTGTCTAGCCTGTTTCTAGCCTGTGTCTAGCCTGTGTCTAGCCTGTGTCTAGCTTGTGTCTAGCCTGTGTCTAGCCTGTGTCTAGCCTGTGTCTAGCCTGTATCTAGCCTGTGTCTAGCCTGTGCCTTGCATGTGACTGGCATGTGCATAGCCTGTGCCTAGCCAGTGTCTAGCCTGTGCCTTGCCTGAGACAGGCATGTGCATTGCGTGTGCCTAGCCAGTGTCTAGCCAGTGCCTAGCCTGTGCCTAGCCTGTGACTGGCATGTGCATAGCCTGTGCCTAGCCTGTGTCTAGCCTGTGTCTAGCCTGTGTCTAGCCTGTTTCTAGCCTGTGTCTAGCCTGTGTCTAGCCTGTGTCTAGCCTGTGTCTAGCCTGTGACTGGCATGTGCATAGCCTGTGCCTAGCCTGTGTCTAGCCTGTGTCTAGCCTGTGTCTAGCCTGTGTCTAGCCTGTGTCTAGCCTGTGTCTAGCCTGTGCCTAGCCAGTGTCTAGCCAGTGCCTAGCCTGTGCCTAGCCTGTGCCTAGCCTGTGTCTAGCCTGTGTCTAGCCTGTGCGTTGCCTGTGACTGGCATGTGCATAGCCTGTGCCTAGCCTGTGTCTAGCCTGTGTCTAGCCTGTGCCTTGCCTGAGACTGGCATGTGCATAGCGTGTGCCTAGCCAGTGTCTAGCCAGTGCCTAGCCTGTGCCTAGCCAGTGTCTAGCCTTTGTCTAGCCAGTGCCTAGCCTGTGCCTAGCCTGTGCCTAGCCTGTGTCTAGCCTGTGCCTAGCCTGTGTCTAGCCTGTGTCTAGCCTGTGCCTTGCCTGTGACTGGCATGTGCATAGCCTATGCCTAGCCAGTGTTTAGCCTGTGTCTAGCCTGTGCCTTGCCTGAGACAGGCATGTGCATAGCGTGTGCCTAGGCAGTGTCTAGCCAGTGCCAAGCCTGTGCCTAGCCAGTGTCTAGCCTTTGTCTAGCCTGTGCATAGCCTGTGTCTAGCCTGTGCCTAG
This sequence comes from Zaprionus gabonicus, assembly GCA_018903695.1. NCBI lineage: Eukaryota > Metazoa > Arthropoda > Insecta > Diptera > Drosophilidae > Zaprionus > Zaprionus gabonicus. Next base: position 7,041 of record JAEIFO010000593.1, read on the forward strand.
CCAGTGTATAGCCTCTGTCTAGCCTGTGTCTAGTCAGTGTCTAGCCGGTGTCTAGCCTGTGTCTAGCCGGTGTCTAGCCTGTGCCTAGCCTGTGCCTAGCCTGTGCCTAGCCTGTGCCTAGCCTGTGCCTAGCCTGTGCCTAGCCTGTGCCTAGCCTGTGACTGGCCTGTTCCTAGCCTGTGACTAGCTTGTGCCTAGCCAGTGCCTAGCCTGTGCCTAGCCTGTGGCTAGCCTGTGCCTAGCCTGTGCCTAGCCAGTGTCTAGCCTTTGTCTAGCCAGTGCCTAGCCTGTGCTTAGCCTGTGCCTAGCCTGTGTCTAGCCTGTGTCTAGCCTGTGCGTTGCCTGTGACTGGCATGTGCATAGCCTGTGCCTAGCCTGTGTCTAGCCTGTGTCTAGCCTGTGCCTATCCAGTGTCTAGCCTGTGTCTAGCCTGTGCCTTGCCTGTGACTGGCATGTGCATAGCCTGTGCCTAGCCAGTGTCTAGCCTGTGTCTAGCCTGTGCCTTGCCTGAGACTGGCATGTGCATAGCGTGTGCCTAGCCAGTGTCTAGCCAGTGCCTAGCCTGTGCCTAGCCAGTGTCTAGCCTTTGTCTAGCCAGTGTCTAGCCTTTGTCTAGCCAGTGCCTAGCCTGTGCCTAGCCTGTGCCCAGCCTGTGTCTAGCCTGTGCCTAGCCTGTGTCTAGCCTGTGTCTAGCCTGTGCCTTGCCTGTGACTGGCATGTGCATAGCCTATGCCTAGCCAGTGTCTAGCCTGTGTCTAGCCTGTGCCTTGCCTGAGACAGGCATGTGCATAGCGTGTGCCTAGGCAGTGTCTAGCCAGTGCCAAGCCTGTGCCTAGCCAGTGTCTAGCCTTTGTCTAGCCTGTGCATAGCCTGTGTCTAGCCTGTGCCTAGCCAGTGTATAGCCTCTGTCTAGCCTGTGTCTAGTCAGTGTCTAGCCGGTGTCTAGCCGGTGTCTAGCCGGTGTCTAGCCTGTGCCTAGCCGGTGTCTAGCCTGTGCCTAGCCTGTGCCTAGCCTGTGCCTAGCCTGTGCCTAGCCTGTGACTGGCCTGTTCCTAGCCTGTGACTAGCTTGTGCCTAGCCAGTGCCTAGCCTGTGCCTAGCCTGTGGCTAGCCTGTGCCTAGCCTGTGTCTAGCCTGTGTCTAGCCTGTGTCTAGCCTGTGTCCAGCCTGTGTCTAGCCTGTGTCTAGCCTGTGTCCAGCCTGTGTCTAGCCTGTGTCTAGCCTTTGTCTAGCCTGTGTCTAGCCTATGCCTAGCCAGTGCCTAGCCTGTGCCTAGCCTGTGTGCCTGTGGCTAGCCTGTGCCTAGCCTGTGTCTAGCCTGTGTCTAGCCTGTGTCTGGCCTGTGTCTTCCAGCCTGTGTCTAGCCTGTGCCTAGCCTGTGCCTAGCCTGTGCCTAGCCTGTGTGCTAGCCTGTGCCTAGCCTGGCCTGTGTCTAGCCTGTGCCTAGCCTGTGTCTAGCCTGTGCCTAGCCTGTTCTTAGCCTGTGTCTAGCCTGTGCCTAGCCTGTGTCTAGCCTGTGTCTAGCCTGTGTCTAGCCTGTGTCTGCCTGTGCCTGTGTCTAGCCTGTGTCTAGCCTGTGTCTAGCCTGTGTCTAGCCTGTGTCTAGCCTGTGTCTAGCCTGTGTCTAGCCTGTGTCTAGCCTGTGTCTAGCCTGTGTCTAGCCTGTGTCTAGCCTGTGCCTAGCCAGTGTCTAGCCTGTGTCTAGCCTGTGCCTTGCCTGTGACTGGCATGTGACTGGCATGTGCATAGTCTGTGCCTAGCCAGTGTCTAGCCTGTGTCTAGCCTGTGCCTTGCCTGAGACTGGAATGTGCATAGCGTGTGCCTAGCCAGTGTCTAGCCTGTGTCTAGCCTGTGCCTTGCAAGAGACTGGCATGTGCCTAGCCTGTGTCTAGCCTGTGTCTAGCCTGTGCCTTGCCTGTGACTGGCATGTGCATAGCCTATGCCTAGCCAGTGTCTAGCCTGTGTCTAGCCTGTGCCTTGCCTGAGACAGGCATGTGCATAGCGTGTGCCTAGGCAGTGTCTAGCCAGTGTCTAGCCTTTGTCTAGCCTGTGTCTAGCCTGTGCCTAGCCAGTGTCTAGCCTGTGTCTAGCCGGTGTCTAGCCGGTGTCTAGCCTGTGTCTAGCCTGTGTCTAGCCTGTGCCTAGCCTGTGCCTAGCCTGTGCCTAGCCTGTGCCTAGCCTGTGCCTAGCCTGTGCCTAGCCTGTGCCTAGCCTGTGCCTAGCCTGTGCCTAGCCTGTGCCTAGCCTGTGCCTAGCCTGTGCCTAGCCTGTGCCTAGCCTGTGCCTAGCCTGTGACTAGCCTGTGCCTAGCCAGCCTGTGTGTCTAGCCTGTGCCTAGCCTGTGTCTAGCCTGTGTCTAGCCTGTGTCTAGCCTGTGTCTAGCCTGTGTCTAGCCTGTGTCCAGCCTGTGTCTAGCCTGTGTCTAGCCTGTGTCTAGCCTGTGTCTAGCCTGTGTCTAGCCTGTGTCTAGCCTGTGTCTAGCCTGTGCCTAGCCTGTGTCTAGCCTGTGTCTAGCCTGTGTCTAGCCTGTGTCTAGCCTGTGTCTAGCCTGTGTCTAGCCTGTGTCTAGCCTGTGTCTAGCCTGTGTCTAGCCTGTGTCTAGCCTGTGTCTAGCCTGTGTCTAGCCTGTGTCTAGCCTGTGTCTAGCCTGTGTCTAGCCTGTGTCTAGCCTGTGTCTAGCCTGTGTCTAGCCTGTGTCTAGCCTGTGTCTAGCCTGTGTCTAGCCTGTGTCTAGCCTGTGTCTAGCCTGTGTCTAGCCTGTGTCTAGCCTGTGTCTAGCCTGTGTCTAGCCTGTGTCTAGCCTGTGTCTAGCCTGTGTCTAGCCTGTGTCTAGCCTGTGTCTAGCCTGTGTCTAGCCTGTGTCTAGCCTGTGCCTTGCCTGTGTCTGGCATGTGACTGGCATGTGCATAGCCTGTGTCTAGCCTGTGTCTAGCCTGTGCCTTGCCTGAGACTGGCATGTGCATAGCGTGTGCCTAGCCAGTGTCTAGCCTGTGTCTAGCCTGTGCCATGCCTGAGACAGGCATGTGCATAGCGTGTGCTAGCCAGTGTCTAGCCAGTGCCTAGCCTGTGCCTAGCCAGTGTCAAGCCTTTGTCTAGCCTGTGCATAGCCTGTGTCTAGCCTGTGCCTAGCCAGTGTGTAGCCTCTGTCTAGCCTGTGTCTAGTCTGTGTCTAGCCGGTGTCTATCCTGTGTCTAGCCTGTGCCTAGCCTGTGTCTAGCCTGTGTCTAGCCTGTGTCTAGCCTGTGTCTAGCCTGTGTCTAGCCTGTGTCTAGCCTGTGTCTAGCCTGTGTCTAGCCTGTGTCTAGCCTGTGTCTAGCCTGTGTCTAGCCTGTGTCTAGCCTGTGTCTAGCCTGTGTCTAGCCTGTGTCTAGCCTGTGTCTAGCCTGTGTCTAGCCTGTGCATAGCCTGTGTCTAGCCTGTGCCTAGCCAGTGTATAGCCTCTGTCTAGCCTGTGTCTAGTCAGTGTCTAGCCGGTGTCTAGCCTGTGTCTAGCCGGTGTCTAGCCTGTGCCTAGCCTGTGCCTAGCCTGTGCCTAGCCTGTGCCTAGCCTGTGCCTAGCCTGTGCCTAGCCTGTGACTGGCCTGTTCCTAGCCTGTGACTAGCTTGTGCCTAGCCAGTGCCTAGCCTGTGCCTAGCCTGTGGCTAGCCTGTGCCTAGCCTGTGCCTAGCCAGTGTCTAGCCTTTGTCTAGCCAGTGCTTAGCCTGTGCCTAGCCTGTGCCTAGCCTGTGTCTAGCCTGTGTCTAGCCTGTGCGTTGCCTGTGACTGGCATGTGCATAGCCTGTGCCTAGCCTGTGTCTAGCCTGTGTCTAGCCTGTGCCTATCCTGTGTCTAGCCTGTGTCTAGCCTGTGCCTTGCCTGTGACTGGCATGTGCATAGCCTGTGCCTAGCCAGTGTCTAGCCTGTATCTAGCCTGTGCCATGCCTGAGACTGGCATGTGCATAGCGTGTGCCTAGCCATTGTCTAGCCAGTGCCTAGCCTGTGCCTAGCCTGTGCCTAGCCTGTGCCTAGCCTGTGTCTAGCCTGTGCCTAGCCTGTGTCTAGCCTGTGTCTAGCCTGTGCCTTGCCTGTGACTGGCATGTGCATAGCCTATGCCTAGCCAGTGTCTAGCCTGTGCCTTGCCTGAGACAGGCATGTGCATAGCGTGTGCCTAGGCAGTGTCTAGCCAGTGCCAAGCCTGTGCCTAGCCAGTGTCTAGCCTTTGTCTAGCCTGTGCATAGCCTGTGTCTAGCCTGTGCCTAGCCAGTGTATAGCCTCTGTCTAGCCTGTGTCTAGTCAGTGTCTAGCCGGTGTCTAGCCGGTGTCTAGCCGGTGTCTAGCCTATGCCTAGCCTGTGTCTAGCCTGTGTCCAGCCTGTGTCTAGCCTGTGTCTAGCCTTTGTCTAGCCTGTGCCTAGCCTGTGTCTAGCCTGTGTCTAGCCTGTGTCTAGCCTATGTCTAGCTTGTGTCTAGCCTGTTTCTAGCCTGTGTCTAGCCTGTGTCTAGCCTATGTCTAGCTTGTGACTAGCCTGTGTCTAGCCTGTGCCTAGCCTGTGTCTAGCCTGTGTCTAGCCTGTGTCTAGCCTGTGTCTAGCCTGTGTCTAGCCTGTGTCTAGCCTGTGTCTAGCCTGTGTCTAGCCTGTGTCTAGCCTGTGTCTAGCCTGTGTCTAGCCTGTGTCTAGCCTGTGTCTAGCCTGTGTCTAGCCTGTGTCTAGCCTGTGTCTAGCCTGTGTCTAGCTTGTGTCTAGCCTGTGTCTAGCCTGTGCCTAGCCTGTGTCTAGCCTGTGTCTAGCCTGTGTCTAGCCTGTGTCTAGCCTGTGTCTAGCCTGTGTCTAGCCTGTGTCTAGCCTGTGTCTAGCCTGTGTCTAGCCTGTGTCTAGCCTGTGTCTAGCCTGTGTCTAGCCTGTGTCTAGCCTGTGTCTAGCCTGTGTCTAGCCTGTGTCTAGCCTGTGTCTAGCCTGTGCCTTGCCTGAGACTGGCATGTGCATAGCGTGTGCCTAGCCAGTGTCTAGCCTGTGTCTAGCCTGTGTCTAGCCTGTGTCTAGCCTGTGTCTAGCCTGTGTCTAGCCTGTGTCTAGCCTGTGCCTTGCCTGAGACTGGCATGTGCATAGCGTGTGCCTAGCCAGTGTCTAGCCTGTGTCTAGCCTGTGTCTAGCCTGTGCCTTGCCTGAGACTGGCATGTGCATAGCGTGTGCCTAGCCAGTGTCTAGCCTGTGTCTAGCCTGTGCCATGCCTGAGACAGGCATGTGCATAGCGTGTGCTAGCCAGTGTCTAGCCAGTGCCTAGCCTGTGTCTAGCCTGTGTCTAGTCTGTGTCTAGCCGGTGTCTATCCTGTGTCTAGCTTGTGCCTAGCCAGTGCCTAGCCTGTGTCTAGCCTGTGTCTAGCCTGTGTCTAGCCTGTGTCTAGCCTGTGTCTAGCCTGTGTCTAGCCTGTGTCTAGCCTGTGTCTAGCCTGTGTCTAGCCTGTGTCTAGCCTGTTTCTAGCCTGTGTCTAGCCTGTGTCTAGCCTGTGTCTAGCCTGTGTCTAGCCTGTGTCTAGCTTGTGTCTAGCCTGTGTCTAGCCTGTGTCTAGCTTGTGTCTAGCCTGTGTCTAGCCTGTGTCTAGCCTGTGTCTAGCCTGTGTCTAGCCTGTGTCTGTAGCCTGTGTCTAGCCTGTGCCTAGCCTGTGTCTAGCCTGTGTCTAGCCTGTGTCTAGCCTGTGTCTAGCCTGTGTCTAGCCTGTGTCTAGCCTGTGTCTAGCCTGTGTCTAGCCTGTGTCTAGCCTGTGCCTTGCCTGTGACTGGCATGTGACTGGCATGTGCATAGCCTGTGCCTAGCCAGTGTCTAGCCTGTGTCTAGCCTGTGCCTTGCCTGTGACTGGCATGTGCATAGCCTGTGCCTAGCCAGTGTCTAGCCTGTGTCTAGCCTGTGCCTTGCCTGAGACTGGCATGTGCATAGCGTGTGCCTAGCCAGTGTCTAGCCAGTGCCTAGCCTGTGCCTAGCCAGTGTCTAGCCTTTGTCTAACCTGTGCATAGCCTGTGTCTAGCCTGTGCCTAGCCAGTGTATAGCCTCTGTCTAGCCTGTGTCTAGTCAGTGTCTAGCCGGTGTCTAGCCGGTGTCTAGCCTGTGCCTAGCCTGTGCTTAGCCTGTGACTGGCCTGTGCCTAGCCTGTGACTAGCTTGTGCCTAGCTAGTGCCTAGCTTGTGCCTAGCCAGTGCCTAGCCTGTGCCTAGCCAGTGTCTAGCCTGTGTCTAGCCTGTGCCTAGCCTGTGTCTAGCCTGTGTCTAGCCTGTGCCTTGCCTGTGACTGGCATGTGCATAGCCTGTGCCTAGCCAGTGTCTAGCCTGTGTCTAGCCTGTGCCTTCCCTGAGACTGGCATGTGCATAGCGTGTGCCTAGCCAGTGTCTAGCCAGTGCCTAGCCTGTGCCTAGCCAGTGTCTAGCCTTTGTCTAACCTGTGCATAGCCTGTGTCTAGCCTGTGCCTAGCCAGTGTATAGCCTCTGTCTAGCCTGTGTCTAGTCAGTATCTAGCCGGTGTCTAGCCGGTGTCTAGCCTTTGTCTAACCTGTGCATAGCCTGTGTCTAGCCTGTGCCTAGCCAGTGTATAGCCTCTGTCTAGCCTGTGTCTAGTCAGTGCCTAGCCTGTGCCTAGCCTGTGACTGGCCTGTGCCAAGCCTGTGACTGGCCTGTGCCAAGCCTGTGACTAGCTTGTGCCTAGCCTGTGCCTAGCCTGTGTCTAGCCTGTGTCTAGCCTGTGCCTTGCCTGTGACTGGCATGTGCATAGCCTATGCCTAGCCAGTGTCTAGCCTGTGTCTAGCCTGTGCCTTGCCTGAGACAGGCATGTGCATAGCGTGTGCCTAGGCAGTGTCTAGCCAGTGCCTAGCCTGTGCCTAGCCTGTGCCTAGCTTATGCCTAGCCTGTGTCTAGCCTGTGTCTAGCCCATGTCTAGCCTGTGTCCAGCCTGTGTCTAGCCTGTGTCTAGCCTGTGTCTAGCCTGTGTCCAGCCTGTGTCTAGCCTGTGTCTAGCCTGTGTCTAGCCTGTGTCTAGCCTTTGTCTAGCCTGTGCCTAGCCTGTGTCTAGCCTGTGTCTAGCCTGTGTCTGGCCTGTGTCTAGCCTGTGTCTAGCCTGTTTCTAGCCTGTGTCTAGCCTGTGTCTAGCCTGTGTCTAGCTTGTGTCTAGCCTGTGTCTAGCCTGTGTCTAGCCTGTGCCTAGCCTGTGTCTAGCCTGTGTCTAGCCTGTGTCTAGCCTGGGTCTAGCCTGTGTCTAGCCTGTGTCTACCCTGTGTCTAGCCTGTGTCTACCCTGTGTCTAGCCTGTGTCTAGCCTGTGTCTAGCCTGTGTCTAGCCTGTGTCTAGCCTGTGTCTAGCCTGTGTCTAGCCTGTGTCTAGCCTGTGTCTAGCCTGTGTCTAGCCTGTGTCTAGCCTGTGTCTAGCCTGTGCCTAGCCAGTGTCTAGCCTGTGTCTGGCCTGTGCCTTGCCTGTGACTGGCATGTGACTGGCATGTGCATTGTCTGTGCCTAGCCAGTGTCTAGCCTGTGTCTAGCCTGTGCCTTGCCTGAGACTGGCATGTGCATAGCGTGTGCCTAGCCAGTGTCTAGCCTGTGCCTTGCAAGAGACTGGCATGTGCATAGCGTGTGCCTAGCCAGTGTCTAGCCTGTGTCTAGCCTGTGCCTTGCCTGAGACAGGCATGTGCATAGCGTGTGCCTAGCCAGTGTGTAGCCAGTGCCTAGCCTGTGCCTAGCCTGTGCCTAGCCTGTGTCTAGCCTGTGTCTAGCCTGTGCGTTGCCTGTGACTGGCATGTGCATAGCCTGTGCCTAGCCTGTGTCTAGCCTGTGTCTAGCCTGTGCCTATCCTGTGTCTAGCCTGTGTCTAGCCTGTGCCTTGCCTGTGACTGGCATGTGCATAGCCTGTGCCTAGCCAGAGTCTAGCCTGTGTCTAGCCTGTGCCTTGCCTGAGACTGGCATGTGCATAGCGTGTGCCTAGCCAGTGTCTAGCCAGTGCCTAGCCTGTGCCTATCCTGTGTCTAGCCTGTGTCTAGCCAGTGCCTTGCCTGAGACAGGCATGTGCATAGCGTGTGCTAGCCAGTGTCTAGCCAGTGCCTAGCCTGTGCCTAGCCAGTGTCAAGCCTTTGTCTAGCCTGTGCATAGCCTGTGTCTAGCCTGTGTCTAGCCTGTGTCTAGCCTGTGTCTAGCCTGTGTCTAGCCTGTGTCTAGCCTGTGTCTAGCCTGTGTCTAGCCTGTGTCTAGCCTGTGTCTAGCCTGTGTCTAGCCTGTGTCTAGCCTGTGTCTAGCCTGTGTCTAGCCTGTGTCTAGCCTGTGTCTAGCCTGTGTCTAGCCTGTGTCTAGCCTGTGTCTAGCCTGTGTCTAGCCTGTGTCTATCCTGTGTCTAGCCTGTGTCTAGCCTGTGTCTAGCCTGTGTCTAGCCTGTGCCTTGCCTGTGTCTGGCATGTGACTGGCATGTGCATAGCCTGTGTCTTGCCTGTGTCTAGCCTGTGTCTAGCCTGTGCCTTGCCTGAGACAGGCATGTGCATAGCGTGTGCCTAGGCAGTGTCTAGCCAGTGCCTAGTCTGTGTCTAGCCGGTGTCTATCCGGTGTCTAGCCTGTGCCTAGCCTGTGCCTAGCCTGTGACTGGCCTGTGCCTAGCCAGTGCCTAGCCTGTGCCTAGCCTGTGCCTAGCCTGTGCCTAGCCTCTGCCTAGCCTGTACCTAGTTTATGCCTAGCCTGTGTCTAGCCTGTGTCTAGCTTGTTTCTATCCTGTGTCTAGCCTTTGTCTAGCCTGTGTCTAGCCTGTGTCTAGTTTGTGTCTAGCCTGTGTCTAGCCTGTGTCTAGCCTGTGTCTAGCCTGTTTCTAGCCTGTGTCTAGCCTGTGTCTAGCCTGTGTCTAGCCTGTGTCTAGCTTGTGTCTAGCCTGTGTCTAGCCTGTGTCTAGCTTGTGTCTAGCCTGTGTCTAGCCTGTGTCTGGCCTGTGTCTAGCCTGTGTCTAGCCTGTGTCTAGCCTGTGTCTAGCCTGTGTCTAGCCTGTTTCTAGCCTGTGTCTAGCTTGTGTCTAGCCTGTGCCTAGCCTGTGTCTAGCCTATGTCTAGCCTGTGTCTAGCCTGGGTCTAGCCTGTGTCTAGCCTGTGTCTACCCTGTGTCTAGCCTGTGTCTACCCTGTGTCTAGCCTGTGTCTAGCCTGTGTCTAGCCTGTGTCTAGCCTGTGTCTAGCCTGTGTCTAGCCTGTGTCTAGCCTGTGTCTAGCCTGTGTCTAGCCTGTGTCTAGCCTGTGTCTAGCCTGTGCCTAGCCAGTGTCTAGCCTGTGTCTGGCCTGTGCCTTGCCTGTGACTGGCATGTGACTGGCATGTGCATTGTCTGTGCCTAGCCAGTGTCTAGCCTGTGTGTAGCCTGTGCCTTGCCTGAGACTGGCATGTGCATAGCGTGTGCCTAGCCAGTGTCTAGCCTGTGTCTAGCCTGTGCCTTGCAAGAGACTGGCATGTGCATAGCGTGTGCCTAGCCAGTGTCTAGCCTGTGTCTAGCCTGTGCCTTGCCTGAGACAGGCATGTGCATAGCGTGTGCCTAGCCAGTGTGTAGCCAGTGCCTAGCCTGTGCCTAGCCTGTGCCTAGCCTGTGTCTAGCCTGTGTCTAGCCTGTGCGTTGCCTGTGACTGGCATGTGCATAGCCTGTGCCTAGCCTGTGTCTAGCCTGTGTCTAGCCTGTGCCTATCCTGTGTCTAGCCTGTGTCTAGCCTGTGCCTTGCCTGTGACTGGCATGTGCATAGCCTGTGCCTAGCCAGAGTCTAGCCTGTGTCTAGCCTGTGCCTTGCCTGAGACTGGCATGTGCATAGCGTGTGCCTAGCCAGTGTCTAGCCAGTGCCTAGCCTGTGCCTATCCTGTGTCTAGCCTGTGTCTAGCCAGTGCCTTGCCTGAGACAGGCATGTGCATAGCGTGTGCAAGCCAGTGTCTAGCCAGTGCCTAGCCTGTGCCTAGCCAGTGTCAAGCCTTTGTCTAGCCTGTGCATAGCCTGTGTCTAGCCTGTGTCTAGCCTGTGTCTAGCCTGTGTCTAGCCTGTGTCTAGCCTGTGTCTAGCCTGTGTCTAGCCTGTGTCTAGCCTGTGTCTAGCCTGTGTCTAGCCCTTGTCTAGCCTGTGCCTTGCCTGTGTCTGGCATGTGACTGGCATGTGCATAGCCTGTGTCTAGCCTGTGTCTAGCCTGTGTCTAGCCTGTGCCTTGCCTGTGACTGGCATGTGCATAGTCTGTGCCTAGCCAGTGTCTAGCCTGTGTCTAGCCAGTGCCTAGCCTGTGCCTAGCCAGTGTCAAGCCTTTGTCTAGCCTGTGCATAGCCTGTGTCTAGCCTGTGCCTAGCCAGTGTATAGCCTCTGTCTAGTCTGTGTCTAGTCTGTGTCTAGCCGGTGTCTATCCGGTGTCTAGCCTGTGCCTAGCCTGTGCCTAGCCTGTGCCTAGCCTGTGCCTAGCCTGTGACTGGCCTGTGCCTAGCCTGTGACTAGCTTGTGCCTAGCCAGTGCCTAGCCTGTGCCTAGCCTGTGCCTAGCCTCTGCCTAGCCTGTACCTAGTTTATGCCTAGCCTGTGTCTAGCCTGTGTCTAGCTTGTTTCTAGCCTGTGTCTAGCCTTTGTCTATCCTGTGTCTAGTTTGTGTCTAGCCTGTGTCTAGCCTGTGTCTAGCCTGTGTCTAGCCTGTTTCTAGCCTGTGTCTAGCCTGTGTCTAGCCTGTGTCTAGCCTGTGTCTAGCTTGTGTCTAGCCTGTGTCTAGCCTGTGTCTAGCTTGTGTCTAGCCTGTGTCTAGCCTGTGTTAAGCCTGTGTCTAGCCTGTGTCTAGCCTGTGTCTAGCCTGTGTCTAGCCTGTGGCTAGCCTGTGTCTAGCCTGTGTCTAGCCTGTGTCTAGCCTGTGTCTGGCCTGTGTCTAGCCTGTGTCTAGCCTGTGTCTAGCCTGTGTCTAGCCTGTGTCTAGCCTGTGCCTTGCTTGTGACTGGCATGTGACTGGCATGTGCATAGCCTGTGCCTAGCCAGTGTCTAGCCTGTGTCTAGCCTGTGCCTTGCCTGTGACTGGCATGTGCATAGCCTGTGCCTAGCCAGTGTCTAGCCTGTGTCTAGCCTGTTCCTTGCCTGTGACTGGCATGTGCATAGCCTGTGCCTAGCCAGTGTCTAGCCTGTGTCTAGCCTGTGCCTAGCCTGTGTCTAGCCTGTGTCTAGCCTGTGCCTTGCCTGTGACTGGCATGTGCATAGCCTGTGCCTAGCCAGTGTCTATCCTGTGTCTAGCCTGTGCCTTGCCTGAGACTGGCATGTGCATAGCGTGTGCCTAGCCAGTGTCTAGCCGTTGCCTAGCCTGTGCCTAGCCAGTGTCTAGCCTGTGTCTAGCCTGTGTCTAGCCTGTGTCTAGCCTGTGTCTAGCCTGTGTCTAGCCTGTGTCTAGCCTGTGTCTAGCCTGTGTCTAGCCTGTGTCTAGCCTGTGTCTAGCCTGTGTCTAGCCTGTGTCTAGCCTGTGTCTAGCCTGTGTCTAGCCTGTGTCTAGCCTGTGTCTAGCCTGTGTCTATCCTGTGTCTAGCCTGTGTCTAGCCTGTGTCTAGCCTGTGTCTAGCCTGTGTCTAGCCTGTTTCTAGCCTGTGTCTAGCCTGTGTCTAGCCTGTGTCTAGCCTGTGTCTAGCCTGTGTCTAGCCTGTGTCTAGCCTGTGTCTTGCTTGTGTCTAGCCTGTGTCTAGCCTGTGTCTAGCCTGTGTCTAGCCTGTGTCTAGCCTGTGTCTAGCCTGTGTCTAGCCTGTTTCTAGCCTGTGTCTAGCTTGTGTCTAGCCTGTGTCTAGCCTGTGTCTAGCCTGTGTCTAGCCTGTGTCTAGCCTGGGTCTAGCCTGTGTCTAGCCTGTGTCTACCCTGTGTCTAGCCTGTGTCTAGCCTGTGTCTAGCCTGTGTCTAGCCTGTGTCTAGCCTGTGTCTAGCCTGTGTCTAGCCTGTGTCTAGCCTGTGTCTAGCCTGTGTCTAGCCTGTGTCTAGCCTGTGTCTAGCCTGTGTCTAGCCTGTGCCTAGCCAGTGTCTAGCCTGTGTCTGGCCTGTGCCTTGCCTGTGACTGGCATGTGACTGGCATGTGCATTGTCTGTGCCTAGCCAGTGTCTAGCCTGTGTGTAGCCTGTGCCTTGCCTGAGACTGGCATGTGCATAGCGTGTGCCTAGCCAGTGTCTAGCCTGTGTCTAGCCTGTGTCTAGCCTGTGCCTAGCCTGTGTCTAGCCTGTGTCTAGCCTGTGTCTAGCCTGTGTCTAGCCTGTGTCTAGCCTGTGTCTAGCCTGTGTCTAGCCTGTGTCTAGCCTGTGTCTAGCCTGTGTCTAGCCTGTGTCTAGCCTGTGTCTAGCCTGTGTCTAGCCTGTTTCTAGCCTGTGTCTAGCTTGTGTCTAGCCTGTGTCTAGCCTGTGTCTAGCCTGTGTCTAGCCTGGGTCTAGCCTGTGTCTAGCCTGTGTCTACCCTGTGTCTAGCCTGTGTCTACCCTGTGTCTAGCCTGTGTCTAGCCTGTGTCTAGCCTGTGTCTAGCCTGTGTCTAGCCTGTGTCTAGCCTGTGTCTAGCCTGTGTCTAGCCTGTGTCTAGCCTGTGTCTAGCCTGTGTCTAGCCTGTGTCTAGCCTGTGTCTAGCCTGTGTCTAGCCTGTGTCTAGCCTGTGTCTAGCCTGTGTCTAGCCTGTGTCTAGCCTGTGTCTAGCCTGTGCCTAGCCAGTGTCTAGCCTGTGTCTAGCCTGTGCCTTGCCTGTGTCTGGCATGTGACTGGCATGTGCATAGCCTGTGTCTAGCCTGTGTCTAGCCTGTGTCTAGCCTGTGCCTTGCCTGAGACTGGCATGTGCATAGCGTGTGCCTAGCCAGTGTCTAGCCTGTGTCTAGCCTGTGCCTTGCAAGAGACTGGCATGTGCATAGCGTGTGCCTAGCCAGTGTCTAGCCTGTGTCTAGCCTGTGCCTTGCCTGAGACAGGCATGTGCATAGCGTGTGCCTAGCCAGTGTGTAGCCAGTGCCTAGCCTGTGCCTAGCCTGTGCCTAGCCTGTGTCTAGCCTGTGTCTAGCCTGTGCGTTGCCTGTGACTGGCATGTGCATAGCCTGTGCCTAGCCTATGTCTAGCCTGTGTCTAGCCTGTGCCTATCCTGTGTCTAGCCTGTGTCTAGCCTGTGCCTTGCCTGAGACAGGCATGTGCATAGCGTGTGCCTAGCCAGAGTCTAGCCTGTGTCTAGCCTGTGCCTTGCCTGAGACTGGCATGTGCATAGCGTGTGCCTAGCCAGTGTCTAGCCAGTGCCTAGCCTGTGCCTATCCTGTGTCTAGCCTGTGTCTAGCCAGTGCCTTGCCTGAGACAGGCATGTGCATAGCGTGTGCAAGCCAGTGTCTAGCCAGTGCCTAGCCTGTGCCTAGCCAGTGTCAAGCCTTTGTCTAGCCTGTGCATAGCCTGTGTCTAGCCTGTGTCTAGCCTGTGTCTAGCCTGTGTCTAGCCTGTGTCTAGCCTGTGTCTAGCCTGTGTCTAGCCTGTGTCTAGCCTGTGTCTAGCCTGTGTCTAGCCTGTGTCTAGCCTGTGTCTAGCCTGTGTCTAGCCTGTGTCTAGCCTGTGCCTTGCCTGTGTCTGGCATGTGACTGGCATGTGCATAGCCTGTGTCTAGCCTGTGTCTAGCCTGTGTCTAGCCTGTGCCTTGCCTGTGACTGGCATGTGCATAGTCTGTGCCTAGCCAGTGTCTAGCCTGTGTCTAGCCAGTGCCTAGCCTGTGCCTAGCCAGTGTCAAGCCTTTGTCTAGCCTGTGCATAGCCTGTGTCTAGCCTGTGCCTAGCCAGTGTATAGCCTCTGTCTAGTCTGTGTCTAGTCTGTGTCTAGCCGGTGTCTATCCGGTGTCTAGCCTGTGCCTAGCCTGTGCCTAGCCTGTGCCTAGCCTGTGACTGGCCTGTGCCTAGCCTGTGACTAGCTTGTGCCTAGCCAGTGCCTAGCCTGTGCCTAGCCTGTGCCTAGCCTCTGCCTAGCCTGTACCTAGTTTATGCCTAGCCTGTGTCTAGCCTGTATCTAGCCTGTGTCTAGCTTGTTTCTAGCCTGTGTCTAGCCTTTGTCTAGCCTGTGTCTAGCCTGTGTCTAGTTTGTGTCTAGCCTGTGTCTAGCCTGTGTCTATCCTGTGTCTAGCCTGTGCCTAGCCTGTGTCTAGCCTGTGTCTAGCCTGTGTCTAGCCTGTGTCTAGCCTGTGTCTAGCCTGTGTCTAGCCTGTGTCTAGCTTGTGTCTAGCCTGTGTCTAGCCTGTGTTTAGCCTGTGTCTAGCCTGTGTCTAGCCTGTGTCTAGCCTGTGTCTAGCCTGTGGCTAGCCTGTGTCTAGCCTGTGTCTAGCCTGTGTCTAGCCTGTGTCTGGCCTGTGTCTAGCCTGTGTCTAGCCTGTGTCTAGCCTGTGTCTAGCCTGTGTCTAGCCTGTGCCTTGCTTGTGACTGGCATGTGACTGGCATGTGCATAGCCTGTGCCTAGCCAGTGTCTAGCCTGTGTCTAGCCTGTGCCTTGCCTGTGACTGGCATGTGCATAGCCTGTGCCTAGCCAGTGTCTAGCCTGTGTCTAGCCTGTTCCTTGCCTGTGACTGGCATGTGCATAGCCTGTGCCTAGCCAGTGTCTAGCTTGTGTCTAGCCTGTGTCTAGCCTGTGTCTAGCTTGTGTCTAGCCTGTGTCTAGCCAGTGTCTAGCCTGTGTCTAGCCTGTGCCTAGCCTGTGTCTAGCCTGTGTCTAGCCTGTGCCTTGCCTGTGCCTGGCATGTGCATAGCCTGTGCCTAGCCAGTGTCTATCCTGTGTCTAGCCTGTGCCTTGCCTGAGACTGGCATGTGCATAGCGTGTGCCTAGCCAGTGTCTAGCTAGTGCCTAGCCTGTGCCTAGCCAGTGTCTAGCCTTTGTCTAGCCTGTGTCTAGCCTGTGTCTAGCCTGTGCCTAGCCAGTGTATAGCCTCTGTCTAGCCTGTGTCTAGTCAGTGTCTAGCCGGTGTCTAGCCGGTGTCTAGCCTGTGTCTAGCCGGTGTCTAGCCTGTGCCTAGCCTGTGCCTAGCCTGTGACTGGCCTGTGCCTAGCTTGTGCCTAGCCAGTGCCTAGCCTGTGCCTAGCCTGTGTCTAGCCTGTGCCTTGCCTGTGACTGGCATGTGCATAGCCTATGCCTAGCCAATGTCTAGCCTGTGTCTAGCCTGTGCCTTGCCTGAGACAGGCATGTGCATAGCGTATGCCTAGGCAGTGTCTAGCCAGTGCCTAGCCTGTGCCTAGCCAGTGTCTAGCCTTTGTCTAGCCTGTGCATAGCCTGTGTCTAGCCTGTGCCTAGCCAGTGTATAGCCTCTGTCTAGCCTGTGTCTAGTCAGTGTCTAGCCGGTGTCTAGCCGGTGTATAGCCTGTGCCTAGCCTGTGCCTAGCCTGTGACTGGCCTGTGCCTTGCCCGTGACTGGCATGTTCATAGCCTGTGCCTAGCCAGAGTCTAGCCTGTGTCTAGCCTGTGCCTTGCCTGAGACTGGCATGTGCATAGCGTGTGCCTAGCCAGTGTCTAGCCTGTGCCTTGCCTGAGACAGGCATCTGCATAGCGTGTGCTAGCCAGTGTCTAGCCAGTGCCTAGCCTGTGCCTAGCCAGTGTCAAGCCTTTGTCTAGCCTGTGCATAGCCTGTGTCTAGCCTGTGTCTAGCCTGTGTCTAGCCTGTGTCTAGCCTGTGTCTAGCCTGTCTCTAGCCTGTGCCTTGCCTGAGACTGGCATGTGCATAGCGTGTGCCTAGCCAGTGTCTAGCCTGTGTCTAGCCTGTGCCTTGCCTGAGACAGGCATGTGCATAGCGTGTGCCTAGCCAGTGTGTAGCCAGTGCCTAGCCTGTGCCTAGCCTGTGTCTATCCTGTGTCTAGCCTGTGCGTTGCCTGTGACTGGCATGTGCATAGCCTGTGCCTAGCCTGTGTCTAGCCTGTGTCTAGCCTGTGCCTATCCTGTGTCTAGCCTGTGTCTAGCCTGTGCCTTGCCCGTGACTGGCATGTGCTTAGCCTGTGCCTAGCCTGTGTCTAGCCTGTGTCTAGCCTGTGCGTTGCCTGTGACTGGCATGTGCATAGCCTGTGCCTAGCCTGTGTCTAGCCTGTGTCTAGCCTGTGCCTATCCTGTGTCTTGCCTGTGTCTAGCCTGTGCCTTGCCCGTGACTGGCATGTGCATAGCCTGTGCCTAGCCAGAGTCTAGCCTGTGTCTAGCCTGTGCCTTGCCTGAGACTGGCATGTGCATAGCGTGTGCCTAGCCAGTGTCTAGCCAGTGCCTAGCCTGTGCCTATCCTGTGTCTAGCCTGTGTCTAGCCTGTGTCTAGCCTGTGCCTTGCCTGAGACAGGCATGTGCATAGCGTGTGCTAGCCAGTGTCTAGCCAGTGCCTAGCCTGTGCCTAGCCAGTGTCAAGCCTTTGTCTAGCCTGTGCATAGCCTGTGTCTAGCCTGTGTCTAGCCTGTGTCTAGCCTGTGTCTAGCCTGTGTCTAGCCTGTGTCTAGCCTGTGTCTAGCCTGTGCCTTGCCTGTGTCTGGCATGTGACTGGCATGTGCATAGCCTGTGTCTAGCCTGTGTCTAGCCTGTGTCTAGCCTGTGCCTTGCCTGTGACTGCCATGTGCATAGCCTGTGCCTAGCCAGTGTCTAGCCTGTGTCTAGCCTGTGCATTGCCTGAGACAGGCATGTGCATAGCGTGTGCTAGCCAGTGTCTAGCCAGTGCCTAGCCTGTGCCTAGCCAGTGTCTAGCCTTTGTCTAGCCTGTGCATAGCCTGTGTCTAGCCTGTGCCTAGCCAGTGTATAGCCTCTGTCTAGCCTGTGTCTAGTCTGTGTCTAGCCGGTGTCTATCCGGTGTCTAGCCTGTGCCTATCCTGTGCCTAGCCTGTGCCTAGCCTGTGACTGGCCTGTGCCTAGCCTGTGACTAGCTTGTGCCTAGCCAGTGCCTAGCTTGTGCCTAACCAGTGCCTAGCCTGTGCCTAGCCTGTGCCTAGCCAGTGTATAGCCTCTGTCTAGCCTGTGTCTAGTCTGTGTCTAGCCGGTGTCTATCCGGTGTCTAGCCTGTGCCTAGCCTGTGCCTAGCCTGTGCCTAGCCTGTGACTGGCCTGTGCCTAGCCTGTGACTAGCTTGTGCCTAGCCAGTGCCTAGCTTGTGCCTAACCAGTGCCTAGCCTGTGCCTAGCCTGTGTCTAGCCTGTGCCTTGCCTGTGACTGCCATGTGCATAGCCTGTGCCTAGCCAGTGTCTAGCCTGTGTCTAGCCTGTGCATTGCCTGAGACAGGCATGTGCATAGCGTGTGCTAGCCAGTGTCTAGCCAGTGCCTAGCCTGTGCCTAGCCAGTGTCTAGCCTTTGTCTAGCCTGTGCATAGCCTGTGTCTAGCCTGTGCCTAGCCAGTGTATAGCCTCTGTCTAGCCTGTGTCTAGTCTGTGTCTAGCCGGTGTCTATCCGGTGTCTAGCCTGTGCCTAGCCTGTGCCTAGCCTGTGCCTAGCCTGTGACTGGCCTGTGCCTAGCCTGTGACTAGCTTGTGCCTAGCCAGTGCCTAGCTTGTGCCTAACCAGTGCCTAGCCTGTGCCTAGCCTTTGTCTAGCCTGTGTCTAGCCTGTGTCTAGCCTGTGCCTAGCCAGTGTATAGCCTCTGTCTAGCCTGTGTCTAGTCAGTGTCTAGCCGGTGTCTAGCTTGTTTCTAGCCTGTGTCTAGCCTTTGTCTAGCCTGTGTCTAGCCTGTATCTAGTTTGTGTCTAGCCTGTGTCTAGCCTGTTTCTAGCCTGTGTCTAGCCTGTGTTTAGCCTGTGTCTAGCTTGTGTCTAGCCTGTGTCTAGCCTGTGTCTAGCCTGTGTCTAGCCTGTGTCTAGCCTGTGTCTAGCCTGTGTCTAGCCTGTGTCTAGCCTGTGTCTAGCCTGTGTCTAGCCTGTGTCTAGCCTGTGCCTTGCCTGTGCCTTACCTGTGACTGGCATGTGCATAGCCTGTGCCTAGCCAGTGTCTAGCCTGTGTCTAGCCTGTGCCTTGCCTGTGACTGGCATGTGCATAGCCTGTGCCTAGCCAGTGTCTAGCCTGTTCCTTGCCTGTGACTGGCATGTGCATAGCCTGTGCCTAGCCAGTGTCTAGCCTATGTCTAGCCTGTGCCTAGCCTGTGTCTAGCCTGTGTCTAGCCTGTGCCTTGCCTGTGACTGGCATGTGCATAGCCTGTGCCTAGCCAGTGTCTAGCCTGTGTCTAGCCTGTGCCTTGCCTGAGACTGGCATGTGCATAGCGTGTGCCTAGCCAGTGTCTAGCCAGTGCCTAGCCTGTGCCTAGCCAGTGTCTAGCATTTGTCTAGCCTGTGCATAGCCTGTGTCTAGCCTGTGCCTAGCCAGTGTATAGCCTGTGTCTAGCCTGTGTCTAGTCAGTGTCTAGCCGGTGTCTAGCCGGTGTCTAGCCTGTGCCTAGCCTGTGCCTAGCCTGTGCCTAGCCTGTGACTGGCCTGTGCCTAGCCTGTGACTAGCTTGTGCCTAGCCAGTGCCTGGCCTGTGCCTGGCCTGTGTCTAGCCTGTGCCTTGCCTGTGACTGGCATGTGCATAGCCTATGCCTAGCCAATGTCTAGCCTGTGTCTAGCCTGTGCCTTGCCTGAGACAGGCATGTGCATAGCGTGTGCCTAGGCAGTGTCTAGCCAGTGCCTAGCCTGTGCCTAGCCAGTGTCTAGCCTTTGTCTAGCCTGTGCATAGCCTGTGTCTAGCCTGTGCCTAGCCAGTGTATAGCCTCTGGCTAGCCTGTGTCTAGTCAGTGTCTAGCCGGTGTCTAGCCGGTGTCTAGCCTGTGCCCAGCCTCTGCCTAGCCTGTGACTGGCCTGTGCCTAGCCTGTGCCAAGCTTGTGCCTAGCCTGTGCCTACCCTGTGCCTAGCCTGTGCCTAGCCTGTGCCTAGCCTGTGCCTAGCCTGTGCCTAGCCTGTGCCTAGCCTGTGCCTAGCCTGTGCCTAGCCTGTGCCTAGCCTGTGGCTAGTCTGTGCCTAGCCTATGCCTAGCCTGTGTCTAGCCTGTGTCTAGCCTGTGTCTAGCCTGTGTCTAGCCTGTGTCCAGCCTGTGTCTAGCATGTGTCTAGCCTGTGTCTAGCCTGTGTCCAGCCTGTGTCTAGCCTGTGTCTTGCCTGTGTCTAGCCTGTGTCTAGCCTTTGTCTAGCCTTTGTCTAGCCTGTGCCTAGCCTGTGTCTAGCCTGTGTCTAGCCTGTGTCCAGCCTGTGTCTAGCCTGTGTCTAGCCTGTGCCCAGCCAGTGTCTAGCCTGTGTCTAGCCTGTGTCTAGCCTGTGTCTAGCCTGTGTCTAGCCTGTGTCTAGCCTGTGTCTAGCCTGTGTCTAGCCTGTGTCTAGCCTGTGTCTAGCCTGGGTCTAGCCTGTGTCTAGCCTGTGTCTAGCCTGTGTCTAGCCTGTGTCTAGCCTGTGTCTAGCCTGTGTCTAGCCTGTGTCTAGCCTGTGTCTAGCCTGTGTCTAGCCTGTGTCTAGCCTGTGTCTAGCCTGTGTCTAGCCTGTGTCTAGCCTGTATCTAGCCTGTGTCTAGCCTGTGCCTAGCCAGTGTCTAGCCTGTGTCTAGCCTGTGCCTTGCCTGTGACTGGCATGTGACTGGCATGTGCATTGTCTGTGCCTAGCCAGTGTCTAGCCTGTGTCTAGCCTGTGCCTTGCCTGAGACTGGCATGTGCATAGCGTGTGCCTAGCCAGTGTCTAGCCTGTGTCTAGCCTGTGCCTTGCAAGAGACTTTCATGTGCATAGCGTGTGCCTAGCCAGTGTCTAGCCTGTGTCTGGCCTGTGCCTTGCCTGAGACAGGCATGTGCATAGCGTGTGCCTAGCCAGTGTCTAGCCAGTGCCTAGCCTGTGCCTAGCCTATGCCTAGCCTGTGTCTAGCCTGTGTCTAGCCTGTGTCTAGCGTGTGCCTTGCCTGAGACTGGCATGTGCATAGCGTGTGGCTAGCCAGTGTCTAGCCAGTGCCTAGCCTGTGCCTAGCCAGTGTCTAGCCTGTGTCTAGCCTGTGCCTTGCCTGTGACTGGCATGTGCATAGCCTATGCCTAGCCAGTGTCTAGCCTGTGTCTAGCCTGTGCCTTGCCTGAGACAGGCATATGCATAGCGTGTGCCTAGGCAGTGTCTAGCCAGTGCCAAGCCTGTGCCTAGCCAGTGTCTAGCCTTTGTCTAGCCTGTGCATAGCCTGTGTCTAGCCTGTGCCTAGCCAGTGTATAGCCTCTGTCTAGCCTGTGTCTAGTCAGTGTCTAGCCGGTGTCTAGCCGGTGTCTAGCCTGTGCCTAGCCTGTGCCTAGCCTGTGACTGGCCTATGCCTAGCCTGGGACTAGCTTGTGCCTAGCCTGTGCCTAACCTGTGCCTAGCCTGTGCCTAGCCTGTGCCTAGCCTGTGTCTAGCCTGTGACTGGCCTATGCCTAGCCTGGGACTAGCTTGTGCCTAGCCTGTGCCTAGCCTGTGCCTAGCCTGTGGCTAGCCTATGCCTAGCCTGTGTCTAGCCTGTGTCTAGCCTGTGTCTAGCCTGTGTCCAGCCTGTGTCTAGCCTGTGTCTAGCCTGTGTCCAGCCTGTGTCTAGCCTGTGTCTAGCCTGTGCCTAGCCTGTGCCTAGCCTGTGCCTAGCCTGTGACTGGCCTGTGCCTAGCCTGTGACTAGCTTGTGCCTAGCCAGTGCCTAGCTTGTGCCTAACCAGTGCCTAGCCTGTGCCTAGCCTGTGCCTAGCCTGTGCCTAGCCTGTGCCTAGCCTCCGCCTAGCCTGTACCTAGCCTGTGTCTAGCCTGTGTCTAGCTTGTTTCTAGCCTGTGTCTAGCCTTTGTCTAGCCTGTGTCTAGCCTGTGTCTAGTTTGTGTCTAGCCTGTGTCTAGCCTGTTTCTAGCCTGTGTCTAGCCTGTGTTTAGCCTGTGTCTAGCTTGTGTCTAGCCTGTGTCTAGCCTGTGTCTAGCCTGTGTCTAGCTTGTGTCTAGCCTGTGTCTAGCCTGTGTCTAGCCTGTGTCTAGCCTGTGTCTAGCCTGTGTCTAGCCTGTGTCTAGCCTGTGTCTAGCCTGTGTCTAGCCTGTGTCTAGCCTGTGCCTTGCCTGTGCCTTGCCTGTGACTGGCATGTGCATAGCCTGTGCCTAGCCAGTGTCTAGCCTGTGTCTAGCCTGTGCCTTGCCTGTGACTGGCATGTGCATAGCCTGTGCCTAGCCAGTGTCTAGCCTGTGTCTAGCCTGTTCCTTGCCTGTGACTGGCATGTGCATAGCCTGTGCCTAGCCAGTGTCTAGCCTATGTCTAGCCTGTGCCTAGCCTGTGTCTAGCCTGTGTCTAGCCTGTGCCTTGCCTGTGACTGGCATGTGCATAGCCTGTGCCTAGCCAGTGTCTAGCCTGTGTCTAGCCTGTGCCTTGCCTGAGACTGGCATGTGCATAGCGTGTGCCTAGCCAGTGTCTAGCCAGTGCCTAGCCTGTGCCTAGCCAGTGTCTAGCATTTGTCTAGCCTGTGCATAGCCTGTGTCTAGCCTGTGCCTAGCCAGTGTATAGCCTGTGTCTAGCCTGTGTCTAGTCAGTGTCTAGCCGGTGTCTAGCCGGTGTCTAGCCTGTGCCTAGCCTGTGCCTAGCCTGTGCCTAGCCTGTGACTGGCCTGTGCCTAGCCAGTGACTAGCTTGTGCCTAGCCAGTGCCTGGCCTGTGCCTGGCCTGTGTCTAGCCTGTGCCTTGCCTGTGACTGGCATGTGCATAGCCTATGCCTAGCCAATGTCTAGCCTGTGTCTAGCCTGTGCCTTGCCTGAGACAGGCATGTGCATAGCGTGTGCCTAGGCAGTGTCTAGCCAGTGCCTAGCCTGTGCCTAGCCAGTGTCTAGCCTTTGTCTAGCCTGTGCATAGCCTGTGTCTAGCCTGTGCCTAGCCAGTGTATAGCCTCTGGCTAGCCTGTGTCTAGTCAGTGTCTAGCCGGTGTCTAGCCGGTGTCTAGCCTGTGCCCAGCCTCTGCCTAGCCTGTGACTGGCCTGTGCCTAGCCTGGGACTAGCTTGTGCCTAGCCAGTGCCTACCCCTGTGCCTAGCCTGTGCCTAGCCTGTGCCTAGCCTGTGCCTAGCCTGTGCCTAGCCTGTGTCTAGCCTGTGCCTAGCCTGTGGCTAGTCTGTGCCTAGCCTATGCCTAGCCTGTGTCGAGCCTGTGTCTAGCCTGTGTCTAGCCTGTGTCTAGCCTGTGTCCAGCCTGTGTCTAGCATGTGTCTAGCCTGTGTCTAGCCTGTGTCCAGCCTGTGTCTAGCCTGTGTCTTGCCTGTGTCTAGCCTGTGTCTAGCCTTTGTCTAGCCTTTGTCTAGCCTGTGCCTAGCCTGTGTCTAGCCTGTGTCTAGCCTGTGTCCAGCCTGTGTCTAGCCTGTGTCTAGCCTGTGCCCAGCCAGTGTCTAGCCTGTGTCTAGCCTGTGTCTAGCCTGTGTCTAGCCTGTGTCTAGCCTGTGTCTAGCCTGTGTCTAGCCTGTGTCTAGCCTGTGTCTAGCCTGTGTCTAGCCTGGGTCTAGCCTGTGTCTAGCCTGTGTCTAGCCTGTGTCTAGCCTGTGTCTAGCCTGTGTCTAGCCTGTGTCTAGCCTGTGTCTAGCCTGTGTCTAGCCTGTGTCTAGCCTGTGTCTAGCCTGTGTCTAGCCTGTGTCTAGCCTGTGTCTAGCCTGTCTAGCCTGTGTCTAGCCTGTGCCTAGCCAGTGTCTAGCCTGTTGCCTGTGCCTTGTGACTGGCATGTGACTGGCATGTGCATTGTCTGTGCCTAGCCAGTGTCTAGCCTGTGTCTAGCCTGTGCCTTGCCTGAGACTGGCATGTGCATAGCGTGTGCCTAGCCAGTGTCTAGCCTGTGTCTAGCCTGTGCCTTGCAAGAGACTTTCATGTGCATAGCGTGTGCCTAGCCAGTGTCTAGCCTGTGTCTGGCCTGTGCCTTGCCTGAGACAGGCATGTGCATAGCGTGTGCCTAGCCAGTGTCTAGCCAGTGCCTAGCCTGTGCCTAGCCTGTGCCTAGCCTGTGTCTAGCCTGTGTCTAGCCTGTGTCTAGCCTGTGCCTTGCCTGAGACTGGCATGTGCATAGCGTGTGGCTAGCCAGTGTCTAGCCAGTGCCTAGCCTGTGCCTAGCCAGTGTCTAGCCTGTGTCTAGCCTGTGCCTTGCCTGTGACTGGCATGTGCATAGCCTATGCCTAGCCAGTGTCTAGCCTGTGTCTAGCCTGTGCCTTTCCTGAGACAGGCATATGCATAGAGTGTGCCTAGGCAGTGTCTAGCCAGTGCCAAGCCTGTGCCTAGCCAGTGTCTAGCCTTTGTCTAGCCTGTGCATAGCCTGTGTCTAGCCTGTGCCTAGCCAGTGTACTAGCCTCTGTCTAGCCTGTGTCTAGTCAGTGTCTAGCCGGTGTCTAGCCGGTGTCTAGCCTGTGCCTAGCCTGTGCCTAGCCTGTGACTGGCCTATGCCTAGCCTGGGACTAGCTTGTGCCTAGCCTGTGCCTAACCTGTGCCTAGCCTGTGCCTAGCCTGTGCCTAGCCTGTGTCTAGCCTGTGACTGGCCTATGCCTAGCCTGGGACTAGCTTGTGCCTAGCCTGTGCCTAGCCTGTGCCTAGCCTGTGGCTAGCCTATGCCTAGCCTGTGTCTAGCCTGTGTCTAGCCTGTGTCTAGCCTGTGTCCAGCCTGTGTCTAGCCTGTGTCTAGCCTGTGTCCAGCCTGTGTCTAGCCTGTGTCTAGCCTGTGTCTAGCCTGTGTCTAGCCTTTGTCCAGCCTTTGTCTAGCCTGTGCCTAGCCTGTGTCTAGCCTGTGTCTAGCCTGTGTCTAGCCTGTGTCTAGCCTGTGTCTAGCCTGTGTCTAGCCTGTGTCTAGCCTGTGTCTAGCCTGTGTCTAGCCTGTGTCTAGCCTGTGTCTAGCCTGTGTCTAGCTTGTGTCTAGCCTGTGTCTAGCCTGTGTCTAGCCTGTGCCTAGCCTGTATCTAGCCTGTGTCTAGCCTGTGTCTATCCTGTGTCTAGCCTGGGTCTAGCCTGTGTCTAGCCTGTGTCTAGCCTGTGTCTAGCCTGTGTCTAGCCTGTGTCTAGCCTGTTTCTAGCCTGTGTCTAGCCTGTGTCTAGCCTGTGTCTAGCCTGTGTCTAGCCTGTGTCTAGCCTGTGTCTAGCCTGTGTCTAGCCTGTGTCTAGCCTGTGTCTAGCCTGTGTCTAGCCTGTGTCTAGCCTGTGTCTAGCCTGTGTCTAGCCTGTGTCTAGCCTGTGTCTAGC
Organism: Zaprionus gabonicus; assembly: GCA_018903695.1. NCBI lineage: Eukaryota > Metazoa > Arthropoda > Insecta > Diptera > Drosophilidae > Zaprionus > Zaprionus gabonicus. The sequence goes on from JAEIFO010000593.1 coordinate 31,090, forward strand.
CTGGGTCTAGCCTGTGTCTAGCCTGTGTCTAGCCTGTGTCTAGCCTGTGTCTAGCCTGTGTCTAGCCTGTTTCTAGCCTGTGTCTAGCCTGTGTCTAGCTTGTGTCTAGCCTGTGTCTAGCCTGTGTCTAGCCTGTGTCTAGCCTGTGTCTAGCCTGTGCCTAGCCAGTGTCTAGCCTGTGTCTAGCCTGTGCCTTGCCTGTGACTGGCATGTGCCTTGCCTGTGACTGGCATGTGACTGGCATGTGTCTAGCCTGTGTCTAGCCTGTGTCTAGCCTGTGTCTAGCCGGTGTCTAGCCTGTGCCTAGCCTGTGCCTAGCCTGTGACTGGCCTATGCCTAGCCTGGGACTAGCTTGTGCCTAGCCTGTGCCTAACCTGTGCCTAGCCTGTGCCTAGCCTGTGCCTAGCCTGTGTCTAGCCTGTGACTGGCCTATGCCTAGCCTGGGACTAGCTTGTGCCTAGCCTGTGCCTAGCCTGTGCCTAGCCTGTGGCTAGCCTATGCCTAGCCTGTGTCTAGCCTGTGTCTAGCCTGTGTCTAGCCTGTGTCCAGCCTGTGTCTAGCCTGTGTCTAGCCTGTGTCCAGCCTGTGTCTAGCCTGTGTCTAGCCTGTGTCTAGCCTGTGTCTAGCCTTTGTCCAGCCTTTGTCTAGCCTGTGCCTAGCCTGTGTCTAGCCTGTGTCTAGCCTGTGTCTAGCCTGTGTCTAGCCTGTGTCTAGCCTGTGTCTAGCCTGTTTCTAGCCTGTGTCTAGCCTGTGTCTAGCCTGTGTCTAGCCTGTGTCTAGCCTGTGTCTAGCCTGTGTCTAGCCTGTGTCTAGCCTGTGTCTAGCCTGTGTCTAGCCTGTGTCTAGCCTGTGTCTAGCCTGTGTCTAGCCTGGGTCTAGCCTGTGTCTAGCCTGTGTCTAGCCTGTGTCTAGCCTGTGTCTAGCCTGTGTCTAGCCTGTTTCTAGCCTGTGTCTAGCCTGTGTCTAGCCTGTGTCTAGCCTGTGTCTAGCCTGTGTCTAGCCTGTGTCTAGCCTGTGTCTAGCCTGTGTCTAGCCTGTGTCTAGCCTGTGTCTAGCCTGTGTCTAGCCTGGGTCTAGCCTGTGTCTAGCCTGTGTCTAGCCTGTGTCTAGCCTGTGTCTAGCCTGTGTCTAGCCTGTGTCTAGCCTGTGTCTAGCCTGTGTCTAGCCTGTTTCTAGCCTGTGTCTAGCCTGTGTCTAGCCTGTGTCTAGCCTGTGTCTAGCCTGTGTCTAGCCTGTGCCTAGCCAGTGTCTAGCCTGTGTCTAGCCTGTGCCTTGCCTGTGACTGGCATGTGCCTTGCCTGTGACTGGCATGTGACTGGCATGTGTCTAGCCTGTGTCTAGCCTGTGTCTAGCCTGTGTCTAGCCTGTGTCTAGCCTGTGTCTAGCCTGTGTCTAGCCTGTGCCTAGCCAGTGTCTAGCCTGTGTCTAGCCTGTGACTGGCATGTGACTGGCATGTGCATTGTCTGTGCCTAGCCAGTGTCTAGCCTGTGTCTAGCCTGTGCCTTGCCTGAGACTGGCATGTGCATAGCGTGTGCCTAGCCAGTGTCTAGCCTGTGTCTAGCCTGTGCCTTGCAAGAGACTTTCATGTGCATAGCGTGTGCCTAGCCAGTGTCTAGCCTGTGTCTAGCCTGTGCCTTGCCTGAGACAGGCATGTGCATAGCGTGTGCCTAGCCAGTGTCTAGCCAGTGCCTAGCCTGTGCCTAGCCTGTGCCTAGCCTGTGTCTAGCCTGTGTCTAGCCAGTGCGTTGCCTGTGACTGGCATGTGCATAGCCTGTGTCTAGCCTGTGTCCAGCCTGTGTCTAGCCTGTGTCTAGCCTTTGTCTAGCCTGTGTCTAGCCTGTGCCTTGCCTGTGACTGGCATGTGCATAGCCTGTGCCTAGCCAGAGTCTAGCCTGTGTCTAGCCTGTGCCTTGCCTGAGACTGGCATGTGCATAGCGTGTGGCTAGCCAGTGTCTAGCCAGTGCCTAGCCTGTGCCTAGCCAGTGTCTAGCCTTTGTCTAGCCAGTGCCTAGCCTGTGCCTAGCCTGTGCCTAGCCTGTGTCTAGCCTGTGCCGAGCCTGTGTCTAGCCTGTGTCTAGCCTGTGTCTAGCCTGTGACTGGCATGTGCATAGCCTATGCCTAGCCAGTGTCTAGCCTGTGTCTAGCCTAAGCCTTGCCTGAGACAGGCAAATGCATAGCGTGTGCCTAGGCAGTGTCTAGCCAGTGCCAAGCCTGTGCCTAGCCAGTGTCTAGCCTTTGTCTAGCCTGTGCATAGCCTGTGTCTAGCCTGTGCCTAGCCAGTGTATAGCCTCTGTCTAGCCTGTGTCTAGTCAGTGTCTAGCCGGTGTCTAGCCGGTATCTAGCCTGTGCCTAGCCTGTGCCTAGCCTGTGCCTAGCCTGTGACTGGCCTGTGCCTAGCCTGTGACTGGCCTGTGCCTAGCCTGTGACTGGCCTGTGCCTAGCCTGTGACTAGCTTGTGCCTAGCCAGTGCCTAGCCTGTGCCTAGCCTGTGGCTAGCCTGTGCCTAGCCTGTGTCTAGCCTGTGTCTAGCCTGTGCCTAGCCTGTGTCTAGCCTGTGTCTAACCTGTGTCTAGCCTATGTCTAGCTTGTGTCTAGCCTATGTCTAGCTTGTGTCTAGCCTGTTTCTAGCCAGTGTCTAGCCTGTGTCTAGCCTATGTCTAGCTTGTGTCTAGCCTATGTCTAGCTTGTGTCTAGCCTGTGTCTAGCCTGTGCCTAGCCTGTGTCTAGCCTGTGTCTAGCCTGTGTCTAGCCTGTGTCTAGCCTGTGTCTAGCCTGTGTCCAGCCTGTGTCTAGCCTGTGTCTAGCCTGTGTCTAGCCTGTGTCCAGCCTGTGTCTAGCCTGTGTCTAGCCTTTGTCTAGCCTGTGCCTAGCCTGTGTCTAGCCTGTGTCTAGCCTGTGTCTGGCCTGTGTCTAGCCTGTGTCTAGCCTGTGTCTAGCCTGTGTCTAGCCTGTGTCTAGCCTGTGTCTAGCCTGTGTCTAGCCTGTGTCTAGCCTGTGTCTAGCCTGTGCCTAGCCTGTGTCTAGCCTGTGTCTAGCCTGTGTCTAGCCTGTGCCTTGCCTGAGACTGGCATGTGCATAGCGTGTGGCTAGCCAGTGTCTAGCCAGTGCCTAGCCTGTGCCTAGCCAGTGTCTAGCCTTTGTCTAGCCAGTGCCTAGCCTGTGCCTAGCCTGTGCCTAGCCTGTGCCTAGCCTGTGTCTAGCCTGTGCCGAGCCTGTGTCTAGCCTGTGCCTTGCCTGTGACTGGCATGTGCATAGCCTATGCCTAGCCAGTGTCTAGCCTGTGTCTAGCCTAAGCCTTGCCTGAGACAGGCATATGCATAGCGTGTGCCTAGGCAGTGTCTAGCCAGTGCCAAGCCTGTGCCTAGCCAGTGTCTAGCCTTTGTCTAGCCTGTGCATAGCCTGTGTCTAGCCTGTGCCTAGCCAGTGTATAGCCTCTGTCTAGCCTGTGTCTAGTCAGTGTCTAGCCGGTGTCTAGCCGGTATCTAGCCTGTGCCTAGCCTGTGCCTAGCCTGTGCCTAGCCTGTGACTGGCCTGTGCCTAGCCTGTGACTGGCCTGTGCCTAGCCTGTGACTGGCCTGTGCCTAGCCTGTGACTAGCTTGTGCCTAGCCAGTGCCTAGCCTGTGCCTAGCCTGTGGCTAGCCTGTGCCTAGCCTGTGTCTAGCCTGTGTCTAGCCTGTGCCTAGCCTGTGTCTAGCCTGTGTCTAGCCTGTGTCTAGCCAATGTCTAGCTTGTGTCTAGCCTGTTTCTAGCCAGTGTCTAGCCTGTGTCTAGCCTATGTCTAGCTTGTGTCTAGCCTATGTCTAGCTTGTGTCTAGCCTGTGTCTAGCCTGTGCCTAGCCTGTGTCTAGCCTGTGTCTAGCCTGTGTCTAGCCTGTGTCTAGCCTGTGTCTAGCCTGTGTCTAGCCTGTGTCTAGCCTGTGTCTAGCCTGTGTCTAGCCTGTGTCTAGCCTGTGTCTAGCCTGTGTCTAGCCAGTGTCCAGCCTGTGTCTAGCCTGTGTCTAGCCTGTGTCTAGCCTGTGTCTAGCCTGTGTCTAGCCTTTGTCTAGCCTGTGCCTAGCCTGTGTCTAGCCTGTGTCTAGCCTGTGTCTGGCCTGTGTCTAGCCTGTGTCTAGCCTGTTTCTAGCCTGTTTCTAGCCTGTGTCTAGCCTGTGTCTAGCTTGTGTCTAGCCTGTGTCTAGCCTGTTTCTAGCCTGTTTCTAGCCTGTGTCTAGCCTGTGTCTAGCTTGTGTCTAGCCTGTGTCTAGCCTGTGTCTAGCCTGTGCCTAGCCTGTGTCTAGCCTGTGTCTAGCCTGTGTCTAGCCTGGGTCTAGCCTGTGTCTAGCCTGTGTCTACCCTGTGTCTAGCCTGTGTCTACCCTGTGTCTAGCCTGTGTCTAGCCTGTGTCTAGCCTGTGTCTAGCCTGTGTCTAGCCTGTGTCTAGCCTGTGTCTAGCCTGTGTCTTGCCTGTGTCTAGCCTGTGTCTAGCCTGTGTCTAGCCTGTGTCTAGCCTGTGCCTAGCCAGTGTCTAGCCTGTGTCTGGCCTGTGCCTTGCCTGTGACTGGCATGTGACTGGCATGTGCATTGTCTGTGCCTAGCCAGTGTCTAGCCTGTGTCTAGCCAGTGTCTAGCCTGTGTCTAGCCTGTGCCTTGCCTGAGACTGGCATGTGCATAGCGTGTGCCTAGCCAGTGTCTAGCCTGTGTCTAGCCTGTGCCTTGCAAGAGACTGGCATGTGCATAGCGTGTGCCTAGCCAGTGTCTAGCCTGTGTCTAGCCTGTGCCTTGCCTGAGACAGGCATATGCATAGCGTGTGCCTAGCCAGTGTGTAGCCAGTGCCTAGCCTGTGCCTAGCCTGTGCCTAGCCTGTGTCTAGCCTGTGTCTAGCATGTGCGTTGCCTGTGACTGGCATGTGCATAGCCTGTGCCTAGCCTGTGTCTAGCCTGTGTCTAGGCTGTGCCTATCCTGTGTCTAGCCTGTGCCTTGCCTGTGACTGGCATGTGCATAGCCTATGCTTAGCCAGTGTCTAGCCTGTGTCTAGCCTGTGCCTTGCCTGAGACAGGCATATGCATAGCGTGTGCCTAGGCAGTGTCTAGCCAGTGCCAAGCCTGTGCCTAGCCAGTGTCTAGCCTTTGTCTAGCCTGTGCATAGCCTGTGTCTAGCCTGTGCCTAGCCAGTGTATAGCCTCTGTCTAGCCTGTGTCTAGTCAGTGTCTAGCCGGTGTCTAGCCGGTATCTAGCCTGTGCCTAGCCTGTGCCTAGCCTGTGCCTAGCCTGTGACTGGCCTGTGCCTAGCCTGTGACTGGCCTGTGCCTAGCCTGTGACTGGCCTGTGCCTAGCCTGTGACTAGCTTGTGCCTAGCCAGTGCCTAGCCTGTGCCTAGCCTGTGGCTAGCCTGTGCCTAGCCTGTGTCTAGCCTGTGTCTAGCCTGTGCCTAGCCTGTGTCTAGCCTGTGTCTAGCCTGTGTCTAGCCTATGTCTAGCTTGTGTCTAGCCTGTTTCTAGCCAGTGTCTAGCCTGTGTCTAGCCTATGTCTAGCTTGTGTCTAGCCTATGTCTAGCTTGTGTCTAGCCTGTGTCTAGCCTGTGCCTAGCCTGTGTCTAGCCTGTGTCTAGCCTGTGTCTAGCCTGTGTCTAGCCTGTGTCTAGCCTGTGTCTAGCCTGTGTCTAGCCTGTGTCTAGCCTGTGTCTAGCCCATGTCTAGCCTGTGTCCAGCCTGTGTCTAGCCTGTGTCTAGCCTGTGTCTAGCCTGTGTCTAGCCTGTGTCCAGCCTGTGTCTAGCCTGTGTCTAGCCTGTGTCTAGCCTTTGTCTAGCCTGTGCCTAGCCTGTGTCTAGCCTGTGTCTAGCCTGTGTCTGGCCTGTGTCTAGCCTGTTTCTAGCCTGTTTCTAGCCTGTGTCTAGCCTGTGTCTAGCCTGTGTCTAGCTTGTGTCTAGCCTGTGTCTAGCCTGTGTCTAGCCTGTGTCTAGCCTGTGTCTAGCCTGTGTCTAGCCTGTGTCTAGCCTGTGTCTAGCCTGGGTCTAGCCTGTGTCTAGCCTGTGTCTACCCTGTGTCTAGCCTGTGTCTACCCTGTGTCTAGCCTGTGTCTAGCCTGTGTCTAGCCTGTGTCTAGCCTGTGTCTAGCCTGTGTCTAGCCTGTGTCTAGCCTGTGTCTAGCCTGTGTCTAGCCTGTGTCTAGCCTGTGTCTAGCCTGTGTCTAGCCTGTGTCTAGCCTGTGCCTAGCCAGTGTCTAGCCTGTGTCTGGCCTGTGCCTTGCCTGTGACTGGCATGTGACTGGCATGTGCATTGTCTGTGCCTAGCCAGTGTCTAGCCTGTGTCTAGCCTGTGCCTTGCCTGAGACTGGCATGTGCATAGCGTGTGCCTAGCCAGTGTCTAGCCTGTGTCTAGCCTGTGCCTTGCAAGAGACTGGCATGTGCATAGCGTGTGCCTAGCCAGTGTCTAGCCTGTGTCTAGCCTGTGCCTTGCCTGAGACAGGCATGTGCATAGCGTGTGCCTAGCCAGTGTGTAGCCAGTGCCTAGCCTGTGCCTAGCCTGTGCCTAGCCTGTGTCTAGCCTGTGTCTAGCCTGTGCGTTGCCTGTGACTGGCATGTGCATAGCCTGTGCCTAGCCTGTGTCTAGCCTGTGTCTAGCCTGTGCCTATCCTGTGTCTAGCCTGTGTCTAGCCTGTGCCTTGCCTGTGACTGGCATGTGCATAGCCTGTGCCTAGCCAGTGTCTAGCCTGTGTCTAGCCTGTGCCTTGCCTGAGACTGGCATGTGCATAGCGTGTGCCTAGCCAGTGTCTAGCCAGTGCCTAGCCTGTGCCTAGCCAGTGTCAAGCCTTTGTCTAGCCTGTGCATAGCCTGTGTCTAGCCTGTGTCTAGCCTGTGTCTAGCCTGTGTCTAGCCTGTGTCTAGCCTGTGTCTAGCCTGTGTCTAGCCTGTGTCTAGCCTGTGTCTAGCCTGTGTCTAGCCTGTGTCTAGCCTGTGTCTAGCCTGTGTCTAGCCTGTGTCTAGCCTGTGTCTAGCCTGTGTCTAGCCTGTGTCTAGCCTGTGTCTAGCCTGTGTCTAGCCTGTGTCTATCCTGTGTCTAGCCTGTGTCTAGCCTGTGTCTAGCCTGTGTCTAGCCTGTGCCTTGCCTGTGTCTGGCATGTGACTGGCATGTGCATAGCCTATGTCTAGCCTGTGTCTAGCCTGTGTCTAGCCTGTGCCTTGCCTGTGACTGGCATGTGCATAGCCTGTGCCTAGCCAGTGTCTAGCCTGTGTCTAGCCTGTGCCTTGCCTGAGAAAGGCATGTGCATAGCGTGTGCAAGACAGTGTCTAGCCAGTGCCTAGCCTGTGCCTAGCCAGTGTCAAGCCTTTGTCTAGCCTGTGCATAGCCTGTGTCTAGCCTGTGCCTAGCCAGTGTATAGCCTCTGTCTAGTCTTTGTCTAGTCTGTGTCTAGCCGGTGTCTATCCGGTGTCTAGCCTGTGCCTAGCCTGTGCCTAGCCTGTGCCTAGCCTGTGCCTAGCCTGTGCCTAGCCTGTGCCTAGCCTGTGACTAGCTTGTGCCTAGCCAGTGCCTAGCCTGTGCCTAGCCTGTGCCTAGCCTCTGCCTAGCCTGTACCTAGTTTATGCCTAGCCTGTGTCTAGCCTGTGTCTAGCTTGTTTCTATCCTGTGTCTAGCCTTTGTCTAGCCTGTGTCTAGCCTGTGTCTAGTTTGTGTCTAGCCTGTGTCTAGCCTGTGTCTAGCCTGTGTCTAGCCTGTTTCTAGCCTGTGTCTAGCCTGTGTCTAGCCTGTGTCTAGCCTGTGTCTAGCCTGTGTCTAGCCTGTGTCTAGCCTGTGTCTAGCTTGTGTCTAGCCTGTGTCTAGCCTGTGTCTAGCCTGTGTCTAGCCTGTGTCTAGCCTGTGTCTACCCTGTGTCTAGCCTGTGTCTAGCCTGTGTCTAGCCTGTTTCTAGCCTGTGTCTAGCCTGTGTCTAGCCAGTGTCTAGCCTGTGTCTAGCCTGTGTCTAGCCTGTGCATAGCCTGTGTCTAGCCTGTGTCTAGCCTGTGTCTAGCCTGTGCCTAGCCAGTGTCTAGCCTGTGTCTGGCCTGTGCCTTTCCTGTGACTGGCATGTGACTGGCATGTGCATTGTCTGTGCCTAGCCAGTGTCTAGCCTGTGTCTAGCCTGTGCCTTGCCTGAGACTGGCATGTGCATAGCGTGTGCCTAGCCAGTGTCTAGCATGTGTCTAGCCTGTGCCTTGCAAGAGACTGGCATGTGCATAGCGTGTGCCTAGCCAGTGTCTAGCCTGTGTCTAGCCTGTGCCTTGCCTGAGACAGGCATGTGCATAGCGTGTGCCTAGCCAGTGTGTAGCCAGTGCCTAGCCTGTGCATAGCCTGTGCCTAGCCAGAGTCTAGCCTGTGTCTAGCCTGTGCCTTGCCTGAGACTGGCATGTGCATAGCGTGTGCCTAGCCAGTGTCTAGCCAGTGCCTAGCCTGTGCCTATCCTGTGTCTAGCCTGTGTCTAGCCAGTGCCTTGCCTGAGACAGGCATGTGCATAGCGTGTGCTAGCCAGTGTCTAGCCAGTGCCTAGCCTGTGCCTAGCCAGTGTCAAGCCTTTGTCTAGCCTGTGCATAGCCTGTGTCTAGCCTGTGTCTAGCCTGTGTCTAGCCTGTGTCTAGCCTGTCGCCTGTGTCTAGCCTGTGTCTAGCCTGTGTCTAGCCTGTGTCTAGCCTGTGTCTAGCCTGTGTCTAGCCTGTGTCTAGCCTGTGTCTAGCCTGTGTCTAGCCTGTGTCTAGCCTGTGTCTAGCCTGTGTCTAGCCTGTGTCTAGCCTGTGCCTTGCCTGTGTCTGGCATGTGACTGGCATGTGCATAGCCTGTGTCTAGCCTGTGTCTAGCCTGTGTCTAGCCTGTGCCTTGCCTGTGACTGGCATGTGCATAGCCTGTGCCTAGCCAGTGTCTAGCCTGTGTCTAGCCTGTGCCTTGCCTGAGAAAGGCATGTGCATAGCGTGTGCTAGCCAGTGTCTAGCCAGTGCCTAGCCTGTGCCTAGCCAGTGTCAAGCCTTTGTCTAGCCTGTGCATAGCCTGTGTCTAGCCTGTGCCTAGCCAGTGTATAGCCTCTGTCTAGTCTGTGTCTAGTCTGTGTCTAGCCGGTGTCTATCCGCTGTCTAGCCTGTGCCTAGCCTGTGCCTAGCCTGTGACTGGCCTGTGCCTAGCCTGTGACTAGCTTGTGCCTAGCCAGTGCCTAGCCTGTGCCTAGCCTGTGCCTAGCCTCTGCCTAGCCTGTACCTAGTTTATGCCTAGCCTGTGTCTAGCCTGTGTCTAGCTTGTTTCTAGCCTGTGTCTAGCCTTTGTCTAGCCTGTGTCTAGCCTGTGTCTAGTTTGTGTCTAGCCTGTGTCTAGCCTGTGTCTAGCCTGTGTCTAGCCTGTTTCTAGCCTGTGTCTAGCCTGTGTCTAGCCTGTGTCTAGCCTGTGTCTAGCTTGTGTCTAGCCTGTGTCTAGCCTGTGTCTAGCTTGTGTCTAGCCTGTGTCTAGCCTGTGTCTAGCCTGTGTCTAGCCTGTGTCTAGCCTGTGTCTAGCCTGTGTCTAGCCTGTGTCTAGCCTGTGTCTAGCCTGTGTCTAGCCTGTGTCTAGCCTGTGTCTAGCCTGTGTCTAGCCTGTGTCTAGCCTGTGTCTAGCCTGTGTCTAGCCTGTGTCTGGCCTGTGTCTAGCCTGTGTCTAGCCTGTGTCTAGCCTGTGTCTAGCCTGTGTCTAGCCTGTGCCTTGCTTGTGACTGGCATGTGACTGGCATGTGCATAGCCTGTGCCTAGCCAGTGTCTAGCCTGTGTCTAGCCTGTGCCTTGCCTGTGACTGCATTGACTGGCATGTGCATAGCCTGTGCCTAGCCAGTGTCTAGCCTGTGTCTAGCCTGTTCCTTGCCTGTGACTGGCATGTGCATAGCCTGTGCCTAGCCAGTGTCTAGCCTGTGTCTAGCCTGTGTCTAGCCTGTGCCTAGCCAGTGTATAGCCTCTGTCTAGCCTGTGTCTAGTCAGTGTCTAGCCGGTGTCTAGCCGGTGTCTAGCCTGTGCCTAGCCTGTGCCTAGCCTGTGACTGGCCTGTGCCTTGCCCGTGACTGGCATGTTCATAGCCTGTGCCTAGCCAGAGTCTAGCCTGTGTCTAGCCTGTGCCTTGCCTGAGACTGGCATGTGCATAGCGTGTGCCTAGCCAGTGTCTAGCCTGTGCCTTGCCTGAGACAGGCATCTGCATAGCGTGTGCAAACCAGTGTCTAGCCAGTGCCTAGCCTGTGCCTAGCCAGTGTCAAGCCTTTGTCTAGCCTGTGCATAGCCTGTGTCTAGCCTGTGTCTAGCCTGTGTCTAGCCTGTGTCTAGCCTGTGTCTAGCCTGTGCCTAGCCTGTGCCTAGCCTGTGACTGCCATGTGCTGCATGTGCATAGCGTGTGCCTAGCCAGTGTCTAGCCTGTGTCTAGCCTGTGCCTTGCCTGAGACTGGCATGTGCATAGCGTGTGCCTAGCCTGTGTCTAGCCTGTGTCTAGCCTGTGCGTTGCCTGTGACTGGCATGTGCATAGCCTGTGCCTAGCCTGTGTCTAGCCTGTGTCTAGCCTGTGCCTAGCCTGTGTCTAGCCTGTGTCTAGCCTGTGCCTTGCCCGTGACTGGCATGTGCTTAGCCTGTGCCTAGCCTGTGTCTAGCCTGTGTCTAGCCTGTGCGTTGCCTGTGACTGGCATGTGCATAGCCTGTGCCTAGCCTGTGTCTAGCCTGTGTCTAGCCTGTGCCTTGCCTGAGAAAGGCATGTGCATAGCGTGTGCTAGCCAGTGTCTAGCCAGTGCCTAGCCTGTGCCTAGCCAGTGTCAAGCCTTTGTCTAGCCTGTGCATAGCCTGTGTCTAGCCTGTGCCTAGCCAGTGTATAGCCTCTGTCTAGTCTGTGTCTAGTCTGTGTCTAGCCGGTGTCTATCCGCTGTCTAGCCTGTGCCTAGCCTGTGCCTAGCCTGTGACTGGCCTGTGCCTAGCCTGTGACTAGCTTGTGCCTAGCCAGTGCCTAGCCTGTGCCTAGCCTCTGCCTAGCCTGTACCTAGTTTATGCCTAGCCTGTGTCTAGCCTGTGTCTAGTTTGTGTCTAGCCTGTGTCTAGCCTGTGTCTAGCCTGTGTCTAGCCTGTTTCTAGCCTGTGTCTAGCCTGTGTCTAGCCTGTGTCTAGCCTGTGTCTAGCTTGTGTCTAGCCTGTGTCTAGCCTGTGTCTAGCCTGTGTCTAGCCTGTGTCTAGCCTGTGTCTAGCCTGTGTCTAGCCTGTGTCTAGCCTGTGTCTAGCCTGTGTCTAGCCTGTGTCTAGCCTGTGTCTAGCCTGTGTCTAGCCTGTGTCTAGCCTGTGTCTAGCCTGTGTCTGGCCTGTGTCTAGCCTGTGTCTAGCCTGTGTCTAGCCTGTGTCTAGCCTGTGTCTAGCCTGTGTCTAGCCTGTGCCTTGCTTGTGACTGGCATGTGACTGGCATGTGCATAGCCTGTGCCTAGCCAGTGTCTAGCCTGTGTCTAGCCTGTGCCTTGCCTGTGACTGGCATGTGCATAGCCTGTGCCTAGCCAGTGTCTAGCCTGTGTCTAGCCTGTTCCTTGCCTGTGACTGGCATGTGCATAGCCTGTGCCTAGCCAGTGTCTAGCCTGTGTCTAGCCTGTGCCTAGCCTGTGTCTAGCCTGTGTCTAGCCTGTGCCTTGCCTGTGACTGGCATGTGCATAGCCTGTGCCTAGCCAGTGTCTAGCCTGTGTCTAGCCTGTGCCTTGCCTGAGACTGGCATGTGCATAGCGTGTGCCTAGCCAGTGTCTAGCCAGTGCCTAGCCTGTGCCTAGCCAGTGTCTAGCCTTTGTCTAGCCTGTGTCTAGCCTGTGTCTAGCCTGTGCCTAGCCAGTGTATAGCCTCTGTCTAGCCTGTGTCTAGTCAGTGTCTAGCCGGTGTCTAGCCTGTGTCTAGCCTGTGCCTAGCCTGTGACTGGCCTGTGCCTAGCCTGCCTGACTAGCTTGTGCCTAGCCAGTGCCTAGCCTGTGCCTAGCCTGTGTCTAGCCTGTGCCTTGCCTGTGACTGGCATGTGCATAGCCTATGCCTAGCCAATGTCTAGCCTGTGTCTAGCCTGTGCCTTGCCTGAGACAGGCATGTGAATAGCGTGTGCCTAGGCAGTGTCTAGCCAGTGCCTAGCCTGTGCCTAGCCAGTGTCTAGCCTTTGTCTAGCCTATGCATAGCCTGTGTCTAGCCTGTGCCTAGCCAGTGTATAGCCTCTGTCTAGCCTGTGTCTAGTCAGTGTCTAGCCGGTGTCTAGCCGGTGTCTAGCCTGTGTCTAGCCTGTGCCTAGCCTGTGCCTAGCCTGTGACTGGCCTGTGCCTTGCCCGTGACTGGCATGTTCATAGCCTGTGCCTAGCCAGAGTCTAGCCTGTGTCTAGCCTGTGCCTTGCCTGAGACTGGCATGTGCATAGCGTGTGCCTAGCCAGTGTCTAGCCTGTGCCTTGCCTGAGACAGGCATCTGCATAGCGTGTGCAAGCCAGTGTCTAGCCAGTGCCTAGCCTGTGCCTAGCCAGTGTCAAGCCTTTGTCTAGCCTGTGCATAGCCTGTGCCTAGCCTGTGTCTAGCCTGTGTCTAGCCTGTGTCTAGCCTGTGTCTAGCCTGTGTCTAGCCTGTGCCTTGCCTGAGACTGGCATGTGCATAGCGTGTGCCTAGCCAGTGTCTAGCCTGTGTCTAGCCTGTGCCTTGCCTGAGACAGGCATGTGCATAGCGTGTGCCTAGCCAGTGTGTAGCCAGTGCCTAGCCTGTGCCTAGCCTGTGTCTAGCCTGTGTCTAGCCTGTGCGTTGCCTGTGACTGGCATGTGCATAGCCTGTGCCTAGCCTGTGTCTAGCCTGTGTCTAGCCTGTGCCTATCCTGTGTCTAGCCTGTGTCTAGCCTGTGCCTTGCCCGTGACTGGCATGTGCTTAGCCTGTGCCTAGCCTGTGTCTAGCCTGTGTCTAGCCTGTGCGTTGCCTGTGACTGGCATGTGCATAGGCTGTGCCTAGCCTGTGTCTAGCCTGTGTCTAGCCTGTGCCTATCCTGTGTCTAGCCTGTGTCTAGCCTGTGCCTTGCCCGTGACTGGCATGTGCATAGCCTGTGCCTAGCCAGAGTCTAGCCTGTGTCTAGCCTGTGCCTTGCCTGAGACTGGCATGTGCATAGCGTGTGCCTAGCCAGTGTCTAGCCAGTGCCTAGCCTGTGCCTATCCTGTGTCTAGCCTGTGTCTAGCCTGTGCCTTGCCTGAGACAGGCATGTGCATAGCGTGTGCTAGCCAGTGTCTAGCCAGTGCCTAGCCTGTGCCTAGCCTGTGCCTAGCCAGTGTCAAGCCTTTGTCTAGCCTGTGCATAGCCTGTGTCTAGCCTGTGTCTAGCCTGTGTCTAGCCTGTGTCTAGCCTGTGTCTAGCCTGTGTCTAGCCTGTGTCTAGCCTGTGCCTTGCCTGTGTCTGGCATGTGACTGGCATGTGCATAGCCTGTGTCTAGCCTGTGTCTAGCCTGTGCCTTGCCTGTGACTGCCATGTGCATAGCCTGTGCCTAGCCAGTGTCTAGCCTGTGTCTAGCCTGTGCATTGCCTGAGACAGGCATGTGCATAGCGTGTGCTAGCCAGTGTCTAGCCAGTGCCTAGCCTGTGCCTAGCCAGTGTCAAGCCTTTGTCTAGCCTGTGCATAGCCTGTGTTTAGCCTGTGCCTAGCCAGTGTATACCCTCTGTCTAGCCTGTGTCTAGTCTGTGTCTAGCCTGTGTCTAGTTTGTGTCTAGCCTGTGTCTAGCCTGTGTCTAGCCTGTGTCTAGCCCCTTTCTAGCCTGTGTCTAGCCTGTGTTTAGCCTGTGTCTAGCTTGTGTCTAGCCTGTGTCTAGCCTATGTCTAGCCTGTGTCTAGCTTGTGTCTAGCCTGTGTCTAGCCTGTGTCTAGCCTGTGTCTAGCCTGTGTCTAGCCTGTGTCTAGCCTGTGTCTAGCCTGTGACTGGCATGTGCATAGCCTGTGCCTAGCCAGTGTCTAGCCTATGTCTAGCCTGTGCCTAGCCTGTGTCTAGCCTGTGTCTAGCCTGTGCCTTGCCTGTGACTGGCATGTGCATAGCCTGTGCCTAGCCAGTGTCTAGCCTGTGTCTAGCCTGTGCCTTGCCTGAGACTGGCATGTGCATAGCGTGTGCCTAGCCAGTGTCTAGCCAGTGCCTTGCCTGTGCCTAGCCAGTGTCTAGCATTTGTCTAGCCTGTGCATAGCCTGTGTCTAGCCTGTGCCTAGCCAGTGTATAGCCTGTGTCTAGCCTGTATCTAGTCAGTGTCTAGCCGGTGTCTAGCCGGTGTCTAGCCTGTGCCTAGCCTGTGCCTAGCCTGTGACTGGCCTGTGCCTAGCCTGTGACTAGCTTGTGCCTAGCCTGTGCCTGGCCTGTGCCTGGCCTGTGTCTAGCCTGTGCCTTGCCTGTGACTGGCATGTGCATAGCCTATGCCTAGCCAATGTCTAGCCTGTGTCTAGCCTGTGCCTTGCCTGAGACAGGCATGTGCATAGCGTGTGCCTAGGCAGTGTCTAGCCAGTGCCTAGCCTGTGCCTAGCCAGTGTCTAGCCTTTGTCTAGCCTGTGCATAGCCTGTGTCTAGCCTGTGCCTAGCCAGTGTATAGCCTCTGTCTAGCCTGTGTCTAGTCAGTGTCAAGCCGGTGTCTAGCCGGTGTCTAGCCTGTGCCCAGCCTCTGCCTAGCCTGTGACTGGCCTGTGCCTAGCCTGGGACTAGCTTGTGCCTAGCCAGTGCCTACCCTGTGCCTAGCCTGTGCCTAGCCTGTGCCTAGCCTGTGCCTAGCCTGTGCCTAGCCTGTGCCTAGCCTGTGCCTAGCCTGTGCCTAGCCTGTGCCTAGCCTGTGCCTAGCCTGTGCCTAGCCTGTGGCTAGCCTGTGCCTAGCCTATGCCTAGCCTGTGTCTAGCCTGTGTCTAGCCTGTGTCTAGCCTGTGTCTAGCCTGTGTCCAGCCTGTGTCTAGCATGTGTCTAGCCTGTGTCTAGCCTGTGTCCAGCCTGTGTCTAGCCTGTGTCTAGCCTGTGTCTAGCCTGTGTCTAGCCTTTGTCTAGCCTTTGTCTAGCCTGTGCCTAGCCTGTGTCTAGCCTGTGCCTAGCCTGTGTCTAGCCTGTGTCTAGCCTGTGTCTAGCCTGTGCCCAGCCAGTGTCTGGCCTGTGTCTAGCCTGTGTCTAGCCTGTGTCTAGCCTGTGTCTAGCCTGTGTCTAGCCTGGGTCTAGCCTGTGTCTAGCCTGTGTCTAGCCTGTGTCTAGCCTGTGTCTAGCCTGTGTCTAGCCTGTGTCTAGCCTGTGTCTAGCCTGTGTCTAGCCTGTGTCTAGCCTGTGTCTAGCCTGTGTCTAGCCTGTGTCTAGCCTGTGTCTAGCCTGTGTCTAGCCTGGGTCTAGCCTGTGTCTAGCCTGTGCCTAGCCAGTGTCTAGCCTGTGTCTAACCTGTGCCTTGCCTGTGACTGGCATGTGACTGGCATGTGCATTGTCTGTGCCTAGCCAGTGTCTAGCCTGTGTCTAGCCTGTGCCTTGCCTGAGACTGGCATGTGCATAGCGTGTGCCTAGCCAGTGTCTAGCCTGTGTCTAGCCTGTGCCTTGCAAGAGACTTTCATGTGCATAGCGTGTGCCTAGCCAAGGTCTAGCCTGTGTCTAGCCTGTGCCTTGCCTGAGACAGGCATGTGCATAGCGTGTGCCTAGCCAGTGTCTAGCCAGTGCCTAGCCTGTGCCTAGCCTGTGCCTAGCCTGTGTCTAGCCTGTGTCTAGCCTGTGCGTTGCCTGTGACTGGCATGTGCATAGCCTGCGCCTAGCCTGTGTCTAGCCTGTGTCTAGCCTGTGCCTATCCTGTGTCTAGCCTGTGTCTAGCCTGTGCCTTGCCTCTGACTGGCATGTGCATAGCCTGTGCCTAGCCAGAGTCTAGCCTGTGTCTAGCCTGTGCCTTGCCTGAGACTGGCATGTGCATAGCGTGTGCCTAGCCAGTGTCTAGCCTGTGTCTAGCCTGTGCCTTGCAAGAGACTTTCATGTGCATAGCGTGTGCCTAGCCAGTGTCTAGCCTGTGTCTAGCCTGTGCCTTGCCTGAGACAGGCATGTGCATAGCGTGTGCCTAGCCAGTGTCTAGCCAGTGCCTAGCCTGTGCCTAGCCAGTGCCTAGCCTGTGCCTAGCCAGTGTCTAGCCTTTGTCTAGCCAGTGCCTAGCCTGTGCCCAGCCTGTGCCTAGCCTGTGTCTAGCCTGTGCCTAGCCTGTGTCTAGCCTGTGCCTTGCCTGTGTCTGGCATGTGACTGGCATGTGCATAGCCTGTGTCTAGCCTGTGTCTAGCCTGTGCCTTGCCTGTGACTGCCATGTGCATAGCCTGTGCCTAGCCAGTGTCTAGCCTGTGTCTAGCCTGTGCATTGCCTGAGACAGGCATGTGCATAGCGTGTGCTAGCCAGTGTCTAGCCAGTGCCTAGCCTGTGCCTAGCCAGTGTCAAGCCTTTGTCTAGCCTGTGCATAGCCTGTGTTTAGCCTGTGCCTAGCCAGTGTATACCCTCTGTCTAGCCTGTGTCTAGTCTGTGTCTAGCCTGTGTCTAGTTTGTGTCTAGCCTGTGTCTAGCCTGTGTCTAGCCCCTTTCTAGCCTGTGTCTAGCCTGTGTTTAGCCTGTGTCTAGCTTGTGTCTAGCCTGTGTCTAGCCTATGTCTAGCCTGTGTCTAGCTTGTGTCTAGCCTGTGTCTAGCCTGTGTCTAGCCTGTGTCTAGCCTGTGTCTAGCCTGTGTCTAGCCTGTGTCTAGCCTGTGACTGGCATGTGCATAGCCTGTGCCTAGCCAGTGTCTAGCCTATGTCTAGCCTGTGCCTAGCCTGTGTCTAGCCTGTGTCTAGCCTGTGCCTTGCCTGTGACTGGCATGTGCATAGCCTGTGCCTAGCCAGTGTCTAGCCTGTGTCTAGCCTGTGCCTTGCCTGAGACTGGCATGTGCATAGCGTGTGCCTAGCCAGTGTCTAGCCAGTGCCTTGCCTGTGCCTAGCCAGTGTCTAGCATTTGTCTAGCCTGTGCATAGCCTGTGTCTAGCCTGTGCCTAGCCAGTGTATAGCCTGTGTCTAGCCTGTATCTAGTCAGTGTCTAGCCGGTGTCTAGCCGGTGTCTAGCCTGTGCCTAGCCTGTGCCTAGCCTGTGACTGGCCTGTGCCTAGCCTGTGACTAGCTTGTGCCTAGCCTGTGCCTGGCCTGTGCCTGGCCTGTGTCTAGCCTGTGCCTTGCCTGTGACTGGCATGTGCATAGCCTATGCCTAGCCAATGTCTAGCCTGTGTCTAGCCTGTGCCTTGCCTGAGACAGGCATGTGCATAGCGTGTGCCTAGGCAGTGTCTAGCCAGTGCCTAGCCTGTGCCTAGCCAGTGTCTAGCCTTTGTCTAGCCTGTGCATAGCCTGTGTCTAGCCTGTGCCTAGCCAGTGTATAGCCTCTGTCTAGCCTGTGTCTAGTCAGTGTCAAGCCGGTGTCTAGCCGGTGTCTAGCCTGTGCCCAGCCTCTGCCTAGCCTGTGACTGGCCTGTGCCTAGCCTGGGACTAGCTTGTGCCTAGCCAGTGCCTACCCTGTGCCTAGCCTGTGCCTAGCCTGTGCCTAGCCTGTGCCTAGCCTGTGCCTAGCCTGTGCCTAGCCTGTGCCTAGCCTGTGCCTAGCCTGTGCCTAGCCTGTGCCTAGCCTGTGCCTAGCCTGTTAGCCTAGCCTGTGCCTAGCCTGTGCCTAGCCTGTGCCTAGCCTGTGCCTAGCCTGTGGCTAGCCTGTGCCTAGCCTATGCCTAGCCTGTGTCTAGCCTGTGTCTAGCCTGTGTCTAGCCTGTGTCTAGCCTGTGTCCAGCCTGTGTCTAGCATGTGTCTAGCCTGTTTCTAGCCTGTGTCCAGCCTGTGTCTAGCCTGTGTCTAGCCTGTGTCTAGCCTGTGTCTAGCCTTTGTCTAGCCTTTGTCTAGCCTGTGCCTAGCCTGTGTCTAGCCTGTGTCTAGCCTGTGTCCAGCCTGTGTCTAGCCTGTGTCTAGCCTGTGCCCTGCCAGTGTCTGGCCTGTGTCTAGCCTGTGTCTAGCCTGTGTCTAGCCTGTGTCTAGCCTGTGTCTAGCCTGTGTCTAGCCTGGGTCTAGCCTGTGTCTAGCCTGTGTCTAGCCTGTGTCTAGCCTGTGTCTAGCCTGTGTCTAGCCTGTGTCTAGCCTGTATCTAGCCTGTGTCTAGCCTGTGTCTAGCCTGTGTCTAGCCTGTGTCTAGCCTGTGTCTAGCCTGTGTCTAGCCTGGGTCTAGCCTGTGTCTAGCCTGTGCCTAGCCAGTGTCTAGCCTGTGTCTAACCTGTGCCTTGCCTGTGACTGGCATGTGACTGGCATGTGCATTGTCTGTGCCTAGCCAGTGTCTAGCCTGTGTCTAGCCTGTGCCTTGCCTGAGACTGGCATGTGCATAGCGTGTGCCTAGCCAGTGTCTAGCCTGTGTCTAGCCTGTGCCTTGCAAGAGACTTTCATGTGCATAGCGTGTGCCTAGCCAGTGTCTAGCCTGTGTCTAGCCTGTGCCTTGCCTGAGACTGGCATGTGCATAGCGTGTGCCTAGCCAGTGTCTAGCCTGTGTCTAGCCTGTGCCTTGCCAGTGTCTAGCCTGTGTCTAACCTGTGCCTTGCCTGTGACTGGCATGTGACTGGCATGTGCATTGTCTGTGCCTAGCCTGTGTCTAGCCTGTGTCTAGCCTGTGCGTTGCCTGTGACTGGCATGTGCATAGCCTGCGCCTAGCCTGTGTCTAGCCTGTGTCTAGCCTGTGCCTATCCTGTGTCTAGCCTGTGTCTAGCCTGTGCCTTGCCTCTGACTGGCATGTGCATAGCCTGTGCCTAGCCAGAGTCTAGCCTGTGTCTAGCCTGTGCCTTGCCTGAGACTGGCATGTGCATAGCGTGTGCCTAGCCAGTGTCTAGCCTGTGTCTAGCCTGTGCCTTGCAAGAGACTTTCATGTGCATAGCGTGTGCCTAGCCAGTGTCTAGCCTGTGTCTAGCCTGTGCCTTGCCTGAGACAGGCATGTGCATAGCGTGTGCCTAGCCAGTGTCTAGCCAGTGTCTATGCCTAGCCAGTGCCTAGCCTGTGCCTAGCCTGAGCCTAGCCTGTGTCTTCAGCCTGTGTCTAGCCTGTGTCTAGCCTGTGCCTTGCCTGTGACTGGCATGTGCATAGCCTATGCCTAGCCAGTGTCTAGCCTGTGTCTAGCCTGTGCCTTGCCTGAGACAGGCATATGCATTGCGTGTGCCTAGGCAGTGTCTAGCCAGTGCCAAGCCTGTGCCTAGCCAGTGTCTAGCCTTTGTCTAGCCTGTGCATAGCCTGTGTCTAGCCTGTGCCTAGCCAGTGTATAGCCTCTGTCTAGCCTGTGTCTAGTCAGTGTCTAGCCGGTGTCTAGCCGGTGTCTAGCCTGTGTCTAGCCTGTGTGTCTAGCCTGTGCCTATGCCTAGCCTGTGCAGCCTGCTAGCCTGTGCCTAGCCTGTGCCTAGCCTGTGCCTAGCCTGTGCTGGCCTAGCCTGTGCCTAGCCTGTGCCTAGCCTGTGCTAGCCTGGGACTAGCCTGTGCCTTGGCCTGTGCCTAGCCTATGCCTAGCCTGTGTCTAGCGCCTGTGCCTAGCCTGTGTCTAGCCTGTGTCTAGCCTGTGTCTAGCCTGTGTCTAGCCTGTGTCTAGCCTGTGCCTAGCCTGTGCCCAGCCTGTGCCTAGCCCTAGCCTAGCCTATGCCTAGCCTGTGTCTAGCCTGTGTCTAGCCTGTGTCTAGCCTGTGTCTAGCCTGTGTCTAGCCTGTGTCTAGCCTGTGTCTAGCCTGTGTCTAGCCTGTGTCCAGCCTGTGTCTAGCCTGTGTCTAGCCTGTGTCTAGCCTTTGTCTAGCCTTTGTCTAGCCTGTGCCTAGCCTGTGTCTAGCCTGTGTCTAGCCTGTGTCTAGCCTGGGTCTAGCCTGTGTCTAGCCTGTGTCTAGCCTGTGTCTAGCCTGTGTCTAGCCTGTGTCTAGCCTGTGTCTAGCCTGTGTCTAGCCTGTGTCTAGCCTGTGTCTAGCCTGTGTCTAGCCTGTGTCTAGCCTGTGTCTAGCCTGTGTCTAGCCTGTGTCTAGCCTGTGTCTAGCCTGTGTCTAGCCTGTGTCTAGCCTGTGTCTAGCCTGTGTCTAGCCTGTGTCTAGCCTGTGTCTAGCCTGTGTCTCGCCTGTGTCTAGCCTGTGTCTAGCCTGTGTCTAGCCTGTGTCTAGCCTGTGTCTAGCCTGTGTCTAGCCTGTGTCTAGCCTGTGTCTAGCCTGTGCCTAGCCTGTGTCTAGCCTGTGTCTAGCCTGTGTCTAGCCTGGGTCTAGCCTGTGTCTAGCCTGTGTCTAGCCTGTGTCTAGCCTGTGTCTAGCCTGTGTCTAGCCTGTGTCTAGCCTGTGTCTAGCCTGTGTCTAGCCTGTGTCTAGCCTGTGTCTAGCCTGTGTCTAGCCTGTGTCTAGCCTGTGTCTAGCCTGTGTCTAGCCTGTGTCTAGCCTGTGTCTAGCCTGTGTCTAGCCTGTGTCTAGCCTGTGTCTAGCCTGTGTCTAGCCTGTGTCTAGCCTGTGTCTAGCCTGTGTCTAGCCTGTGTTCAGGAGCCTAGCTGTCTAGTGCCTAGCCAGTGTCTAGCCTGTGTCTAGCCTGTGCCTTGCCTGTGACTGGCATGTGACTGGCATGTGCATTGTCTGTGCCTAGCCAGTGTCTAGCCTGTGCCTTGCCTGAGACTGGCATGTGCATAGCGTGTGCCTAGCCAGTGTCTAGCCTGTGTCTAGCCTGTGCCTTGCAAGAGACTTTCATGTGCATAGCGTGTGCCTAGCCAGTGTCTAGCCTGTGCCTTGCCTGAGACAGGCATGTGCATAGCGTGTGCCTAGCCAGTGTCTAGCCAGTGCCTAGCCTGTGCCTAGCCTGTGCCTAGCCAGTGTCTAGCCTGTGTCTAGCCCGTGCGTTGCCTGTGACTGGCATGTGCATGAGCCTGTGTCTAGCCTGTGTCCAGCCTGTGTCTAGCCTGTGTCTAGCCTG
>JAEIFO010000594.1:0-16645 GCA_018903695.1 Zaprionus gabonicus
GGCTAAGCATAGGCCAGTCAGCCAGTCTGAGCTAGGCACAGGCTAGGCACAGGCTAGACACCGGCTAGACACCGGCTAGACACTGACTAGACACAGCCTAGACAGAGGCTATACACTGGCTAGGCACAGGCTAGACACAGGCTATGCACAGGCTAGACAAAGGCTAGACACTGGCTAGGCACAGGCTAGGCACTGGCTAGACACTAGCTAGGCACACGCTATGCACATGCCAGTCTCAGGCAAGGCACAGGCTAGACACAGGCTAGACACTGGCTAGGCACAGGCTATGCACGTGCCAGTCACAGGCAAGGCACAGGCTAGACACAGGCTAGACACAGGCTAGGCACAGGCTAGACACAGAATAGACACTGGCTAGGCACAGGCTAGGCACAGGCTAGGCACTGGCTAGACAATGGCTAGGCACACGCTATGCACATGCCAGTCTCAGGCAAGGCACAGGCTAGACACAGGCTAGACACAGGCTAGACACTGGCTAGGCACATGCCAGTCACAGGCAAGGCACAGGCTAGACACAGGCTAGACACTGGCTAGGCACAGGCCAGTCACAGGCTAGGCACAGGCTAGGCACAGGCTAGACACAGGCTAGACACCGGCTAGACAGAGGCTATACACTGGCTAGGCACAGGCTATGCACATGCCAGTCACAGGCAAGGCACAGGCTAGACACAGGCTAGACACAGGCTAGGCACTGGCTAGGCACTGGCTAGGCACACGCTATGCACATGCCAGTCTCTGGCAAGGCACAGGCTAGACACTGGCTAGGCACACGCTATGCACATGCCAGTCTCAGGCAAGGCACAGGCTAGACACAGGCTTAACACTGGCTATGCACATGCCAGTCACAGGCAAGGCACAGGCTAGGCACAGGCTAGACACCGGCTTGACACAAATTAGACACAGGCTAGACAGAGGCTATACACTGGCTAGGCACAGGCTAGGCACAGGCTATGCACAGGCTAGACAAAGGCTAGACACTGGCTAGGCACAGGCTAGGCACTGGCTAGACACTGGCTAGGCACAGGCTAGGCATTGGCTAGACACTGGCTAGGCACACGCTATGCACATGCCTGTCTCAGGCAAGGCACAGGCTAGACACAGGCTAGACACTGGCTAGGCACAGGCTATGCACATGCCAGTCACAGGCAAGGCACAGGCTAGGCACAGGCTAGACACCGGCTAGACACAAATTAGACACAGGCTAGACAGAGGCTATACATTGGCTAGGCACAGGCTAGGCACAGGCTATGCACAGGCTAGACAAAGGCTAGACACTGGCTAGGCACAGGCTAGGCACTGGCTAGACACTGGCTAGGCACACGCTATGCACATGCCTGTCTCAGGCAAGGCACAGGCTAGACACTGGCTAGGCACAGGCTATGCACATGCCAGTCACAGGCAAGGCACAGGCTAAACACAGGCTAGACACAGGCTAGACACAGGCTTGGCACAGGCTAGACACAGGCTAGACACTGGCTAGGCACAGGCTAGACACAGGCTAGACACTGGCTAGGCACAGGCTATGCACATGCCAGTCACAGGCAAGGCACAGGCTAGACACAGGCTAGACACAGGCTAGCCACTGGCTAGACACTGGCTAGGCACACGCTATGCACATGCTAGTCTCTGGCAAGGCACAGGCTAGACACTGGCTAGGCACACGCTATGCACATGCCAGTCTCAGGCAAGGCACAGGCAAGGCACAGGCTAGACACTGGCTAGGCACAGGCTATGCACATGCCAGTCTCAGGCAAGGCACAGGCTAGACACAGGCTAGACACAGGCTAGGCACAGGCTATGCACATGCCAGTCACAGGCAAGGCACAGGCTAGACACAGGCTAGACACAGGCTAGGCACTGGCTAGGCACTGGCTAGGCACACGCTATGCACATGCCAGTCTCTGGCAAGGCACAGGCTAGACACTGGCTAGGCACACGCTATGCACATGCCAGTCTCAGGCAAGGCACAGGCTAGACACAGGCTTAACACTGGCTAGGCACAGGCTATGCACATGCCAGTCTCAGGCAAGGCACAGGCTAGACACAGGCTAGACACAGGCTAGGCACAGGCTAGGCACAGGCTAGGCACAGGCTAGGCACAGGCTAGGCACAGGCTAGGAACAGGCTAGGCACAGGCTAGGCACAGGCTAGGAACAGGCTAGGCACAGGCTAGGCACAGGCTAGGCACAGGCTAGGCACAGGCTAGGCACAGGCTAGGCACAGGCTAGGCACAGGCTAGACACAGGCTAGACACTGGCTAGGCACAGGCTATGCACATGCCAGTCACTGGCAAGGCACAGGCTAGACACAGGCTAGACACTGGCTAGGCACAGGCTATGCACATGCCAGTCACATGAATGTCACAGGCAAGGCACAGGCTAGACACAGGCTAGACACTGGCTAGGCACAGGCTAGACACAGGCTAGACACAGGCTAGACACAGGCTAGACACAGGCTAGACACAGGCTAGACACAGGCTAGACACAGGCTAGACACAGGCTAGACACAGGCTAGCCACAGGCTAGACACAGGCTAGACACAGGCTAGACACAGGCTAGACACAGGCTAGACACAAGCTAGACACAGGCTAGATACAGGCTAGACACAGGCTAGAAACAGGCTAGACACAGGCTAGACACAGGCTAGGCACAGGCTAGACAAAGGCTAGACACAGGCTAGACACAGGCTAGACACAGGCTAGACACAGGCTGGACACAGGCTAGACACAGGCTAGACACAGGCCAGTCACAGGCTAGGCACAGGCTAGGCACAGGCTAGGCACTGGCTAGATACTGGCTAGGCACACGCTATGCACATGCCAGTCACATGCCAGCCACAGGCAAGGCACAGGCTAGACACAGGCTAGACACTGGCTAGGCACAGGCTAGACACAGGCTAGACACAGGCTAGACACAGGCTGGACACAGGCTAGACACAGGCTAGACACAGGCCAGTCACAGGCTAGACACAGGCTAGACACAGGCTAGGCACAGGCTAGACACAGGCTAGACACAGGCTAGACACAGGCTAGACACAGGCTAGACACAAGCTAGACACAGGCTAGACACAGGCTAGACACAGGCTAGAAACAGGCTAGACACAGGCTAGACACAGGCTAGGCACAGGCTAGACAAAGGCTAGACACAGGCTAGACACAGGCTAGACACAGGCTAGACACAGGCTAGACACAGGCTAGACACAGGCTAGACACAGGCTAGGCACAGGCTAGACAAAGGCTAGACACAGGCTAGACACAG
This sequence comes from Zaprionus gabonicus, assembly GCA_018903695.1. Lineage (NCBI taxonomy): Eukaryota > Metazoa > Arthropoda > Insecta > Diptera > Drosophilidae > Zaprionus > Zaprionus gabonicus. The sequence goes on from JAEIFO010000594.1 coordinate 3,276, forward strand.
GCTAGACACAGGCTAGACACAGGCTAGACACAGGCTAGACACAGGCTAGGCACAGGCTAGACACTGGCTAGGCACAGGCCAGTCACAGGCTAGGCACAGGCTAGGCACAGGCTAGACACAGGCTAGATAGAGGCTATACACTGGCTAGGCACTGGCTAGACACAGGCTATGCACAGGCTAGACAAAGGCTAGACACTGGCTAGGCACAGGCTAAGCACTGGCTAGACACTGGCTAGGCACACGCTATGCACATGCCTGTCTCATGCAAGGCACAGGCTAGACACAGGCTAGACACTGGCTAGGCACAGGCTATGCACATGCCAGTCACAGGCAAGGCACAGGCTAGGCACAGGCTAGACACCGGCTAAACACAGATTAAACACCGGCTAGACAGAGGCTATACACTGGCTAGGCACAGGCTAGACACAGGCTATGCACAGGCTAGACAAAGGCTATGCACATGCCAGTCTCTGGCAAGGCACAGGCTAGACAGTGGCTAGGCACACGCTATGCACATGCCAGTCTCAGGCAAGGCACAGGCTAGACACAGGCTAAACACTGGCTAGGCACAGGCTATGCACATGCCAGTCTCAGGCAAGGCACAGGCTAGACACAGGCTAGACACAGGCTAGGCACAGGCTAGGCACAGGCTAGGCACAGGCTAGGCACAGGCTAGGCACAGGCTAGGCACAGGCTAGGCACAGGCTAGGCACAGTCTAGGCACAGGCTAGGCACAGGCTAGGCACAGGCTAGACACAGGCTAGACACTGGCTAGGCACAGGCTATGCACATGCCAGTCACTGGCAAGGCACAGGCTAGACACAGGCTAGACACTGGCTAGGCACAGGCTATGCACATGCCAGTCACATGCATGTCACAGGCAAGGCACAGGCTAGACACAGGCTAGACACTGGCTAGGCACAGGCTAGACACAGGCTAGACACAGGCTAGACACAGGCTAGACACAGGCTAGACACAGGCTAGACACAGGCTAGACACAAGCTTGACACAGGCTAGACACAGGCTAGACACAGGCTAGACACAGGCTAGACACAAGCTAGACACAGGCTAGACACAGGCTAGACACAGGCTAGACACAGGCGAGAAACAGGCTAGACACAGGCTAGACACAGGCTAGGCACAGGCTAGACAAAGGCTAGACACAGGCTAGACACAGGCTTGACACAGGCTAGACACAGGCTGGACACAGGCTAGACACAGGCTAGACACAGGCTAGGCACAGGCTATGCACAGGCTAGGCACTGGCTAGACACTGGCTATGCACACGCTATGCACATGCCAGTCTCAGGCAAGGCACAGGCTAGACACCGGCTAGACACTGGTTAGGCAAAGGCTATGCACATGCCAGTCACAGGCAAGGCACAGGCTAGACGTAGGCTAGACACAGGCTAGGCAGAGGCTAGACACAGGCTAGACACTGGCTAGGCACAGGCTAGGCACTGGCTAGACACTGGCTAGGCACACGCTATGCACATGCCAGTCTCAGGCAAGGCACAGGCTAGACACAGGCTAGACACAGGCTAGACACAGGCTAGACACTGGCTAGGCACAGGCTATGCACATGCCAGTCACAGGCAAGGCACAGGCTAGACACAGGCTAGACACAGGCTAGGCACAGGCAAGACACAGGCTAGACACTGGCTAGGCACAGGCTATGCACATGCCAGTCACAGGCAAGGCACAGGCTAGACACAGGCTAGACACAGGCTAGGCACAGGCTAGGCACAGGCTAGGCACAGGCTAGGCACAGGCTAGGCACAGGCTAGGCACTGGCTAGGCACAGGCTATGCACATGCCAGTCACAGGCAAGGCACAGGCTAGACACAGGCTAGACACAGGCTAGGCACAGGCAAGACACAGGCTAGACACTGGCTAGGCACAGGCTATGCACATGCCAGTCTCAGGCAAGGCACAGGCTAGACACAGGCTAGACACAGGCTAGACACAGGCTAGACACAGGCTAGACACTGGCTAGGCACAGGCTATGCACATGCCAGTCACAGGCAAGGCACAGGCTAGACACAGGCTAGACACAGGCTAGGCACAGGCAAGACACAGGATAGACACTGGCTAGGCACAGGCTATGCACATGCCAGTCACAGGCAAGGCACAGGCTAGACACAGGCTAGACACAGGCTAGGCACAGGCTAGGCACAGGCTAGGCACAGGCTATGCACTGGCTAGACACTGGCTAGGCACAGGCCAGACACAGGCTAGGCACAGGCTAGGCACAGGCTAGACACCGGCTAGACACCGGCTAGACACCGGCTAAACACAGACTAGACACAGGCTAGACAGAGGCTTTACACTGGCTAGGCACAGGCTAGACACAGGCTATGCACAGGCTAGACAAAGGCTAGACACTGGCTAGGCACAGGCTAGGCACTGGCTAGACACTGGCTAGGCACACGCTATGCACATGCCTGTCTCAGGCTAGGCACAGGCTAGACACAGGCTAGACACAGGCTAGGCACAGGCTAGACAAAGGCTAGACACAGGCTAGACACAGGCTAGACACAGGCTAGACACAGGCTAGGCACAGGCTAGACAAAGGCTAGACACAGGCTAGACACAGGCTAGACACAAGCTAGACACAGGCTAGGCACAGGCTAGACACTGGCTAGGCACAGGCCAGTCACAGGCTAGGCACAGGCTAGGCACAGGCTAGACACAGGCTAGACACCGGCTAGATAGAGGCTATACACTGGCTAGGCACTGGCTAGACACAGGCTATGCACAGGCTAGACAAAGGCTAGACACACGCTATGCACATGCCTGTCTCAGGCAAGGCACAGGCTAGACACAGGCTAGACACTGGCTAGGCACAGGCTATGCACATGCCAGTCGCACAGGCAAGGCCAGGCTAGGCACAGGAGACACCGGCTAAACACAGATTAAACACCGGCTAGACAGAGGCTATACACTGGCTAGGCACAGGCTAGACACAGGCTATGCACAGGCTAGACAAAGGCTATGCACATGCCAGTCTCTGGCAAGGCACAGGCTAGACAGTGGCTAGGCACACGCTATGCACATGCCAGTCTCAGGCAAGGCACAGGCTAGACACAGGCTAAACACTGGCTAGGCACAGGCTATGCACATGCCAGTCTCAGGCAAGGCACAGGCTAGACACAGGCTAGGCACAGGCTAGGCACAGGCTAGGCACAGGCTAGGCACAGGCTAGGCACAGGCTAGGCACAGGCTAGGCACAGGCTAGGCACAGGCTAGGCACAGGCTAGGCACAGGCTAGGCACAGGCTAGGCACAGGCTAGGCACAGGCTAGGCACAGGCTAGGCACAGGCTAGACACAGGCTAGACACTGGCTAGGCACAGGCTATGCACATGCCAGTCACTGGCAAGGCACAGGCTAGACACAGGCTAGACACTGGCTAGGCACAGGCTATGCACATGCCAGTCACATGCATGTCACAGGCAAGGCACAGGCTAGACACAGGCTAGACACTGGCTAGGCACAGGCTAGACACAGGCTAGACACAGGCTAGACACAGGCTAGACACAGGCTAGACACAGGCTAGACACAGGCTAGACACAGGCTAGACACAGGCTAGACACAGGCTAGACACAGGCTAGACACAGGCTAGACACAAGCTAGACACAGGCTAGACACAGGCTAGACACAGGCTAGAAACAGGCTAGACACAGGCTAGACACAGGCTAGGCACAGGCTAGACAAAGGCTAGACACAGGCTAGACACAGGCTTGACACAGGCTAGACACAGGCTGGACACAGGCTAGACACAGGCTAGACACAGGCTAGGCACAGGCTATGCACAGGCTAGGCACTGGCTAGACACTGGCTAGGCACTGGCTAGACACTGGCTAGGCACACGCTATGCACATGCCAGTCTCAGGCAAGGCACAGGCTAGACACAGGCTAGACACTGGTTAGGCACAGGCTAGGCACTGGCTAGACACTGGCTAGGCACACGCTATGCACATGCCAGTCTCAGGCAAGGCACAGGCTAGACGTAGGCTAGACACAGGCTAGGCAGAGGCTAGACACAGGCTAGACACTGGCTAGGCACAGGCTAGGCACTGGCTAGACACTGGCTAGGCACACGCTATGCACATGCCAGTCTCAGGCAAGGCACAGGCTAGACACAGGCTAGACACAGGCTAGACACAGGCTAGACACTGGCTAGGCACAGGCTATGCACATGCCAGTCACAGGCAAGGCACAGGCTAGACACAGGCTAGACACAGGCTAGGCACAGGCAAGACACAGGCTAGACACTGGCTAGGCACAGGCTATGCACATGCCAGTCACAGGCAAGGCACAGGCTAGACACAGGCTAGACAAAGGCTAGGCACAGGCTAGGCACAGGCTAGGCACAGGCTAGACACTGGCTAGGCACAGGCTATGCACATGCCAGTCACAGGCAAGGCACAGGCTAGACACAGGCTAGACACAGGCTAGGCACAGGCAAGACACAGGCTAGACACTGGCTAGGCACAGGCTATGCACATGCCAGTCTCAGGCAAGGCACAGGCTAGACACAGGCTAGACACAGGCTAGACACAGGCTAGACACTGGCTAGGCACAGGCTATGCACATGCCAGTCACAGGCAAGGCACAGGCTAGACACAGGCTAGACACAGGCTAGGCACAGGCAAGACACAGGATAGACACTGGCTAGGCACAGGCTATGCTTATGCCAGTCACAGGCAAGGCACAGGCTAGACACAGGCTAGACACAGGCTAGGCACAGGCTAGGCACAGGCTAGGCACAGGCTATGCACTGGCTAGACACTGGCTAGGCACAGGCCAGACACAGGCTAGGCACAGGCTAGGCACAGGCTAGACACCGGCTAGACACCGGCTAGACACCGGCTAAACACAGACTAGACACAGGCTAGACAGAGGCTTTACACTGGCTAGGCACAGGCTAGACACAGGCTATGCACAGGCTAGACAAAGGCTAGACACTGGCTAGGCACAGGCTAGGCACTGGCTAGACACTGGCTAGGCACACGCTATGCACATGCCTGTCTCAGGCTAGGCACAGGCTAGACACAGGCTAGACACTGGCTAGGCACAGGCTATGCACATGCCAGTCACAGGCAAGGCACAGGCTAGACACAGGCTAGACACTGGCTAGGCACAGGCCAGTCACAGGCTAGGCACAGGCTAGGCACAGGCTAGACACAGGCTAGACACCGGCTAGACAGAGGCTATACACTGGCTAGGCACAGGCTAGACACAGGCTATGCACAGGCTAGACAAAGGCTAGACACTGGCTAGGCACACGCTATGCACATGTCTGTCTCAGGCAAGGCACAGGCTAGACACAGGCTAGACACTGGCTAGGCACAGGCTATGCACATGCCAGTCTTAGGCAAGGCACAGGCTAGACACAGGCTAGACACAGGCTAGACACTGGCTAGGCACAGGCTATGCACATGCCAGTCACTGGCAAGGCACAGGCTAGACACAGGCTAGACACTGGCTAGGCACAGGCTATGCACCTGCCAGTCACATGCATGTCACAGGCAAGGCACAGGCTAGGCACAGGCTAGGCACAGGCTAGACACAGGCTAGACACTGGCTAGGCACAGGCTATGCACATGCCAGTCACTGGCAAGGCAAAGGCTAGACACAGGCTAGACACTGGCTAGGCACAGGCTATGCACATGCCAGTCACTGGCAAGGCACAGGCTAGACACAGGCTAGACACTGGCTAGGCACAGGCTATGCACATGCCAGTCACATGCATGTCACAGGCAAGGCACAGGCTAGACACAGGCTAGACACTGGCTAGGCACAGGCTAGACACAGGCTAGACACAGGCTAGACACAGGCTAGACACAGGCTAGACACAGGCTAGACACAGGCTAGACACAGGCTAGACACAGGCTAGACACAGGCTAGACACAGGCTAGACACAGGCTAGACACAGGCTAGGCACAGGCTAGACACAGGCTAGGCACAGGCTAGACACAGGCTAGACACAAGCTAGACACAGGCTAGACACAGGCTAGACACAGGCTAGAAACAGGCTAGACACAGGCTGGACACAGGCTAGACACAGGCTAGACACAGGCATAGGCCAGTCACAGGCTAGGCACAGGCTAGGCACAGGCTAGACACCGGCTAGACACCGGCTAGACACTGACTAGAGACAGCCTAGACAGAGGCTATACACTGGCTAGGCACAGGCTAGACACAGGCTATGCACAGGCTAGACAAAGGCTAGACACTGACTAGACACAGGCTAGGCACTGGCTAGACACTGGCTAGGCACACGCTATGCACATGCCAGTCTCAGGCAAGGCACAGGCTAGACACCGGCTAGACACTGGCTAGGCACAGGCTATGCACATGCCAGTCACAGGCAAGGCACAGGCTAGACACAGGCTAGACACAGGCTAGGCACAGGCTAGACACAGGCTAGACACTGGCTAGGCACTGGCTAGGCACACGCTATGCACATGCCAGTCTCAGGCAAGGCACAGGCTTGACACAGGCTAGACACAGGCTAGACACTGGCTAGGCACAGGCAAGACACAGGATAGACACTGGCTAGGCACAGGCTATGCACATGCCAGTCACAGGCAAGGCACAGGCTAGACGTAGGCTAGACACAGGCTAGGCACAGGCTAGACACAGGCTAGACACTGGCTAGGCACAGTCTAGGCACTGGCTAGACACTGGCTAGGCACACGCTATGCACATGCCAGTCTCAGGCAAGGCACAGGCTAGACACAGGCTAGACACAGGCTAGACACTGGCTAGGCACAGGCTATGCACATGCCAGTCACAGGCAAGGCACAGGCTAGACACAGGCTAGGCACAGGCAAGACACAGGCTAGACACTGGCTAGGCACAGGCTATGCACATGCCAGTCACAGGCAAGGCACAGGCTAGACACAGGCTAGACACAGGCTAGGCACAGGCTAGGCACAGGCTAGGATAAGGCTAGGCACTGGCTAGACACTGGCTAGGCACAGGCCAGACACAGGCTAGGCACAGGCTAGGCACAGGCTAGACACCGGCTAGACACCGGCTAAACACAGACTAGACACAGGCTAGACAGAGGCTTTACACTGGCTAGGCACAGGCTAGACACAGGCTATGCACAGGCTAGACAAAGGCTAGACACTGGCTAGGCACAGGCTAGGCACTGGCTAGACACTGGCTAGGCACACGCTATGCACATGCCTGTCTCAGGCTAGGCACAGGCTAGACACAGGCTAGACACTGGCTAGGCACAGGCTATGCACATGCCAGTCACAGGCAAGGCACAGGCTAGACACAGGCTAGACACTGGCTAGGCACAGGCCAGTCACAGGCTAGGCACAGGCTAGGCACAGGCTAGACACAGGCTAGACACCGGCTAGACAGAGGCTATACACTGGCTAGGCACAGGCTAGACACAGGCTATGCACAGGCTAGACAAAGGCTAGACACTGGCTAGGCACAGGCTAGGCATTGGCTAGACACTGGCTAGGCACACGCTATGCACATGCCTGTCTCAGGCAAGGCACAGGCTAGACACAGGCTAGACACTGGCTAGGCACAGGCTATGCACATGCCAGTCTCAGGCAAGGCACAGGCTAGACACAGGCTAGACACAGGCTAGACACTGGCTAGGCACAGGCTATGCACATGCCAGTCACAGGCAAGGCACAGGCTAGACGTAGGCAAGACACATGCTAGGCACAGATTATACACCGGCTAGACAGAGGCTATACACTGGCTAGGCACAGGCTAGACACAGGCTATGCACAGGCTAGACAAAGGCTAGACACTGGCTAGGCACAGGCTAGGCACTGGCTAGACACTGGCTAGGCACACGCTATGCACATGCCTGTCTCAGGCAAGGCACAGGCTAGACACTGGCTAGACACTGGCTAGGCACAGGCTATGCACATGCCAGTCACAGGCAAGGCACAGGCTAAACACAGGCTAGACACAGGCTAGACACAGGCTTGGCACAGGCTAGACACAGGCTAGACACTGGCTAGGCACAGGCTAGACACTGGCTAGGCACAGGCTATGCACATGCCAGTCACAGGCAAGGCACAGGCTAGATACAGGCTAGACACTGGTAAGGCACAGGGTATGCACATGCCAGTCACAGGCAAGGCACAGGCTAGACACAGGCTAGACACAGGCTAGGGACTGGCTAGACACTGGCTAGGCACACGCTATGCACATCCCAGTCTCTGGCAAGGCACAGGCTAGACACTGGCTAGGCACACGCTATGCACATGCCAGTCTCAGGCAAGGCACAGGCTAGACACAGGCTAAACACTGGCTAGGCACAGGCTAAGCACATGCCAGTCTCAGGCAAGGCACAGGCTAGACACAGGCTAGACACAGGCTATGCACAGGCTAGGCACAGGCTAGGCACAGGCTGGGCACAGGCTAGACACAGGCTAGACACTGGCTAGGCACAGGCTAGGCACAGGCTAGGCACAGGCTAGACACAGGCTAGACACTGGCTAGGCACAGGCTATGCACATGCCAGTCACTGGCAAGGCACAGGCTAGACACAGGCTAGACACTGGCTAGGCACAGGCTATGCACATGCCAGTCACATGCATGTCACAAGACACATGCTAGGCACAGATTATACACCGGCTAGACAGAGGCTATACACTGGCTAGGCACAGGCTAGACACAGGCTAGACACAGGCTAGACACAGGCTAGACACTGGCTAGGCACAGGCTAGTGTACACATGCCAGTCACAGGCAAGGCACAGGCTAGACACAGGCTAGACACAGGCTAGACACAGGCTAGACACTGGCTAGGCACAGGCTATGCACATGCCAGTCTCAGGCAAGGCACAGGCTAGACACAGGCTAGACACAGGCTAGGCACAGGCTATGCACAGGCCAGTCTCAGGCAAGGCACAGGCTAGACACAGGCTAGACACTGGCTAGGCACAGGCTAGGCACATGCCAGTCTCAGGCAAGGCACAGGCTAGACACAGGCTAGACACAGGCTAGGCACAGGCTAGGCACAGGCTAGGCACAGGCTAGGCACAGGCTAGACACAGGCTAGACACTGGCTAGGCACAGGCTAGGCACAGGCTAGGCACAGGCTAGACACAGGCTAGACACTGGCTAGGCACAGGCTATGCACATGCCAGTCACTGGCAAGGCACAGGCTAGACACAGGCTAGACACTGGCTAGGCACAGGCTATGCACATGCCAGTCACAGGCAAGGCACAGGCAAGGCACAGGCTAGACACAGGCTAGACACAGGCTAGGCACAGGCTAGACACAGGCTAGACACAGGCTAGACACAGGCTAGACACAGGATAGACACAGGCTAGACACAGGCTAGACACAGGCTAGACACAGGCTAGACACAGGCTAGACACAGGCTAGACACAGGCTAGACACAGGCTAGACACAGGCTAGACACAGGCTAGACACAGGCTAGACACAGGCTAGGCACAGGCTAGACACAGGCTAGACACAGGCTAGACACAGGCTAGAAACAGGCATAGGCCAGTCACAGGCTAGGCACAGGCTAGGCACAGGCTAGGCACTGGCTAGACACCGGCTAGACACCGGCTAGACACTGACTAGACACAGCCTAGACAGAGGCTATACACTGGCTAGGCACAGGCTAGACACAGGCTATGCACAGGCTAGACAAAGGCTAGACACTGGCTAGACACAGGCTAGGCACTGGCTAGACACTGGCTAGGCACACGCTATGCACATGCCAGTCTCAGGCAAGGCACAGGCTAGACACAGGCTAGACACTGGCTAGGCACAGGCTATGCACATGCCAGTCACAGGCAAGGCACAGGCTAGACACAGGCTAGGCACAGGCTAGACACTGGCTAGGACAGGCTAGGCACAGGCTAGGCACAGGCTAGGCACAGGCTAGGCACAGGCTAGGCACTGGCTAGACACTGGCTAGGCACACGCTATGCACATGCCAGTCTCAGGCAAGGCACAGGCTAGACACAGGCTAGACACAGGCTAGACACTGGCTAGGCACAGGCTATGCACATGCCAGTCACAGGCAAGGCACAGGCTAGACACAGGCTAGACACAGGCTAGGCACAGGCAAGACACAGGCTAGACACTGGCTAGGCACAGGCTATGCACATGCCAGTCACAGGCAAGGCACAGGCTAGACACAGGCTAGACACAGGCTAGGCACAGGCTAGGCACAGGCTAGGCACAGGCTAGGCACACTGGCTAGGCACTGGCTAGGCACAGGCCAGACACAGGCAGGCACAGGGCACAGGCTAGGCACAGGCTAGGCACAGGCTAGACACAGGCTAGACACAGGCTAGACACAGGCTAGACAGAGGCTTTACACTGGCTAGGCACAGGCTAGACACAGGCTATGCACAGGCTAGACAAAGGCTAGACACTGGCTAGGCACAGGCTATGCACATGCCTGTCTCAGGCTAGGCACAGGCTAGACACAGGCTAGACACTGGCTAGGCACAGGCTATGCACATGCCAGTCTAGGCAAGGCACAGGCTAGACACAGGCTAGACACAGGCTAGACACAGGCTAGACACAGGCTAGGCACAGGCTAGGCACAGGCTAGACAAAGGCTAGACACTGGCTAGGCACAGGCTAGGCACTGGCTAGACACTGGCTAGGCACACGCTATGCACATGCCTGTCTCAGGCAAGGCACAGGCTAGACACTGGCTAGGCACAGGCTATGCACATGCCAGTCACAGGCAAGGCACAGGCTAAACACAGGCTAGACACAGGCTAGACACAGGCTTGGCACAGGCTAGACACAGGCTAGACACTGGCTAGGCACAGGCTAGACACAGGCTAGACACTGGCTAGGCACAGGCTATGCACATGCCAGTCACAGGCAAGGCACAGGCTAGACACAGGCTAGACACAGGCTAGACACAGGCTAGGCACAGGCTAGGCACAGGCTAGACACAGGCTAGGCACAGGCTAGGCACAGGCTAGGCACAGGCAGGCATAGGCTAGCACAGGCTAGGCACAGGCTAGACACAGGCTAGGCACAGGCTAGGCACAGGCTAGACACAGGCTAGGCACAGGCTAGGCACAGGCTAGACACAGGCTAGGCACAGGCTAGACACAGGCTAGACACTGGCTAGGCACAGGCTAGCATGGCACATGCCAGTCACTGGCAAGGCACAGGCTAGACACAGGCTAGACACTGGCTAGGCACAGGCTAGGCACAGGCTATGCACAGGCCAGTCACAGGCTAGGCACAGGCTAGACACAGGCTAGACACAGGCTAGGCACAGGCTAGACACAGGCTAGACACAGGCTAGGCACAGGCTAGACACAGGCTAGACACAGGCTAGACACAGGCTAGACACAGGCTAGACACAGGCTAGACACAGGCTAGACACAGGCACTGGCTAGGCACAGGCTAGACACAGGCTAGACACAGGCTAGACACAGGCTAGACACAGGCTAGACACAGGCTAGGCACAGGCTAGACACAGGCTAGGCACAGGCTAGACACAGGCTAGGCACAGGCTAGACACAGGCTAGGCACAGGCTAGACACAGGCTAGACACAGGCTAGGCACAGGCTAGACACAGGCTAGGCACAGGCTAGACACAGGCTAGACACAGGCTAGGCACAGGCTAGGCACAGGCTAGGCACAGGCTAGGCACAGGCTAGACACAGGCTAGACACAGGCTAGACACAGGCTAGACACAGGCTAGGCACATAGGCACAGACACAGGCTAGACACAGGCTAGACACAGGCTAGACACAGGCTAGGCACAGGCTAGACACAGGCTAGGCACAGGCTAGACACAGGCTAGACACAGGCTAGACACAGGCTAGACACTGGCTAGGCACAGGCTAGACACTGGCTTCACAGGCTAGGCAAGGGCACAGGCTAGACACAGGCTAGACACAGGCTAGGCACTGGCTAGACACTGGCTAGGCACAGGCTAGGCACAGCCTAGACACAGGCTAGGCACAGGCTATGACAGCCAGGCTAGTCACTGGCTAGGCACAGGCTAGACACAGGCTAGACACTGGCTAGGCACAGGCTATGCACATGCCAGTCGGAGCACAGGCAAGGCACAGGCTAGACACAGGCTAGACACAGGCTAGGCACAGGCTAGACACAGGCTAGACACAGGCTAGGCACAGGCTAGACACTGGCTAGACACTGGCTAGGCACAGGCTATGCACAGGCCAGACTCAGGCTAGGCACAGGCTAGGCACAGGCTAGGCACAGGCTAGACACTGGCTAGGCACACGCTATGCACATGCCTGTCTCAGGCAAGGCTGACACAGGCTAGACACAGGCTAGACACTGGCTAGGCACAGGCTATGCACATGCCAGTCACAGGCAAGGCACAGGCTAGACACAGGCTAGACACAGGCTAGGCACAGGCTAGGCACAGGCTAGACACTTAGGCACATGGCTAGGCACAGGCTAGGCACTGGCTAGACACTGGCTAGGCACACGCTATGCACATGCCAGTCTCAGGCAAGGCACAGGCTAGACACAGGCTAGACACAGGCTAGACACTGGCTAGGCACAGGCTATGCACATGCCAGTCACAGGCAAGGCACAGGCTAGACACAGGCTAGACACAGGCTAGGCACAGGCTAGACACAGGCTAGGCACAGGCTAGGCACAGGCTAGACACAGGCTAGACACCGGCTAGACAGAGGCTATGCACTGGCTAGGCACAGGCACAGGCTAGACACAGGCTATGCACAGGCTAGACAAAGGCTAGACACTGGCTAGGCACAGGCTAGGCATTGGCTAGACACTGGCTAGGCACACGCTATGCACATGCCTGTCTCAGGCAAGGCACAGGCTAGACACAGGCTAGACACTGGCTAGGCACAGGCTATGCACATGCCAGTCACAGGCAAGGCACAGGCTAGACACAGGCTAGACACAGGCTAGGCACAGGCCAGACACAGGCTAGACACAGGCTAGGCACAGGCTAGACACAGGCTAGACACCGGCTAGACAGAGGCTATGCACTGGCTAGGCACAGGCTAGACACAGGCTATGCACAGGCTAGACAAAGGCTAGACACTGGCTAGGCACAGGCTAGACACTGGCTAAACACTGGCTGGGGCACACGCTATGCACATGCCTGTCACTGACTAGGCACAGGTAAGCAAGGCTAGACACAGGCTAGACACTGGCTAGGCACAGGCTATGCACATGCCAGTCTGGCAAGGCACAAGGCTAGACACAGGCTAGACCCAGGCTAGGCACAGGCTAGAACTGGGCTAGACACTGGCTAGGCACAGGCTATGCACAGGCTAGGCACTGGCTAGACACTGGCTAGGCACACGCTATGCACATGCCAGTCTCAGGCAAGGCACAGGCTAGACACAGGCTAGACACAGGCTAGACACTGGCTA
>JAEIFO010000596.1:0-16445 GCA_018903695.1 Zaprionus gabonicus
TAAATGCTTGCGTAAATTAGGTCTTAATTATATTGTAGTTCGATTTAATTTTTAGAAAACACTGTACAATTAAATATTTTTATAATTTTGTTATTTTCAATATAAATTTCTTGATTGTTACAATTTTGATTAAGTTTTTCTCTGGTCATGTTCCATGTAATTAGTATGTTTTGTTTAATGTGCTGGATGAAAAATGGTTTACGGTATTTTTGGAAACTAGCCGTTGGTGTTTCGTGTTTGATTATACTAGCAATACAATGGTCTTTAATAATATTTTTAGTTTGTGTATTTATAACATTATTATTGTGTGGAAAGAATTTGCCTTCTTAATTTTCGTTAGTAATTTGTCCATTATTGTCTGGGTAAGGGGTGATAAGGAAAGTAGGCTGTTCAATTTGTGTTATGTTAACTGTAAGACAGTGGTGCATTAATGTAATATGGAGTTGTATCGTTCCTGATTCAAATGCAATGAATCCCTTATTGTTTTTAATAGGGTTTACTTCGATTGTTCCTGTTGTAGTTTGTGTCATCATAAGAGTTATTATAATAATTATGAGTCCGATGATTGGGTGTCGGTCGGCTGTAAATATTTGCTGTTATTAAAATTTTTTTCTTTTTAAATTTACTTTTATAGTGTGTTACATTTTGGCCTCTATTATTTTCGTTGTAATGTTTTTCATCTAGTTGTTCAATTCTGCCTGTTTTTCTAAAGGGGTTTTTGGATTTCGACCGTGTTATAGTGGCTTGTCTATATTTTGTGTCAACTTCGTAAATTTGTTGGTTCTCAATAAGCTTGTTAATTTTGTTTTCTTTAATTTTCTGAGAGTCATAGCTAGGTGTGCCTGCGTAGGGTAGTATGTAAGCTGGTATTTGTCCGGTTGCATTGTGTTTAGTTTTATGGTTGTATGTGTATAAAATTGTTTCTATTCTTGTTTCCCTATTTTCTCTAATATTTTCAGTGTTGATATTGTTATTTAGCCACTAAGGCTCTTTTGGCTTCTAGCCAATCTCTACTATTTGTTTTTATAAGTGATGCAAATTTTGAATAAGCGTCAATACAAGATAAATACTGCTCGTTGTCAATTGCATAAAAGTCAATAACAAATTTCTCGTGGGCTATTTATCTCTGGAGTGATTTTAAAAACTAGTTTTGTTGGTCTATGTTCCGTCTTCGCAAGTTTTGAATTAGTTTAGTATAATCGGGAAAATAGTGAGTTTTTTTAAATAGTCGTATCATTTTTTCAATACCGGGGTGTAACAATTCAGTATGTTGAGTAATAATGAATTCTTTAAATTCAGGGTAAGTTTTTATGTCTTTTAATTTTATGATACTATTCAGAATATTTACGTTACTATGTGGGTTAATAGTTTCTCGATATGCTTTTTGAAAAACTAACAAGCCTTTATCGTTTTCCATGTAAATAGCACTGGTAGTGTTTAAGAAGTATTTAATGAGGATATCTGTTGCCTTTGTCCGGGTTGTCAATGTATTTGATAGTCAGCTTTGTTTTGGAAAAGTATTTCGTTGTCTCTACATGTTCTGCGGTGTCTTTAATTAATTCAATTTGTCTTGCAAAATGGTTTATTGGTTTTTCTGTTATTTCAATGTAAGTTTCATTTCTTTCTGATGAACTATGTATTTCTGTTCTGATCAAATTGCTGTTGTCTGGTCGGAGGAGTTTGTTTTAAAGGAGTTTCATTGTTCACGTTAGTGTTTTGGATCTGCATGGGATTTGTGAATGGAATAAAGGGGCGATTGAATGGTTGGTTGGGGTGAGTGTTTTTGTAATGATTAATGTTTGTATTATTATCTTGGAATCACATGCATTGGTGGGAGCGGAAGCGGTTGCACAAACAGATTCTTAGAATTCTGCTTGGTAGCTCGGCGCGTGCAAGAAACAGACGCTGAGCTTGCAGATTGGAACTTGCGTACTGGAGTTTATTATTCTAAATTGTAACATTTTTGTTGTTAACTTGTATAAACCTCAGGATTATTTCGGTCATCTTCTAATGCTAACTTATTTATAATAACAGTTGACTTATTTTCTAATTGCTCACAGAATTGACGTAAGTTACCTTTAAAGGGTGTGCAAAACAACCTTCATAGTAGTTCCTCGTCTTTTAAAGTTGTCCATTCGTTATGCATTCCGAATTGGGAAACTTTTTTCGCATCTCCGACAATTTGAAGATCGAAAGCTCCAAATATGACATTCTGTCGAATGTCGTTCGAAGGGTATTGTAATGTTTGGTATTTAGGAGAGGTTCTTTATGAGGTTATGAGGTTCTTTATTCAACAGTTCAAAGTGTTTTCTGTTGGGTTTTGCTAACCCGCTAACCCCTAATTCTTTTGCTTGCTATTTCTGCCACGATTATAACCTCGGCCTCCTCTATTATTGTTATTTGCACTACTCCGATAAAACAGTACAGTGTTGCTTTGACCTGTTATCTCCGTGCAACTGTTTTCAAATTTTGAAATGGCATCCTTCATGTTTGTGAATGTGCCTGCTTGCATGATAAGTTTTACCTTATCAATGGAGCAATTTTGTGGCATAGCTTTTACAGCTGTTGTAGTGCTGTATTTATTTGCAAGGGATCAAGGGCCTTTGTCAGTTTCTCCACCTCTTGGGTGTATTGGTTGGCCGTTTTATTTTTCTGTTGCAGATTGAGAAGTTTGGCAGATTAAACTTCTACCGATTCCCCTTTTACTGCACTTGACAGTTGGGTAATGATTGCAGCAATTGTCTGCTCATTTCTTATAAGATTCCTTGCGTGGCCTTTAAGTTTAGTTTTTATAAGGCTTATTACATGCGTGCCTTTTAAGGTGTCTAATAGACCTAGAGCATCTATAAAACTTTGTAAATTTTCGTGCCTACCATCAAACTCTGGTATCAGAGAAGTGGCTAGCTTGATAAATTCTGTCAATATCTGTGACATTTCAGAAATTGATATTGTTTCTGGCTTATTTTCAATTCGATCGCTTCCTTCTAGTGTTTCAATGTACACAGTATACTATAACAATCCATGGCCTTCTACAGTCAGCACCTGACTGTACCGTTCGACTGGTTATTCTTATAAGCTTTAAGGGAAACTACAGTAAAATAGGCTGAAAATTTAGCATTATTTGGAAAAATTTAAAAATAATAAAAATAATAAAAAATTTAAAAATTATTTCTTATTATTTAATTCGAATGACACACACAAATTCAATTAAAAGACAAAATAAGAAGAACACATATACAATGCAAAAGCGAATAGACAAGTATAAGCTTAGTGGAGTGTGTTCCGGTTCGAAGACCAATAATGTTGACAGTGCTGGGGTTCGATTGCTGCCGCGATCAATGTGTGATATGTTTTTCTTCTTTGTTTTCTATTAAATAATTTAAAAGCCTAATAATAATTAAAAAATTTTTTTTTTTATTTATTTTTATTTATTTAATTAATTTAAAGTCAACTAAATGCAGTCGTCTGAATTGACAAAAGAATAATTAATAAGTGAAAAATTTATAAAAAATGTAAGCATAAAGTATATATAAATTATATATAAAGGTTTTAAAAGATCTAAGATTATTTTAATTTTATTAAATTTAATTTTAATTTAATTTAATTTAATTTAATCTGGGATAGACAAAGATATAACCGATCCAACATTTGTTGCAAAGAATTGGGGAAAACCCAGAAAAACCCAATCAGATCAGAAGAGTTAATAGTATTAGTAAAAAGTTAGTGTTAGAAATAAGGTTATTTAATAATAGGAAGTCTGCTTTTCTGAAACAGCGAACACGCTTACTATTAGTGTTACTACTTTTCATAGAATAATATCCCAAATCGAAATTGAAGGCCTCTTACATTTTGATAGGAGAAAGAAAGATAAAAGTTTAGTTTTTGTCGTCTTATTGGGTGCAGTGGTCTGGTTTGGCAAAGTAAGTCTAATCGGGGCCGATTCTTTTTTTCTTTGCCTCGAGTTCTTTAACCACAATATGAGCTGGCCTAAAATCAGGCGTGCATATGTGGTTAAAAAAATCGTTAGGGACACAAAGTTTAAAGGATGATACGTCCCGTTCATAAGAGAACTTAAATTTTTCCACCTTAATCTCAGCGGCTTATATTTTGGCTTGAATAAAAGCCATAACATCATCAGATGTGAGATCAGGGGCAAGCCTGGAAACAAAGATTTGTTTCCTCGGGGGAATCCCTACAAGAGGCTTGGGCAGCACTGATAAAGAAGCAGTGGTTGTTGCCCTAGGTGAAGCAGACACAGGTATTGAGGCAGGTGCTAAAATGGTAAGGATTTTTGGCGTCACTGGCTGCGAAGACTCACTGTTGACACATTCGGAAACCGAATTTTTCTGAGCCGCCGATCTCGTTACCACCGATGTGGTGACCGGTATCAACGGCTGTGTCAACGGAGTACGGAGGCTGCGCTAAGTTTGGTGGCGGAACAGCAGCAGACATGGTCTCTTCTTTGATTTTTTGCGCTTCGGGGACTCATTTAACAGCTGAAGGCCATTAGAGTCCGAGTCCAGCTTAGAGAACTGTTTAGATAGCGTACGAAAACCACTAAACAATTCCTTAAAGCCTTTCCGTGACTGCCGCATGATGGCTCTCATTTCATTTTTTAATGAGAAAACTTTTATAAACTTTGCCGAATGTTGCATGTTCGTATTGAAGTGATAACCAATGGGTTAATTTAAAGCTCACGCTTCGAACACAAGCTTCCCGTTTAAGCGAAGCTTTCACTCAATGCAGGCTTTCCCCTCTGCCACTGTTCCTAGTTAAGCTTAGTTAAGATCTCTCCCTATTGTACTCTTTAGTATTAAGCAAGCAGTGAGTGTAAGCACACGCCGTGCAGAAATAAACGACACAAAAAGAAAATCACTAGTGTTTTTTACCTAAAAACCTAGTTCAAAAACTACAACTAGAAGAATAACTACAACAGCTACTACCACATCAAATCTGGATCTGTCCTCCTACGTTCTCAAGAGAACATTTTGGTCCTTCGAGCCGGAGAACTCACCACCACTTCGTTTTGATAGACCCAGATAAGTACAAACCTACATACATACAAGTGCTTTACATTCCTACAAATTGATCTCCCTTCCTACAAACCTACATACAAGTGCTTTACTTTCCTACAAACTTACATATATGTGTTTTTATGTTCCGCCGCTAGATCAGTAGCGCTTGGCGAAAATTGCGGTTATATATGTACATACATACATACAATTCTGTTCCTCTAACATACAAGTGCCCTGCATATACACGTAAATCCAACACATATACATTTACATTGCTGAGACATCAAAGCTGCAAATGTAAGTTGTTACATATGTGTTTCCTTAACATATGATCAAGCGTGAACCTTAAGTGAACTTTATACATAAGCGCCGCTAGATCAGCAGCGCTTGACGAAAATTAAGGTGCTTATATGCGCTGAAGCTGCATTTGCCAAGGGAACGTATACCCTTTAAAAATTAAAGTGGTTTTATGGGGTATATCCAACTTCAACAACGGCAGGCGGAGGAGGAGGAGGAGGATCCGCCACGTCGGGCACTTCGTCACATCCCAAAGAGCATTATCATCAGCCGCCACAGCAGTCGCCCTATCACCATCACCACAGCACACATGGCTCCACAGGCTCCAACTTTGTGCTTAATCCTAAATTGACAGCGATGACCTTTATCGGGGGAGCCTCTTTCTATAATTGTATTTTCATGTGCATAGTTGTTTGTTGATTTTGAGATGATACAAGAAACAACAATAACATCCAATTTGTATTTTATATGTATATGATAGAGCATTAATACCATATAAAGTAATGTAATATTTAAAAAAAATCATATCCTACTTGTAATATCATTTACTCTTTGATATTGTTTTTAATTTTACACCATTTCTAAGATCGCTCATTCAAAATAAAAGAAAAATTAAATTATCATCTTTAGTTCCTGTGACAGGCTGCTATGCCTATTGATTCCAGCAAGGCTTCAGCAAATCGACTTTCCGTACCAACCATTAGACATACACGATCTAATTCGCTTCCTAATCCAAAATTAGAAACCGGTATTTCGCCAATCTTGAGAAAAGCCTCCACTCCTACTACCTCGAAACCTTTGCCAATTCGCGTGCCTAAGTCTACAATCCAAAATCTACCAATTACAAGATCTGCAGCAAAAGAAACGTCATTGCTCCAGAAAATGGCGTTGTGCGAATTCATTACTGTCACTGACAAGCTAAGTCAATTCGAATCAAAGATAACTACATCCCCTGATGTCTCGTTGTACACTCATAAGGTTAGATTAGAACAAGTTCGATCCCTTATGGGAAAAAGTTGAAACTGCATATGAACGCTGTTCAAATGCACTGGCAGATGAAAGTGCAAATCCAGACGACAGAATTACCATGCAATCGAAATATGATTATTGTTACTCAGTGTATGAGCGATGTGCGGCTCAACTGGGTGAACTTGTCGAACGCGCATCATCCATAAATACTACGTTTACGCAATCACCAGTCTTGTGTTCTACCCCTCGTGGCTGTAACCTTCCACCGTGTGATACCGAGATCTTTAAAGGCGATTATCTAAAGTGGCCGACTTTCCGTGACTTGTTCGCTTCCGCTTGGAATGCACTACAAGAACGCTTCGAAAATAAACGTCTTCTGGTCAACAGTCAACTAAAAATTTTGTTCAAGCTATCCATTGTTAACCATGAGTCTGGTTCTGCCTTAAAAGAGCTCCAGAGCACAATCCAAAATTGTTTGATTGTATTAGAGCATTCCAAGATATCCACAAAAAATTGGGATTGTTTGTTAGTTTACCTCTGTTCGTCAAAACTGCCCAAACTGACTTTATCATTATGGGAACAGTCCTTAGCTAACAAGGTTGAAATACCCTCCTGGGAGGATATGAATATTTTCCTTAGCCAACGTTACCGAACGTTAGAGGCAATCGAGGATGTGAGAACCTCCGCCTCTACATCCTCCCATCCAAAGCAACCAAAAGGTCAGTCTACAACGACAAAATTCAATTCTTTCGAATCCAAAGTCAATGCTAAGGTCAGAACATGTGATCTTTGCTCTAATGAAAATCATCCGATCCGCTTATGTCCTCATTTTCTACAAATGAAAGTGTCTCAAAGAGAGGCATATATTAAACAGAAAAAACTTTGTCTCAATTGCTTCGCCAGAGGGCATCAGCTGAGAGATTGTCCCAGCTCTCACAACTGTTTTACGTGTAAAGGACGTCATAACAGTCTCCTACATCGAAGCGAGTCTTCTACAAATAATCCGAGGTCAAATACAGTAACCAATGCACATGTTGCCCAAACAAAACAGTCCACTCCTACCACCAGCGAAGAATTTCAGAGCTATCTCGTTTCGCAACAACGTGAAGTACTGTTAGGAACTGCCATTGTAAACATCCAACACAAGGGCATTATGTATCCTGCCAGAGCTTTAATTGATTCAGGATCAGAAGGGTCGTTCATCTCAGAAAGACTTTTTAACTTGATCAAATTGCCTTTCCAATCAGTCCAAGCAAAAATATCGGGCATTAATAACGTATCGTCTCCTACACAGAAACTGTGTCAAGTTCATATATCCTCTCCTTCACGACCACGATTGCAAATCGATGCATCAGCATACGTATTATCGAAATTGGCAGGAAGGTTGTCATCCAACACCATTCCAAGGTCTAAATTAAGAAATATGCCAAACATACACTTGGCCGATCCAACATTTTCTCAAAGTGAACAAATTGACGTACTTCTCGGTGCTGATGTCCTGCCATCTATCCTTTTAAGTGGCGTAAAATCAAAAATATGTGGAACTCTTTTGGGTCAAGAGACAGTTTTCGGATGAATAATATCTGGTCCAGTGCCAAGCATGTAGAGTACTTGCATGAAGAGCCCCTCGACAAGCTTCTCACAAAATTTTGGGAGGTGGAGGATATTCCTGTCCAGCCAACAACGGAAAATGATGCTTATTGTGAAGAATACTTTCAACAAACAACACATCGAGATAAATCTGGAAGATATGTAGTATCACTGCCATTTCGAGATCCACAGAATATTAAGATAGGTCATTCCAGATCTATTGCATTGTCACAATTTTTAAAAAATGAATCACGACTTAATAAAAATCCTGAACTTAAAAAAGAGTACGATTCCATCATTCAGGAATACATTGATTTAAACCATACGCGGCAAGTCAATCCTAACAACCACTCTCCTAATTTCTATTTGCCTCATCATGCTGTCTTCAAGCCAGACAGCACTACAACAAAGGTCCGCGTTGTTTTTAATGCTTCAATAAATCGACAAATGGGGTTAGTCTCAACGATACCTTGTATCCAGGTCCTGTGCTTCAGTCCGATTTAACCTTGCAACTGTTAAAGTGGCGGTTCTTCAAAATAGTGTTTAATGCCGATATAACAAAAATGTATCGGCAGATTCAAGTTAATCCTTTACACACTCCCTACCAAAGAATCCAGTTCCGTAACCAAGAAGGTGTAATTTGTGATTATGAATTACAAACGGTAATCTTCGGAGTCAATTGCGCACCATTTTTGACAATCCGTGTTCTTCAACAACTGGCGAACGAGATCCAATATAAAAGTCCTTTAGCATCCGATATTATACGATCCTATATGTATGTCGATGACATATTAGCAGGTGCACATTCTGAAGCAGTTGCAATTTCAATGATTTCTGAACTTCAAAATGCGCTTAGTTCAGCAGGTTTCCCATTACGCAAATGGACCTCTAACAAGAAAGCAGTGCTAGAACAAGTTCCAAACGATGCCGATTTTTTGGACCTTGAAGAAGTCAGCACGGCAAAAACTCTAGGCATTCGATGGAAAGCAACGTCGGATGAGTTTTATTTTGTTATTCCTCCAATCGCTTACCAACCAACATACTCAAAACGGGAAGTATTAGCCCGTATTGCAAAATTTTCGACCCAGCAGGGTGGCTCTCTCCCTTTGTTGTGCAAGCCAAAATGTTCATGCAGCAACTGTGGCTACAGGATCTGCATTGGGATGACTGCCTGCCGAACGATCTTCTCCAAAAATGGCGTGACTTCCTTGGTAGCTATAACCACCTGGGTGACATACGGATTCCTCGATGGTTAGGTTTTAGTCCACAAACAGAAATCCAATTGCACGGGTTTTGTGATGCTTCTCAACGTGCTTACGGTGCAGCAATTTACGTTCGGATCAAACACAAGAACGATATTTCATGCCATCTCCTTACAGCAAAGTCGCGTGTTGCGCCTGTGAAGACAATATCCTTATCCCGACTTGAGTTATGTGGAGCTGTACTTCTTACAGAACTTATTGCAGCCTGCCTTCCTCAATTGCCTCTGGAATCATATGAACTATTCTGTTGGACAGATTCGACGATCGTACTGGCTTGCTAAGTAAGCCACCCTGTACATGGACAACCACCGTGGCTAATCGAGTGTCAAAGATTGTTCAATCTACTTCTCCTACACAATGGCATCACGTTCAATCTGAAGATAATCCTGCTGATTTGACAAGTCGTGGCATGGTCTCCCAAGAATTAGTATCCAGTGACTTATGGTGGTATGGGCCAAAATGGCTAAGGACACCGAAAAACCAAAGGAGGATCTCAAATCAGTCACCGTTGGACATAATTCCGGAACAACGATCCATCAAAGCACATATTGTCACTAATATGACCTCAAGTATCGATCTTCTGGAACGATTTTCCGACTTGGGACGAGCATTGCGAGTTTTAGATGTACTACGTTTTAGTACAAGGTCTAAGAAAGCTCATCAACCTTTTTCAAGTCAATTGGGTGCTTTAGAAATAAACAATACTCTCCAACACCTTACCAAAAGAACTCAGCGCTTGCATTACTCCATTGAGTACGAATGTCTCCTTCGACAGAAACCTATTCCTCCATCCAGTTCTTTACTCAATCTGAATCCCTTTATTGACAGCAACGGAATCCTTAGAGCATGTGGTCGAATTCACTCGTCATCAGATTTGAACTATGATGAGCGTCATCCAATTCTCCTACCGTATTCTAGCAACCTTACAAGGCTATTAGTTCGTTTCTCGCATCGTATTGCACTTCACGGAGGGAATCAACTCCTTGTTCGACTTATAAGGTCCACATATTTTTCATTTTACGCCACTTAAAAGGATAGATGGCAGGACATCAGCACCGAGAAGTAGGTCAATTTGTTCACTTTGAGAAAATGTTTGATCGGCCAAGTGTATGTTTGGCATATTTCTTAATTTAGACCTTGGAATGGTGTTGGATGGCAACCTTCCTGCCAATTTCGATAATACGTATGCTGATGCATCGATTTGCATTCGTGGTCGTGAAGGAGAGGATATATGAACTTGACACAGTTTCTGTGTAGGAGACGATACGTTATTAATGCCCGATATTTTTGCTTGGACTGATTGGAAAGGCAATTTGATCAAGTTAAAAAGTCTTTCTGAGATGAACGACCCTTCTGATCCTGAATCAATTAAAGCTCTGGCAGGATACATAATGCCCTTGTGTTGGATGTTTACAATGGCAGTTCCTAACAGTACTTCACGTTGTTGCGAAACGAGATAGCTCTGAAATTCTTCGCTGGTGGTAGGAGTGGACTGTTTTGTTTGGGCAACATGTGCATTGGTTACTGTATTTGACCTCGGATTATTTGTAGAAGACTCGCTTCGATGTAGGAGACTGTTATGACGTCCTTTACACGTAAAACAGTTGTGAGAGCTGGGACAATCTCTCAGCTGATGCCCTCTGGCGAAACAATTGAGACAAAGTTTTTTCTGTTTAATATATGCCTCTCTTTGAGACACTTTCATTTGTAGAAAATGAGGACATAAGCGGATCGGATGATTTTCATTAGAGCAAAGATCACATGTTCTGACCTTAGCATTGACTTTGGATTCGAAAGAATTTAATTTTGTCGTTGTAGACTGACCTTTTGGTTGCTTTGGATGGGAGGATGTAGAGGCGGAGGTTCTCACATCCTCGATTGCCTCTAACGTTCGGTAACGTTCGCTAAGGAAAGTATTCATATCCTCCCAGGAGGGTATTTCAACCTTGTTAGCTAAGGACTGTTCCCATAATGATAAAGTCAGTTTGGGCAGTTTTGACGAACAGAGGTAAACTAACAAACAATCCCAATTTTTTGTGGATATCTTGGAATGCTCTAATGCAATCAAACAATTTTGGATTGTGCTCTGAAGCTCTTTTTAAGGCAGAACCAGACTCATGGTTAACAATGGATAGATTGAACAAAATTTTTAGTTCGACTGTTGACCAGAAGACGTTTATTTTCGAAGCGTTCTTGTAGTGCATTCCAAGCGGGAGCGAAACCATCATTTTTGAGGGGGAACTTAGCTACAATGGAATTAGCTTCTCCACTTGTCTTAGAGTTTAAATGAAATAGTTTTTCTACTGGAGATAGTCTTTGATTATTGACGTAGATAGCTGTGAACAAGTCACGGAAAGTCGGCCACTTTAGATAATCGCCTTTAAAGATCTCGGTATCACACGGTGGAAGGTTACAGCCACGAGGGGTAGAAGACAAGACTGGTGATTGCGTAAACGTAGTATTTATGGATGATGCGCGTTCGACAAGTTCACCCAGCTGAGCCGCACATCGCTCATACACTGAGTAACAATAATCATATTTCGATTGCATGATAATTCTGTCGTCTGGATTTTCACTTTCATCTGCCGGTGCATTTGAACAGCGTTCATATGCAGTTTCAACTTTTTCCCATAAGGATCGAACTTGTTCTAATCTAACCTTATGAGTGTACAACGAGACATCAGGGGATGTAGTTATCTTTGATTCGAATTGACTTAGCTTGTCAGTGACAGTAATGAATTCGCACAACGCCATTTTCTGGAGCAATGAAGTTTCTTTTGCTGCAGATCTTGTAATTGGTAGATTTTGGATTGTAGACTTAGGCACGCGAATTGGCAAAGGTTTCGAGGTAGTAGGAGGCTTTTCTCAAGATTGGCGAAATACCGGTTTCTAATTTTGGATTAGGAAGCGAATTAGATCGTGTATGTCTAATGGTTGGTACGGAAAGTCGAACTGCTGAAGCCTTGCTGGAATCAATAGGCATAGCAGCCTGTCACAGGAACTAAAGATGATAATTTAATTTTTCTTTTATTTTGTATGAGCGATCTTAGAAATGGTGTAAAATTAAAAACAATATCAAAGAGTAAATGATATTACAAGTAGGATATGCTTTTTTTTTAAATTTAAAGAAAGGAAAAAAAAATATTATTATTTTTCAAATCGGATATACCCCACAAAAAACTTTTAAATCTTAAAGGGTATACGGTAGTCAAGGATATTATAAATCGGATAGACCTTCAAAAATTAATAAAAATATATTTTTAATATTTCTTCAGTCGGATATTTCCCAAGAATAATTTTTAATTTGTAAAGGGTATTCGTTCCGTTGCTGAAAAGTGCAGCTCCAACGCACGTAAGTACCGTAATATTCGCAAAACGGTGTTTATCTGGCGGCACTTATGTATTAAGTTCACTGTTGATTGCTCTATCATATACATATAAAATACAAATTGGATGTGCTTTTCAAAATTAAAGAACAAATATTTGTTATGTTTTTGAAGTTGGATATACCCCATAAAACCACTTTAATTTTTAAAGGGTATACGTTCCCTTGGCAAATGCAGCTTCAGCGCATATAAGCACCTTAATTTTCGTCAAGCGCTGCTGATCTAGCGGCGCTTATGTATAAAGTTCACTTAAGGTTCACGCTTGATCATATGTTAAGGAAACACATATGTAAAATCTTACATTTGCACCTTTGATGTCTCAGCAATGTAAATGTATATGTGTTGGATTTACGTGTATATGCAGGGCACTTGTATGTTAGAGGAACAGAATTGTATGTATGTATGTACATATATAACCGCAATTTTCGCCAAGCGCTACTGATCTAGCGGCGCTTATGTATAAAGTTCACTTAAGGGTGTGTATATATGTATGTGAAGCACTTTCAAGTAGGTATGTAGGAACATAAAAACACATATATGTAAGTTTGTAGGAAAGTAAAGCACTTGTATGTAGGTTTGTAGGAAGGTAGATCAATTTGTAGGAATGTAAAGCACTTGTATGTATGTAGGTTTGTACTTATCTGGGTCTATCAAAACGAAGTGGTGGTGAGTTCTCCGGCTCGAAGGACCAAAATGTTCTCTTGAGAACGTAGGAGGACAGATCCAGATTTGATGTGGTAGTAGCTGTTGTAGTTGTTCTTCTAGTTGTAGTTTTTGAACTAGGTTTTAGGTAAAAAACACTAGTGATTTTCTTTTTGTGTCGTTTATTTCTGCACGGCGTGTGCTTACACTCACTGCTTGCTTAATACTAAAGAGTACAATAGGGAGAGATCTTAACTAGGAACAGTGGCAGAGGGGAAAGCTTGCGTTGAGTGAAAGCTTCGCTTAAACGGGAAGCTTGTGTTCGAAGCGTGAGCTTTAAATTAACCCATTGGTTATCACTTCAATACGAACATGCAACATTCGGCAAAGTTTATAAAAGTGTTCTTATTAAAAAATGAAATGAGAGCCTTCATGCGGCAGACACGGAAAGGCTTTAAGGAATTGTTTAGTGGTTTTCGTACGCTATCTAAACAGTTCTCTAAGCTGGACTCGGACTCTAATGGCCTTCAGCTGTTAAATGAGTCCCCGAAGCGCAAAAAATCAAAGAAGAGACCATGTCTGCTGCTGTTCCGCCACCAAACGTAACTCAGCCTCCGTACTCCGTTGACACAGCCGTTGATACCGGTCACCACATCGGTGGTAACGAGATCGGCGGCTCAGAAAAATTCGGTTTCCGAATGTGTCAACAGTGAGTCTTCGCAGCCAGTGACGCCAAAAATCCCTACCATTTTAGCACCTGCCTCAATACCTGTGTCTGCTTCACCCAGGGCAACAACCACTGCTTCTTTATCAGTGGTGCCCAAGCCTCTTGTAGGGATTCCCCGAGGAAACAAATCTTTGTTTCCAGGCTTGCCCCCTGATCTCACATCTGATGATGTTATGGCTTTTATTCAAGCCAAAATACAAGCCGCTGAGATTAAGGTGGAAAAATTTAAGTTCTCTTATGAACGGGACGTATCATCCTTTAAACTTTGTGTCCCTAACGATTGCTTTAACCACATATGGTTTTTTGGCCAGCTCATATTGTGGTTAAAGAATTCGAGGCAAAGAAAAAAAAGAATCGGCCCCCGATTAGACTTACTTTGCCAAACCAGACCACTGCGCCCAATAAGACGACAAAAAACTAAACTTTTATCTTTCTTTCTCCTATCAAAATGTAAGAGGCCTTCGTAGCAAACTTTCAACTTTCTTTCTGAATAGTCTTTCATTTACTACTCAGTTTTTGGTGTTAACAGAGACTTGCTTAAAACCGGAAATCCTAAGCTCCGAGGTTTTACCAAGTAAGTACACTATTTACAGGCGTGATAGAACTGATCGACGTGGTGGTGGCGTTCTTGTTGCAGTAGACTCCACCATTACATCAGATTTTATACAGGCGGAGGTTCAATATGATATTGAATTTATTTGTGTAAAACTACACCTTCCCGGCTTTTTCTTATATATAACCTATTCATATATTCCGCCGTCATCGGAATCATCAGTCTATTCGCAGCATTTGTCTGCAATTAAGACTGTATTTAACCTGTTATCAGACAGGGATCAGTTCATAGTCCTTGGGGACTTTAATGTTCCTGACTGCAATTGGACACCTAGTCCTGAGAAATATTCTCTATTGCCTTCCCACCAGCACGATCTTTTCGATGGACTGTTTGACATGTCATTGTCGCAGGTCAATCATGTTCTTAACTCCATGAAAAGATCGCTGGATCTATGTTTCGTTTCTGATCCATTTAAGGTAATTTTAAATAGGGCCCAACCCCTCTCTGAAGATCCTTACCATCCCACCCTCGAAGTCAATTTCGATTTGGGATATTATTCTATGAAAAGTAGTAACACTAATAGTAAGCGTGTGCGATGTTTCAGAAAAGCAGACTTCCTATTATTAAATAACCTTATTTCTAACACTAACTTTTTACTAATACTATTAACTATTCTGATCTGATTGGGTTTTTCTGGGTTTTCCCCAATTCTTTGCAACAAATGTTGGATCGGTTATATCTTTTTCTATCCCAGATTAAATTAAATTAAATTAAATTAAAATTAAATTTAATAAAATTAAAATAATCTTAGATCTTTTAAAACCTTTATATATACTTTATATATACTTTATGGTTACATTTTTTATAAATTTTTCACTTATTAATTGTTCTTTTGTCAATTCAGTCGACTGCATTTAGTTGACTTAAAATTAATTAAATAAATAAAAATAAATAAAAAAAATTTAAAAAATTATTATTAGGCTTTTAAATTATTTAATAGAAAACAAAGAAGAAAAACATATCACACATTGATCGCGGCAGCAATCGAACCCCAGCACTGTCAACATTATTGGTCTTCGAACCGGAACACACTCCACTAAGCTACTGTACAACTTCACATCAATTTACTGCCCTCTCGCTGTGTCTAATGCTTATACTTGTCTATTCGCTTTTGCATTGTATGTGTGTTCTTCTTATTTTGTCTTTTAATTGAATTTGTGCGTGTCATTCGTCAAAAAATTTTGAAGAAATTAACAAGAAAACCACTATACAGCCAAAATAAACTAAGCATTGGACAATGACATAAACTCAGACTACACATACCGACTAGACCATTTAAAGACATCCAGTATTCTGATAAGGAAAACCTAACTTTTACAACCATCATTCGCCATGAAATCAAAACAATTCACGAAAACCCAGTGTATAAAAGACCCAATTCATATCCTTGTGTTTATGAAACAGAAGTTAACAAACAAATTGAGGAAATGCTACAACAAGGCGAAAGCGACTCCCCTTATTGCAGTTCTCATGGATTGTTCCCAAAAAAGATAGACGCATCTGGCAAACCAAAATTCAGGTTGGTCGTCGACTATCGAAACCTAAATGAAATAACTATTAATGATAAATTCCCAATCCCGAACATGGATGAAATATTAGGCAAGTTAGGAAAATGTCAACACTTCACAACAATCGACTTGGCGAAGGGTTTTCACCAAATCGAAATGGGCCCTAAATCCATACCAAAACCTGCATTCTCAACTAAAACCGGTCACTACGAGTACACTCGCATGCCATTTGGTTTGAAAACATTGCCTCGTATATTTAGATTATGTTATCATCTACTCAACATCCCTTACCGAACAGCTGAACTCACTGAAGAAAGTTTTTCAGAAACTTAAAGAGGCAAATCATAAGCTCCAGTTAGAAAAATGCAACTGTCAGATTTGTGCAACATTCTATTCGCTTTTGCATTGTGTATGTGTTCTTCTTCTTTGAAAAAAA
>JAEIFO010000060.1:0-92238 GCA_018903695.1 Zaprionus gabonicus
ATGAATACTGAATTGTAACTCAATATACCAATGTAATCTCATATGTATAAAGCTTATATTATTAATAACTTAAGATATAATACTTGTTTTATGCATGTATGAATATGTTATATTAATAATTGATAAGCAAAACTTAGAAGGGGCATGTAAGGTATTATAAGTTTATGATAACACGGTCACACTTAAGCGCCTTCATGTCATGTAAATTCGTATTAATAAAACAGTTGAAACACAAGCTTGTACGAATACACAACAGATATCATTGTAGAATATTGCAAATTGTGCAATAAGCAAGTAGTGAGTAAACCTTCTGTTACGACTTCTGTTAAATTAATTGATAAACCTTCTGTTACGACTTCCGTTGAATTGATAGATAAACCTTCTGTTACGACTTCCGTTGAATTGATAGAAAATTGTAAAACTGCAGATATTGCGGGAAAACTTCGACCAAACAATTGTAGTATTTATAGTTTTATAATGAATATTGACATAGACAAAGAAACTGAACAAAATACAAGTCCCGATTTAAGAAGCGAACATTTCAATAGAGTTTGTGAAGCCATTAAAGAAAACTATTTGAATATCGAAAACATTCCAATGGCAGATCATAATTACGAAATGAAGATCAGAATAAAATTCGATTTACCAGTTTACTGTGCACCTCGTAGAATATCATATCATGATCGGAAAGAAATGGAAATAATTACTGATGAACTTCTGGCCTTATGGCATATTCGACCTAGCAATTCTCCATACACTTCCGCAATTGTCCTTGTAAAAAAAAGGATGGCGGAAAACGAATGTGTGTAGACTATAGGCAATTAAATAAGATAACAGAAAGAGATGGCTACCCAATTGCAAGAATAGACGATTCTTTAGAAAAACTAGAAGGTAATAATTTTTTTAGTATACTTGATTTGACAAGCGGTTTTCGTCAAGTCAAAGTAGCGGAAGATTCGATTAAATATACGGCTTTTGTAACACCAAATGGTCAATATGAGTATCTCAGAATGCCTTTTGGTCTAAAGAACGCACCCGCATTTTTTCAGCGCTTCAGTAATTTTGTTTTAGAACCAATTGTCAAAGATGGAAATGTTGCCGTTTATATGGACGATATTGCTATTGGCACAAAAACATTTGAGGAACATATTCTTCTCTTAAAAAGGATCTTAGCGAGGTTATCCGAATTCCGTCTAGAATTAAAGCTGTCAAAATGTGAATTCTGTTTTCCGCAAATAGACTTCTTGGGATTTAGTATAAGGAAAGATGGAATAAAACCAAATAATAGCCATATGTTGGCAATTAAGCACATTGCTATTCCGAAATGTGCTAGTGATGTAGAAAAATGTTTAGGCCTTTTCTCATATTTTAGACGTTTCATTCCCTCCTTTTCCAGTGTCGCAAAACCTCTTCGACAATTGACAAAGCCCAACTCAGAATTTAATTTCACGGAAGAATGTTTACACGCATTTAAATATTTGTGTGATACGCTTACATCGGAACCTGTGTTAGCATTATATAGTCCTGGAAAACCATCTGAGCTTCACTGTGACGCGAGTCAGTTAGGTTTTGGAGCGATTTTGCTCCAAAAGCAAGAAGATGGTAAATTCCATCCGATTACTTATTTTTCACAAGCTACAACGGGGAAGATATCATAGTTTTGAATTAGAAACATTAGCAATCATTTACGCACTGAGGAAATTTAGTATGTATTTGGACGGTATTGAATTTAAAATAATAACAGACTGTAATGCACTAATCCTAACATTGGAAAGGAAAAGTGTTAATGCAAGAATAGCCAGATAGGCACTAGAACTGTCAAACTATAATTGTTCAATTCAACATAGAAGCGGAAAATATATGATTCATGTAGACGCCTTAAGTAGACTCATTGATTCTACCGCAAATCTTCCGAACTTAGGAGATTTTAATAACACTGATTCCATTATTGAGGAAGATAGCATTGACATTCAATTACAAATAACCCAAAATCGTTATAATGTTATTTTACAATTAAGGGATAATTTAGATCGGGTCCAGTAAAGAATTTCGAGCTTGATGATGGAATTGCGTATCGGAAAACTAATGATGGTGCATTGCTTTTATATGTACCTTCCGAAATGGAAAACAATATAATTCGCGTAGTACATGAAAAATTATGTCATCTTGGGTCAGCAAAAGTAGTTGCAGAAATTAAACGTTTCTATTGGTTTCCTAACATGGACAAAAAAGTTAGAGATTTCAAAGGCAATTGCCTAAAGTGCATCATGTATTCAGTTCCGCGTCATGCAAACTATCGTACACTGCACAACATTCCGAAAAAACCAATTCCGTTTGACACACTTCACGTTGATCATTTTAGCCCTCTTCCGTCAATCGCTTCAAAGAAAAAACATATACTTGTGGTAGTTGACGCATTTACGATGTATATAAAGTTGTATCCGGTGAATACTACAAGTACGATTGACCTAAAAGGCTGCCTTAATAAATATTTTGAATGTTATAGTCGACCAAGGCGAATAGTAAGCGATAGGGGAAGTTGTTTTACCTCTTCAGAATTTTCAGAATTTCTATTGAATAAGAATATTGAACATGTTAAAGTAGCAACTGCCTCCCCTCAGGCCAATGGCCAGGTCGAGCGAATAAATAGAATTATTAAGTCGATGATTTCTAAAATCTCGGAACCAATTCAGCACCCTGATTGGTACAAACTTTTAACCAAAGTTGAATACGCAATTAATAATTCCGTCCACTCGACAACGAACCAAACACCAGCAATGCTGTTGTTCGGAGTCAGCCAGAGAAGTTCACAAATAAACATATTGGCTGAGTATTTAGAAGACAAGGACGAAACATCTCGAGATTTGGATAAGTTAAGAAATAATTCATTTGAAAAACTTAAAACTTCTCAATCAAAAAGGTCAGAAACTCACAAAAATCAATATAAACCTCATTAGACATTTTCCTGTAACGATTTTGTGGTGGTTCGGAATGTCGATACAACTATTGGGACAAATAAAAAATTTATAGCAAAATATAAAGGCTCATATGTTATTAAAAAGGTTTTACCAAATGATAGATATGTTGTAACAGATATAGAAAACTGTCCAGTAACACAAATGCCGTATGAAGGTATTTTAGAAGCATTTAGAAGTGGGCAGATTGGAGAGTCAATGATTCAGAACCGTAACTGCATTTACTAACTAATATTTATTTTACTTAAACATTCAATTTATCTTGTAAAAAAATGTTATATATTGTACAGCCTTGATCGGGTCGATCAAAATGTCAGAATGGCCGAGCTGTTAAGATATACTCTATTATGTTAAGCCTTATGTTATCAAGTGTGACCTTATCGATATACCATCATAATTTAATTAAGTTATCGGAAACCCTATCGATGGGATAGTGTTGTACAACACAGGATTGAGAGAGCGTCACTATCGCATCGATAGAGCGTCACTATCGGTTAAGACTTCGAGGAAAGCACACGTTTTATTAAAACCTAAAGAACAGAATAAAAGAGATTAACTCCACAATATGTATGTTCTATATGGGGTTGGAGACATTGCATTTTGCCTGTTACACATATTATCGGTTGGCAGGGTGCAAAAACAGATTTGAATACAGTAGAATCGGGTATCATAAGTCGTATACATATTGTATAATGAGTATTCATAAGCATAACATAACATTTCACTTCTTTTGCGACATTGACGTTGCGCTCACCGGCTTCCAAGCGCCGAATAATTAGCATTTTTTCTTCGACGGAGAAGCGTTTTCGTTTAAAAGACTTTTTGTAAGCGTAATGCACAAGTCGCAAGCGTTAACTGAATGAGGTCATCATGCGTATTTAGCACATTAACTCACATTGGCAAATTTACGAATTTATTGAAAAAAAAAAAAAAAACTAGAAATATAACGGGACATCTCATGGAATATAGGTATGAGGTCTGCACACGCACGCTGTAAACATTTTTGTCACGTCAGTTGTTGCATTCTGCGAGTCGGCTGTGTTCAAACCGAGTTTCGATAGACATATATCGATGAGCACGGCTGCCCTGGCACGCATAACATCTGTTAATGGGACAAGCAGTGCAAACTCAGACAAGGCCGCGGATCGGCACCATCTGGTGGCAGGAACAGGAACCTTCCCTGTTAACAGCCAGACCGGTCGCCGACCCGTGGTTCCCGTTTGAGAGAGCGCCGTTTAACCGTTGGCGGATGCCCGAATGCCCAGGCCAATGCGACCACCCGCATGTCTTTCAAACGGCAGTTGAAATCAAGCAAACGGTCGGTGCAGTTAACTCTGCAAGAATAAGTGCGTGGTTAGATTTGTGGTTAAGAAATTTATTTAATTATTTGTAATTTTGTGTGTGTGCAGACGCAGATTTCCACGGACCACGGACTTATCTGAGGACATACCTGCCTGGTGAGTCTGTTCCTTGCGAGGAGCAGCACCGAGAATCCGCAAGTCTGCCGAGACACCGGCGCGGCACGTATCGTCAGCCCCAGGTGCCCTCCGAGACACCATCTCCGCAGCCTGTAGGCCACATTGGGCCTGCAGGCCCAGAAATTTTCCATCCGGGCCAAATCACCATCCAGGCTCGATTTGCATCAGGCCCGCATACTCCAGCCAAGGCCTAAGGTTTCCATCAAGCCAAAATCAACGTAACCTGATATTATAAAAAATGTCCCATTAGAATTGTAAATAACAATAGATATGTCCAATTAGCTTTAATTCAAAAATCATTATACCCTTCGACCATTGAAAATGGTCAAAAAAGGGTATACTAACTTTGTGCAAATGTATGTAACAGGCAGAAGGAGGCGTGGGAGACCCCACAAAGTATATATATTCTTGCTCAGGATCACTAGCCAAGTCGATTAAGCCATGTCTATCTGTCTGTCCGGATGTCTGGATGTCTGGCTGTCTGGCTGTCTGGATGTCTGGATGTCTGGATATCCGGATGAACACACAGATCTCAGCTATTATAAAAGCTAGAGACACCAAATTTGGCATGAAAATTTCTGTTTATCCGGGACAGGTGAAGTTTCTTTCAAATGTTAGGTGCCACGCCCCCCGCCCACGCAAATCAATAATTTCATCTTTTTAGCTGATTTGCGAGCGACATTTAAAAGATACAACATTCTGAGTAAGACTATACAAAGTTAATTATTTTACCAACATAAAGTCAAAATTTCAATGCGATCAGACAACAAATACAGACGTTATTAAACAAAAAACTTGTTCGCTTTGATTTTGTATACAGACCAGCAAGCTGTGACGTCATTGCAATTCTTATGTAGGAAAGAAAAGGAAAGAGAATGCGAGCGCGTAGCGCCATCTGTTGTTCTTCTCTTCTTTTCTATGTACACACAATTTTGCATTCAAACGCACACACACACATACATACATTTGTGCTTGACCAATGAAATGATACACGCATATACACGTATTCATACACAGACGCATATACAAGTAAAGGCTTACGTTACGATATTTCTATTAAGTAGAAGTATTGTACAATTATTGACTCTTTACATTTCAAAAAGGTCGAAAGGTATCCCACTGTCGCGTGCCGCTCGACTGTTGCTCTTGTTCTCATTTGTGTAAGTTTTGTGTTAGGTTTTGTTGAGTAGGAAGATGATAGGAACAGGAGGATTAGGAAACAATGAATAAATGTATAGATTTTTGATATGAAGTGCTAATTTACCTTTTCTAGGGGAAATGGGGCGGCCTTAGATGGCCAGGAAGGGATTCGCCGACTTGGGTGATGCACCGAAACTCCTGAGCAGGAGCATCACATGGCTGGGCGGGTGCGCGGTGACTTGGCTGTCACCAATGGCTGTTGTTGTTGTCCTTTGTGATGGTAGAGTAAAGTTGTAGCTGTGAATAAATTGAAAACGTTATAAAATATGTGAAAATGCGTGTTTTATGTTCGTTTTTGGTTTGTTTACCTTTTGTCAGTGATGCGTCTTTTGTGTAAATGCCGATGACTATCGGTATTTTGTGCGGACTGCAGGGCTGGAGGAAGAGCCCCTCCCCTAGTGCTCTGAGCTAGTCGGCACGGCCCTATCGACAAAAAAGCAGTCCGTAAGATATAAGACTTCCTCCTTATACAAATAGACTTAGATTACTTAATTTACCGTCCTTAGCTAACCGTAGAACTATGCTTGGTGTAGTTTTTATGAATAACCTTATCCAAGGGGACGTTGAGAGTGTTGATCTGGTTAGCCAGTTAAACTTCGCCGTCCCTTGTAGAATTACCCGTAATTACTTACCACTAACTCTTCCTAATTGTAGATCGAACTATGCCCTGCATGAACCATTCAGGGTATTATGTTCTGATTTTAATAAGTACTCCTTCATATTAACAAATACAGACTCTTTACCAGCCTTAAAACTGAAACTTTTGTCCTACCTAGGTAGAAGTTAAATTTTCCTCGAAGCGCCTATCTATTTTTTTTTCTTAGCTTCTATTTCTGCATGCTCGCGTTTATGACACTGCCCCTCGGTCGGTTGGGCATGTCTTAACATATACTAACTTTTTACTAAAACTATTAACTCTTCTGATCTGATTGGGTTTTTCTGGGTTTTCCCCAATTCTTTGCAACAAATGTTGGATCGGTTATATCTTTGTCTATCCCAGATTAAATTAAATTAAATTAAATTAAAATTAAATTTAATAAAATTAAAATAATCTTAGATCTTTTAAAACCTTTATATATCCTTTATATATACTTTATGCTTACATTTTTATAAATTTTTCACTTATTAATTGTTCTTTTGTCAATTCAGTCGACTGCATTTAGTTGACTTTAAATTAATTAAATTAATTAATTAAATAACATAAATGGCGACGAATTCAAAAAGGAGCAAAGATGTAGGCCAGTGAATTCTGTGCCGAAATCTTTGCTAAAAATCGATAGGCAGCGGTATTTAGACACCTCGCTGTAGCCTTGCTGATGTGACTCAGCTTGTAACAAACTGCGGGACGTTGAAGGACGTAATTCACGTTTCCGCAGGGAGTTGTGGACTGAGAAACCTCAGTAAGCAGATAGGTATTTGGATGTTGAGGCATGTTTTGCCAGGGAGGCCGCGAGTCGTGTTCTACCAGTGGTGGTGAAAACACTGTGCCGCGGACTTGCCCTGGGCCATGTCCAGTATCCCAATGTGTTACATGCAAATGTGACTGTTTTGTTTTCTGTTTTTGTTTAACGTAGTAGATCGTCTGCCTTCGCTGGGCGTCCAGTTCCTTATGATCGGCTAATGTGGCTGAATGAGGATTAGGTGACCCGTAAATGCTTAGAGCTATACGCGCTGCACCGCCTCACGGGCTAAAGGGACGCATTCCCAGTGAAGGCAGGGCCGATCGAACACCAGCCGCGTCCTTAACTGGCAATTGTCAACCCGCGTGACAGTTTGACCAGTTGACGAACGGCAGCGTGTTTTGTTTGATTGCACAACAACTACCATAAGCGCGAAGTCGGATTGCGAACCCACCGGCACTAGTCGTTCCATCTCCCTTACATTGTATTGAAAGTTGAAGAGAATTCCGTTGGACCATATTATCTATTTATTAATTCATTCATTTATATATATACATATTTATATTTATAATTATTTATACATTTATTTACATTTTTGCCTATTTTTTATATACATATATACATTTATTCATTTCTATATATTTAATTTACAAAAATATTTATTTACACTTGTTTATATTTTCCTATATTGATATAACATATTCTTATAAATTATTTAACAATTATAATTAATATTATTTAATACATATCTCGCCTGAACACACACACAATTATTATTATTAATTTAACAGGAGAATTTGAATTACATCATATTTCATTACATTGCATGCACATTATTTATTAAACTATAACCGCCTTGCCTCTGTTGACCATATACTGTAGTCAAAAATAAATAAAAACATTAAAATGAGTCAAGAAAGAGATGCTGGTGGGCATTACCTGCGGTCAAAGGGATCGGTGCCAGAGGCGCAAGAATCGACATGGTCCTCTGATGCAGACGGCGCAGTCGGTCCTCAGATGGCGTTGGGAATAGGGGGACTCCTCCGGACTCCAAGTAGGATTTCCAGAATCCACCAACATGAAGAAAATCCAACGACCAGCAAAGAAGTAGCAGATCCAGAAGCCTCGAGGAAACAGCCAGAAGCCCTACAAGAAAATTTGGACAGTGTGGTGAAATCAGCAGTCAATGTGGCGATAGCGACAGCAACAATAAGAGTAACAACAATAAGAGTAACTCTCTTGGTGATCGGTCGTGTTTGGCTTTTGCTCTTGAAATTTTCATTCTATTTTTGCCTTAACTCACTAATTAATTAGTTTTGTGAATTTAAAAGCAGTGCTAATTAGTCAATGGTAACTTTGTGCATACTTTATTAACATAGTGATCGTTGGTGTTATTAGTAATTAGCAATTTTAAATTGAATTCTGTGCATTTACTTTCGCTGGAGCGTCTTTCAGCGTCTTGTTATTTGTTTTTGTTTTTCCTTAATTTTCACACTCCTACGCTCTTTCGCTCTCTCACGTCTGCTACGCTCTCATAGTGCGCTGCTTTGTGTCAACGTAACAGCTGTAGTTGTTGTTTATTTTTTCTTCTCTCGCTTTAAGGTTACTCATTTACGCTCTCTTACTCTCACGGCTTAGTCGGCTCTCCGATTGAACTGCGTTTGTGTTAGTGTTCACTTGTTCAGCTCTCCTTTTGTAATCAGCTGCTCTCTGTAACTGTTATTTCCTAGCTTCTTTGCGTTTTGTTTTTGCTTGTTGCTTTCAATTTGTCTCTGTAAATAAATTTTTTGTTTTGGTGTTCCCTACTCTCGTTTGAGGCATATTAATTTTGCTTGAAATGGAGGCCTGTTGTCCAATCACACATAAGTGTTCGGCCGATTCAAAGCCGGACTTTGTCTCTTGCTGGTTATGCGCAAAGGTCTTTCATGTCAAATGCGCTGGCCTAACCGTCTGCATTAAGGACAACATAAACAGCAAGTCTGGCCTTCATTGGTCTTGCGAAGCCTGTCGGGGTAAGGAACTCAAACTAAGTAATATTCTTAGGCAAACCAAATTGGAGTTCTATAAGCTGCACTTGGCCTTTTCCAAGCTACAATCAGAATTTATTGATGTAGAAGCTAAATTTAAATCCTTTGACTTTGATGAGCCTATTAATTACTCGCCGTCGACTTCTTCTGGCATAACTTCGTCTAGAATACGGAGCGACAATCTTCCGGCACCTCCAACCGTTCGTCCAACCTCCCCAACCACCCCGGCTAACTTACGTGATCCACCAACCCTGGTTGTCACCTCTCCTTCGCCTGTGCCTAACAAGGCGCCAAAAACTGTTCCCAACACAAAAGCACTTGTTCTTGTGAAACCAAAGAAACTGGTTTTCGTTTCTCGACTTGCACCTGATACTTCGATTGAAGATGTAAAAACTTATATTCAATCAAAAGTATCAGTAACAAATGTTGTCGTAGAGAAATTTAAATTTAATTATTCGCGAGATATCGCGTCTTTTAAAATAAGTATCCCTGCTGATAATTTTCAATCCGTTTGTAGCGGAACCTTCTGGCCGCCAGACTTAATTGTAAAGGAGTACTCTCCTAAACAAAAGAGTCGTACGGCGGTATCACTCCCTACAGCAGCTCCTTCTTCCTCTTCTAGTGGGACATCAAAAAACCAGTAGATTTAACCTCTCTTTCTCTTGCCTACCAAAACGTTAGAGGCCTTAACACTAAGCTTTCTAAATTGTATGTCGATTGTCTATCCTTTGATTATCACTTACTAATATTTACTGAAACTTGGTTGAAACCTGAAGTAGAAAATTGCTCAATCTTTCCTAATAAGTACACCTCTTTCAGATGTGATCGTTTATCACGAACTGGAGGTGGTGTTCTAATAGCAGTAAAGTCAGACATTTCTTCTGAATTTGTTTCAATAGACCATAGTTCTCTTTTTGGAATTTGTATGTGTAAAGGTGAAACTGAATCAAATTTTAATTTATATTACCTGTTCTTATATTCCCCCTTCATCTGACATTTCCGTCTACTTGAACCATCTCTCATCTATCCAATCCGTTGCATCCAAACTATCTGATAGAGATTATCTACTAGTTTTTGGTGATTTTAATTTACCAGAAGTTGGTTGGTCATTTCAATCGGGTACTTTGGTGCCCTCTGTATTCAATTCTTTTTGAAATGCCCTTTCTGAACTTTCTTTATACCAACTTAATAATGTTCCTAATTGTAGTGGTAGAATTCTGCATTTAGTATTTTTGTCTGACTTACGACATAATACCATCTCTAGAATTAATCCTTTATTTCATCCTGAAGATCCCTATCATCCTACGTTTGACCTAGTTCTAACTCTGCCTACTCCTGTGCAAACTGCAACTGCTCCAAGTAAAGTAAAGTCGCGTTGTTTTCGTAAGACCGATTTTGAAAAACTTAATTTTTTTATTTTGGAACATGATTGGTCTTTCTTTTACTCATGTTCTGATTTAAGCACTTGCATCTCATTTTTTTATTCTTCCATGAATTCATTTTTTGATCAATGTGTTCCTCTTGCTTTTCCCGTAAAGTCCAACAGGCCACCTTGGTTCTCTCGTGAACTCATAAGATTAAAAAATTTGAAATCACGTTATTTTAAGAAATTTAAACTTACTGGTGAACCTTTCGATTTTTCACGATATACTTCTGCCAGAGCAAGCTTTATTGCTCTGAATGCAAGTCATTACAACGAGTATTTGAGACGTTGTCGTTTGCAGTTCGCCCAGGACCCTAAGCAGTTTTACAATTTCGTCAATCTTAAACGTAAATCTAATAGTTTCCCTTCGTCTTTATTTTTCGGAAAAAATGAAGCAAGCAGTGATCAGGCCGCTGCCGATTTGTTTGCAGACTTTTTTCAATCTACCTACTCAAATAAACTTTATACATCTTTCGCTCATCCATATCCTTACCCTATTAATAATTTTAACACCCTTTTCTGTTCTACTATTAACAAAACTTCTTTACTTAACGATCTAAAATCTGTGAAGCCTGTTTTCTCTCCTGGCCCGGATGGTGTTCCTGGATGTGTGCTAAGATTTTGTGCTGACTCCCTTCTTAAGCCAATCTTTAAGCTGCTTGACTTGTCACTATCTAATAGTCATTTTCCACCTATTTGGAAAAACTCTTTTTCCATTCCTCCTCACAAAAGTGGATCAAACCATGATGTGAAGAACTATAGGTGTATATCTAAATTGTCCGCTACACCTAAGATTTTTGAAAAAAATTTTATGGCTCAATTAACTTTTATGTGCAAATCAATAATTTCGCCCCATCAACACGGGTTTGTGAAGGCAAGATCTACAGCTTCTAATCTTTTAGAATTTTCATCCCGCGTTTTTTTAGGATTTCGGAAGAAAATGCAAACTGTTGTCTATACTGACTTCAGCAAAGCATTAGATTCCGTAAATCATAATCTTTTGATTCACAAGTTAAATTTGATCGGTTTCCCACAAAAGCTGCTTTTGTGGATATCCGATTAT
The DNA here is from genome assembly GCA_018903695.1 of Zaprionus gabonicus. Lineage (NCBI taxonomy): Eukaryota > Metazoa > Arthropoda > Insecta > Diptera > Drosophilidae > Zaprionus > Zaprionus gabonicus. The sequence goes on from JAEIFO010000060.1 coordinate 11,567, forward strand.
TTTACTAACAGGTCTCAACGAGTTCTTTTTAAAAACTGTTTATCAAAGCCTATCCTAGTAACTTCTGGTGTTCCTCAGGGCAGCCATCTCGGACCTTTGCTTTTTAACCTCTTTATTAATGATCTTCCTTCAATACTATTGCACTCTGATATCCTTATGTATGCTGATGACGTGAAACTCTTTTTGACGTACAGTGATCCTGTACGAAACTTCCTTCAAACAGATCTTGACTTGATGTTAGCTTGGTGCAGGCATAATCTGCTCCATCTTAACTGTTTGAAGTGCAAAGTTATGTTTTTTTACAGAGGTAGCTATCACGTCACCAACTATACATTTGATTTAACCCCGCTTTCAAGAATAACCGAGGTAAACGATCTAGGTATTCTCTTTGATCATAAACTGAAATTTGATCGTCACATTTCACAAACTGTAAATAAGGCATTTCGAGTACTTGGTTTCATCAAAAGATGGGCCAAAGAATTCAAAGATCCTTATACAACAAAATTACTTTATACTTCTCTTGTTCGTCCAATTCTTGAGTATGGTTCTTGCGTATGGTCGCCGCAATAGCAGATCACCAAGATAGAATTGAGTCTGTTCAAAAGCAATTTCTACTCTTCGCCTTACGTAGTTTTAGCTGGGTATCAGGTGTAGACTTACCACCTTACTCTAGTAGACTTCTTCTAATTAACCTACCTTCTCTTACTAACCGACGTATTATGCTAGGTGTTACATTTCTCTTTAAACTAATCAAGCATGATATAGACTCCCCTACTCTGCTTAACCAAATAAACTTTTGCATTCCTTCTAGAGTTACTCGTAATTTTGTCCCACTTTCTTTGAACCTTTGTTTTAATAATTATAGTTTGCATGATCCTTTTTGAGTTCTCTGTGCTGATTACAATAGACTGTTTAGTGTTTTCAACTCTGAGTCCTCTCTTAATTCTATCAAACTGTCAATTCTAAATTATTTAACACTTCATCCTAACAATTAACACTAACCTACCGATCTGATTGGGTTTTACTGGGTTTTCCCCAATCTCTTGCAACAAATGTTGGATCGGTTTCTTTCTTTTTACTATCCCAGCTTAAAGTTTAATGTTTAAAGCTTAAAGTTTAAATTTTTAATTCTTAATTTTATATTTTAATTCTTAAATTTTATTTTAATCTTAAACAAATTAAAATTAATTAATTTTATATTTTTAATTTTTATACATAATTCTTTTTAGTCGACTGCAATTAGTCGACATTAAATAAATAAATAAATAAATAAACACAAACTTACCGGCAGTTCATTGATGCAGAAATCAAACAGGCCTTAAAGGATCATCTGCGCCAGAGCAATCCGGAACTGACGAAAATGGTGAACGACACCATCAGGCCAATGACTGCGCCGCCAACAGCAGTTGAGGGGCCTGCAGAACTGGATCCGATCTGGGATATGCCTAGCGTTCGTAAAGAGGGAGCACAAATCCTCCATGCAGCTATTCCCAAGTCCCAGGCACCACAAGAAGGACGCGCACCGATGCTGCCACCCAGGATTCCGCCAAAGGAGTCGGCAAGAGGCAGTAGCAGCCCGGAACCTTGGCCGAGGTACACTGACAGGCATCGAGAACACCCACAGCACTGGCGGCCAAATGAGAATCCACAGGAAGGCTATCCAGGCGGCGACACAGGATATGTGAATGCGCCTCATCAGATCCCATATGCCAAAGTGGAGCGGTGGGGATTATCCTTCAACGCGGAAGATCCATATAACTCCGTGGAGGACTTTATCTTCCGACTAGAGTTTCTCCAGAGGCAATATAGGTGTCCATGGGCGGAAATCCTGCGCACGTTCCACATCCTCCTTACCGGAAGGGCAAGGGAATGGTACTGGATGCATGTAAGGCACTCCACAGTTACCAGCTGGGTGGAACTGCGTCAAGCCCTGATTGACAGATTCCGCAGCCACCAAACTGAGCATGATAGGATGCATGATCTCCTCCAACGGGAACAGCAGGCAGGAGAGACCGTGGAAGACTATATCCACCACATGCGGAGGCTAGCGTCGAGACTCAGCAAGCCAATGGCAGAGAGACACCTAGTAAAAGTTATAAAGAAGGGTCTCAAAGAGAGTGTCGCACGCTATGTCTACGCGATGGATATATTTACCGTTGACGAGCTACGAGATGAGGCAGCGGATGTGGAACGCAGTTTCGGGCGTCGAGGACGAACTCCTTATGCGCATCAGCCAGCGCCTCCTGCCAACTTTAGGCCTCGCGTCCATGAGGTGATCGTGCCAAATGAAGTAGAAACGCCGATCCAGGATGTGGAGGGGCTGCGCAAATGGCCGCCGAAGGCTCCAGATAGGCCAGTGTGCTGGAATTGTGGCGTGACTGGCCACATGTTTCGCGATTGCGAATCGGTCACACGACAACTGTTTTGCTACCGATGCGGCAAGCCAGGGACGGTGACGCCAAAATGTCCGAACTCCGCGGGAAACGGACGGCCGGGTGTGGCCAGAACGGGAGACACACGCCCGTAGAGGAATTCCGTGAACTTAGCCCATCGTCAATGTTTAAGAAAACTGTAAATTTTAGAAACACACGTAATCAGGATAAACATAGTACAATGAGTAGGATAATACCAGCGGATGCAACAATACCTAGAGGCCAGGAACCGGATATTCAGCGAAAACCAACTGGCAGGCATGCGCCTCGTATCGCGAAAAATAAGAAAGGCAAGAGGGCGCTTCCGGCAACGACGGACAAAGCGCAAGGAAATTGCGGCCGCAGTCATACGCAACCAGGCGAACGATCCCAGACCGTTCGCAGAAGTAAAGATAGGCGGTGAGCGGGTCCGTGGATTGCATGACACCGGAGCATCCGTCAGCCTACTGGGTCGTGGTTGTAGGGAGCTGCTGCAAAGAATGAACGTGCCGATGACCAGGTACTTCTCTAAAGTACGGACTGCCGCAGGAGAGGATCGCTCCATAATTGGTCGCGCGCGGTTACCTGTGGAGTATTCGGGCAAAATGAGAAAGATAACCTTCTACATGTGCCCCTACCTGGAGCAGGAAGCTTACCTGGGTGTTGATTTTTGGCAACTTTTCGAGCTCGCGCCCGCACTTGTCACCTTGCGAAAGGAAGGTGATCTCTCCAAGCAGCGACAACGTCAGCGAGACAGCTAACCCGAGATTTAGTCCAGTGTGAAGAGCGTGGGCCCCGCGTTTGGCGCCTGTTGGACTGCTTTTCAAGATCCGTGCCGGCCGAAACATCACCGGAACCACCTAGAGAATGCCACAATATTTCGTCACTCTGCAGGATCGATTGCGTCGTTCGAAATCTTGGGTGCTGTTGCATTCTGCGAATCGGCTGTGTTCTATCAGAGTTTCGATAGCCATATATCGATGAGCACGGCTGCCCTGGCACGCATAACATCTGTTAATGGGACAAGCAGTGCAAACTCAGACAAGGCCGCGGATCGGCACCATCTGGTGGCAGGAACAGGAACCTTCCCTGTTAACAGCCAGACCGGTCGCCGACCCGTGGTTCCCGTTTGAGAGAGCGCCGTTTAACCGTTGGCAGATGCCCGAATGCCCAGGCCAATGCGACCACCCGCATGTCTTTCAAACGGCAGTTGAAATCAAGCAAACGGTCGGTGCAGTTAACTCTGCAAGAATAAGTGCGTGGTTAGATTTGTGGTTAAGAAATTTATTTAATTATTTGTAATTTTGTGTGTGTGCAGACGCAGAGGAACAGGAGGATTAGGAAACAATGAAATAGTATAGATTATTGATATGAAGTGCTAATTTACTTTTTCTAGGGGAAATGGGGCGGCCTTAGTTGGCCAGGAAGGGATTCGCCGACTTGGGTGATGCACAGAAACTCCTGAACAGGAGCATCACATGGCTGGGCGGGTGCGCGGTGACTTGGCTGTCACCAATGGCTGTTGTTGTTGTCCTTTGTAATTGTAGAGTAGAGCTGTAGCTGTGAACAAATTGAAAACGTTATAAAATATGTGAAAATGCGTGTTTTATGTTCGTTTTTGGTTTGTTTACCTTTTGTCAGTGATGCGTCTTTTGTGTAAATGCCGATGACTATCGGTATTTTGTGCGGACTGCAGGGCTGGAAGAAGAACCCCTCCCCTAGTGCTTTGAGCTAGTCGGCACGGCCCTATCGACAAAAAAGCAGTCCGTAACACAGTCACTAATAGATACATACATTTCTAACAGAGTCGTTTGATGCTTAAATTTGGTGGCATTGTTTTGATGTATTTTTTGTTTGGCACGTCGCAATATCCGGTTGAATTATGAAAAATCTCGTCGGTATAAGCGGTTTGTCGCTAAAAGCGGAGACCTACTAACCGGCGGTCCTTTCATATAACTTTGTATGGAGACCAACCAAGCCATCGAGTTTTCGTCGCAATAACTGGACTTACGCTATAAGCGGAGTCGTTATAACCGGATTCTACTGTATATTACTTGAAAATATGAAAATTAAATCAACTGGGATACGAATCAATTGCACAAAACCCCAAATCGCATCATTGCGTCACAAACTTCGAAAATTGCAAATACCACTGTCGCAGTTGCTCACAATTATTAAATCAATTTTTTCGGAAAAAGCATTTGCTAACAATCGATTATCATTTGCAACTCTTAATTAGAAATTGGCTTAATAAAACGGAAGTAAATTTTCTATTCAAATAAAAAAGTCTTGCGCTCGATAAAAAAGTACGATATTTCAATAATCATTATTTCGCAATAAGTGGGCAGCTCTGACATATTAATAATCAGTTTGCAGCTTGCAATTGGGGAAGTCGGTGTTATTGCTATCGTCGTAAATTCTCGATTGTCGATTTATACTTATTAACGTTTACTTTAATTCCTATAATTTAAAATATATAGCATGTTACGGACTGCTTGCTCTCGGGGCTGTGCCGGCTAGCTCAGCTTCACTTGGGGAGGAGTTTTTCCCTATGCCCTGCAATCCGCACAATAATCGATGAGCTTCGATACGATCTACAAAGATGAGATAAGTAAAATTTAACAACATTAAATACATTAACATATATTTAACGAAGTCAAATTTCATTTACAGATGATACAAAAGGGACGAACTCTCAACATAACAACAACAACTTTAGGTGACCAATGGCCACAGCGCATCCACCCAACCTTGTGACGCTCCTGCTCCAGGATTTCAGAAAATCACTTATGCATTATAGTTTATTCTAGGTATGTTTACAAACTAACTATTTTATTATGACTAATAACTCATACCCTCCCTTTCTCCTTTTCTAGCCCTACCTGCCTACAGAGCTCTATTGACGGATGGGGGCACTCACTCACTAAGGAGCAGCAATAATAAAGAGGGGCAGAAGAAAGCAAGGGCTTTCTTGGACACTAGCGTTATTTAAATTAGACAATACATTTTGCTATGAATAAGTCGAAAACAATTTATAATCTATTTTCATCAGATTATTGATGGTGGTCCCTGTTTCTCATGGGAGCTGGACACAGCTTGGTGGATGGTGAATGGAGATTTTTCTTGCAGGAAGGGCGAATAATATACCCTGGCGGCTCTCCGCATGGACTGGACTCACCAGGGGGAGGACGTGTATTTTTGTCGTTCCGTCTCCGAATTTATTCCCAGCTGCACACACATACAATTATTATTATATTAAATCTTTAAATATTTCAAAAATAAAAACTCAAAATTACTCGCACGCACATTTTGAAAATTAATTCGCGCCAAGATAGCTAAATCGATCGCCTCGGCTGTTGATTATAACTGACAAGATCTGCTCTTGAAAAATCTACTTGGCGATCGCTGAGCCTGAGGTCTCGGGCATATAACCGACAGTTCAAACGAAGCATAAATCCAAACAGTAAGCGGGTTCTCTGACCGACCTGGCTTTTAAGAGAGAGTGAAAACTGCTCTGCTTGCTCTGTCGGTAGATATGTAGAACCAGGGCAGTTGTATTCATCGATAACTGTCTATCGACTCAAAAAAAGCTGTTCCCGCAAAATGCAACAGCACTCAATGTTTCGAGTGGCGCAAACAATTCCGCAGAGTGACGAAATAATTGGTGCATTTTCATTGGACTTGGTGTTGTCTGGAGCCGGCACAGTTCCCTCGCACGCAGTCCAACATGCACCCTACGCAGGACCCCACGATCTTCCAGTCGCTGCCGTAATGGGCTTCAATCGGTAAATGCGACAATCGAATCAATGATGTTAGTTGTTGTTGGTGTCTTGGCGTTCTTTTCTTTTCGTTTCAGGCTGATTGGAAAATCCGTGGTGTGAGGACTCAACTAGAGTCCCACATTTATTATTAGTATTAATATTATTATTATTATTATTATCTTTGTTAATATTTCTCCTTTTAGGTTAAGTAGCTTGTAAGTAATCTTTATTTAGTGTTAAGATATTGTTGCATTTTGCGGGAACAGCTGTTTTGAATCGATAGATTGTTATCGATGAATACAGCTGCCCTGGTACTACACATCTACCGACAGAGCAAGCAGTGCAATTTTGTCCTCTCTTAAAGGCCAGATCGGTCAGCGAACCCGCTTACCGTTTGGATTTATGCACCGTTTGAACTGTCGGTTAGATGCTCGAGACCACAGGCTCAGCGACCGCCAATTAGATTTTCAAGGGCAGCTTTTGTCAGTTACATGGAATCAAGAGCCGAGGGCGGTCAAGTCAACTATCTTGCCGCGAATAAATATTTCAAAATGTGCGTGTAATTTGAGTTTTTTATTTCGTAATGTTTAAATAAATAATAATTTTATGTGTGTGCAGCTGCTCATAAATACGGAGACGGAACACCCATTACGCTTCGTCGCCCTGGTGAGTCCAGTCCATGCGGAGAGCCGCCAGGGCATATATTAATTCGCCCTTCTTGAGAGAACAAATCAGCATTTGCCGTCCAGCTCCTATGAGGAAACACCATCAGTAGAATAGAATAGATTTACAAATTGTTCCATTAGTCAACGCAAAATTTATTGTATAATTTAAACAGTTTGTTTAGATTGAATTGATATCACTCAACGTCGGAGTAATATCAATACTGTATTTTATTATTTTATTATTCAATTGAGATCACTCAACGTCGGAGTAATATCAATTGTGTTTTATTGTATTATTATTAAGTTTGCTTGCCCCAGGTGCATAACCATGTGGCAGAGGTCGCCGCAATAAGTACAGAAACAAATTGGGCTGCGGAGTAAGAATGAGTAGTCAAGTGAGAGTTACTTTTCATACTGATTTTATTTTCTTCGTTGTGGGGTTTATATACACGTTTCTTACAAGCTAGATATTTACTTAGGTTCTAAATGCATGATAAAAGACAAATGTTACTATCTAAGTCTAATGATATCTGCTGATTTATGGCATGCAGATGGTGCGAAATCGTGCATCTGCATGCATAGTGATGAAGGGTCGATGTTTACTAAGTCCGCCTGCATATCAGCGAACGGTCAGTATTTGTTATGTCTGTATGCCTACCAGCGACGGTCAGTGCATATCAGTAAAGGGTCACTGTTGATTTAGGTACGTGGGAAACGTACCCTGTCGCCTATCTGCTTAAGATAGCAGTGTGCCTGCGTATCATCTGCAGCGTACGATTTTCTGCAGTTATGTAAAATCGTACATCCTCCCGGCCGTTGAACATATGTTCAAGAATCGTCGATATTGATTCTAAATTGTTGTGGGTTCTCTTCGGTTGGTGGATCTGATTTGGCGGATGTCCTTCCTTTGTAGTATTTGGTTCTAATATAGAGTGTGGACATGATCATCATGAACAGGAGTCCACTGTATAATGCGATGTGATGATGTTTAATTGGTTCAATTTCTTGAGGAAATTGAAATGCGTTGCTTGGAAAGAGTTTCTTTCGTAGTTGTTGTAAGTCGATGTAATGTTGCATCAACTCTTCCTTTGTTAGTGTGGTGCCAGGTTGTTCTGTTGTTGTTTTAATTTTGTTGATCACATCTCCAAAACGAGCGAACGACGTAGGTATGATTGTCTTGATGGTGTCTTGACTGGTGAGAGTCATCAATGAGTTTCGTAGTGTACATCCAGCAGTTACACTTAGTATTCCAGAGTTTTGTAAAGTGATGTCTGATGCTCCATCCGGGCACACCGCTGATAATTGTACTTGAGAATTTGTAGCAAATATCCAGTGATTTCTTGCATGCATGTTTAGTAGTGTAAATGTTTTGTTTGACTGTGTCAAATGACATGATGCATCTGTTCTGTTGTGAAACAATTTCATTTCGCAACTCGTTTCGGTTGTGAATTTTGCTTGTTTATTTCTGCATATGAAATCGTCAGTGTCTCTTGGATAGCAATTTCGAAAATCCATTTCTGTCAATTCTACAAATTCATCTCGATGATTGTTGATTGCAATGAACGGAATCTTGATGTCATAGTTGATTATTCCATTCTCGGATGTTGACGGAATAGGACTGAGCTTAAATATTTCAAGCATTTGTGTGGATACTAATGGTAATGTAATTTTGATAATTACATGATTATTTACTATAGTTCCTTCAGCCCTCATCATTTTGTAGAGCATTAGCATGTTGTCCGGCGTGACAGGTAGCATTTGGTCATTCTTCAGGTGTTCTCGTATTTGATTCAATTGTTGCTTTAATTGTTTTGGTGAAATCAGTGCTGGACTTATCGTATTATGACGAATGTCTGTTAATACATTAATAATTTCACTCTGCATTCGTTGTAAGTTTGTTGCTAAAAGTGTTAGCTGCGTTGTAAGTGTGATGTACCATTGAAAAGACTGGAAATGGTCCTTTTCTTTCTTTGCCGCTGTCATGAATCCTTCTATGACTGTGAGTCTTTTGGAGTTGGACACTTCATCTCGACGTATCACATTAATTGTTGAATCGATTAACGTGGTTTGGTTTTCAATTAGCTTCAATAAGTGATTCTCATTGTCCTTTACCTTCATGATAGTGCTCGACATTTCAAGTGCATAATTCGAATCTAATACTCCAAACAGGCTACTGGCAATATTTCCGACAATATCCAACGGTGCTCGTCGTGATCGTGGTTTTGTTAATAAATAATTTTCTGTTTGTAGATCCTCTTCGATGTGCTTAAAATGTTGGTACATGCCTTTGCATGCCTGAATTTGACTGAATTCCAGACATATTTCTCCAATCTTTTTTGTTCCTAATGAAAATGTCATCATATCTTGCCAATAAGGTTGTAGGTCGTAGTATGCCACAATATTCCAATCGGTTGTAGTGAGTTGCGTTGTCCCAATCCTTTCAAAGAAGATCCCTGGCTTTCGTCCAAACTGGGTTATGTTAATTGATTGAGCCATTGCGAGTGGCAATAGCAGCATCATAACTAACAAAGTTGTTGTCAGTGATGGCATATTTAATTGGCGTCGTTTGGGTTTCGTTTCCTCTTCGCGTTGTTCCTCTTCTTCTATCGGATGTTTGTGATCCGGTTCTTCTTCTGGAAATAGTGGGGCGATATGTTGAATGTCCCTTTTGAAGATGCCTCTTGCTGTTTTTAACTCTACAACTCGAACGAAGCCATCCTTTCCAGGGATCGCATTGATAATACGTCCCATTGGCCAATGCAGAACTGGTGTGTTGTCTTCTCTTATTAGCACCAGCATGCCTTCTTTAACATTAGCATATGATTTCTTCCATTTATGTCGTTCTTGGAGTTGCTGTAGGTAACTCGTTGACCACTGTGACCAGAACTGATGTTTGACCTTGGATACTGCTGTCCATCTCTGTCCTAATGAAACAGGTTGCTGCGATGGTTCATGGTCCACTTGAGCCGTCAGTGGTTCTCCTATTATAAAATGTCCTGGCGTCAGTGCAGTCATGTCGTTTGGATCATTTGACAACGGCACTAGTGGTCGAGAATTTAATATTGCTTCAATCTCGACTACTATTGTTTCTAACTCTTCATATGTTAGTTTAACGGAGTCAATATTTTTAAGTAGTAGTTGCTTGGCTGATTTAACGGCTGCTTCCCATAGTCCGCCGAAGTGAGGTGCTCTGGGAGGAATAAATTTAAAGGTTACTCCCTTTTGGTTGCAGCTCTCGATAATGGCCTTTTTTGCCTTGTCTGACTGAATTGCTTCTTCCAGATTTTTTAGCTTGTTGCTGGCTCCCACGAAGTTTGTTGCATTGTCACAATGCAAAGTCTGACACTTCCCACGTCGACTGATGAATCTTCGAAGAGCCGCTAGAAATGCATCGGTCGTAAGGTCGCTTACTAATTCCAAATGCACTGCCTTTGTTGCAAAACAGCAGAATATGGCAATATAAGCTAAATGTGGTTGCTTTCCACGGAGCTTATAATGGATTTTCATCGGTCCACAATAGTCTACCCCAGCATTAAGAAATGGTCTTGCTTGAGTGACTCTTAATGGTGGTAGATTTCCCATGATTTGTTGGATCAATCTCGGTTTGGCTCTTGTGCATCTTACACAGTTTTGCACGATATTCCGGGCTACTGTTTTTCCCTTAATGGCCCAGTACCTTTGCCGCATTGTTGCTAAAAGAGCTTGAGGTCCACAATGCATGTTATCCTTATGACCTTGCTCAAATATCAACTTTGTAATCGGATCATTGTATGGCAGCAGCATAGGATGTTTTGCGTTAAATGTGATCTCTGCTGCTTCTAATCTTCCACCTACTCGAATAATATTTTCATTATCGAGGAATGGTGCTAATGCATTTAAGCTGCTGTGTCTGTCCACTTCTCGATTTTTCTGGAGATCCTTAAATTCTGCCATGAAGCCATTTTGTTGAATGTTACGAATAACTATCTTCTGAGCTTCATTTATTTCTTCCAATTGTAGTATTGGTTCGTTGGATTTCCGTTTTCGCAGACGCATCATATATGCAACAATTCTCAACAATTTATTGTATGAGTTTCCATGATTGATTGTGTATATCAATCTTTCTGATTTGGTTGCTGCTAATACGACTTCAGGGACGACCTTGGATGCTTCAGTTCCCTTTGGTACAAATGGCAATGGCCATGTCGATGGAGGTCCATGCAGAAATAGTGGACCATAGAACCACAAGCTGTGATCCTTGAATTTTGTAGCCGTTATTCCTCTTGATGCTACATCAGCAGCGTTGTGTGCGCTTGGGATATGTCTCCATTCCTTTTGTATGGACGTCTCTTGTATAGTTGTTATCCTGGTGGCTACGAATTTGTCTTTGATCGTTTTTTGATTGTTGATCCAGGATAGTACTATTTCTGAATCGGACCAATAGTACGTAGGTATAGTCTCCAAGGATAGTTGTTCCTTAACCGTGCTTGTTATTTCTGCTCCAAGAACGGCAGCCTTTAATTCCAATCGAGGAAGTGTAATAGCATTAAGCGGTGCTAGTCGGGATTTAGCGCATAACAGTTGAACGCTTATTCGTTTATCCTTGTGAATAGAGCGAATATACACTGCCGCCGCATATGCCTTTTCTGATGCGTCTACAAATGTGTGAATTTCCCTTTGGACAGGCACTTGCTTTTTATAGACATGTCGGTCAATTTTAATTTCGTTAAGAACCTTGAGGTCCTCTCGATATTGTTTCCACTCCCTTTGCAGTGGTTGTGGTAGTTCTTCATCATACTGATATCCTTGCCTAGTCAGTTCCTGCATGAAGATTTTTGCTTTAATTACCACTGGCGTAAATAATCCCAGTGGGTCAAATATTTTAAAGATTTCCGAGACAACATCTCGCCTTGTTATTATTTCCTTCTTGCTAGTTTGTGTTGTGCAGCATAATTTGTCCGAACTTGGGTTCCATGTAATTCCCAGTGTTTTAATGCTGCACTCCTCATATGCTGCATCTTCCAGATGAACGTTGGGTGTAATGTCTTCTTTAGGCAAACCAAGTAATAATTGGTTGTGGTTTGCACACCATTTTCGTAGCTTGAATCCAGATTTTGATAAAATCTGGTTCAATTCCCTTTGTTTCTGGAGGGCTTCAGGGATTGTTTCTGCGCCTGTGATACAATCATCCACATAGAAGTCGTTTTTTAATGTTTCCGCTCCTAAAGGATATTCTCGCATCGCCCTTGTTGCTAAATGTTGCAGACATTTTGTGGCCAGATATGGAGCTGCCTTTGTTCCATATGTAACAGTTTTTAGTCGGTAATATTTTATTTGTTCCGATGGTTCACTTCTCCATATAATCATCTGTAGGTGTTGATCTTCTGGGTTCATCCATATTTGACGATACATTTTTTCGATATCCGCTGTGAACACGTATTTGTGTGTTCTGAATCTTAACAGTATAGAGAATAGCGTGCTCTGAACTGTAGGTCCTTTATGTAGAATATCGTTTAATGATTTCCCGGATGATGTTACTGCTGATGCGTCAAATACTACTCTTAACTTTGTAGTTTGACTATCTGGCTTGAGTACACAATGATGGGGTATGAAATAATGTTGTTTGGGTATATGTTCTATTGGCACTTGTTTCATATGTCCAAGATCTTCATACTCCTTCATGAATTGAATGTACCCTTGCTTTAGCGTTGAATCCTTTTGTAGTCGTTTTTCTAATGATAGGAATCTTCTTGACGCTATGTCATGAGACTCCCCCAACGCTGAAGCATCCTCCATTTGTGGTAGGCGAACAATCAACCTTTTATCTTTGGCAATTTGTAGGTTTTGCTCAAATTGCCGCTCACATTCCTTGTCCATCGGCGAAAGACAAGGGCCCTTTGTCTGGAGATTGTCTAATTCCCAGAATTTGGCTAGCTGTTCGTCCACCTTCTCTTGTTCCGTAAGCATCGCACATGTTGATGATGTTGAGGCCTTATTTTGTATTTTTCCCGCGATGATCCATCCAAGTTTGGTGTCCTGAAGCATGGGTAGTCCTTTTTTTAATGACATTTGTCCTTGATTTAGAATTTCGAAGTAGTGTTCGGCTCCTAAAAGAACGTCTATTTTCCCAGGTTTTCCAAAGTGTGGATCTGCCAATATTATATTTTGTGGCACTTTCCAACTTTCGGGGGAGATATAACGCGTTGGTTGGTCATTCACAATGTACGGCAAAACCATTGCTTCCAACCTAGAACTGAAATCTCCACAATTTGATTTCAGCATGACATTGATGCGGGCGTTGGAGGTGTGAACCTTTCCTCCAATGCCATTGATTTTAATGGTCGAGTGTGTTGATTTAAGACCCAATGTCTTCACAGCTCGTTCTGATATGGCGTTTATTTGAGATCCTGAGTCTAGGAGAGCTCGAAATTCGGCCTTTTGTCCATTGTTGCCCTGAATCGTAACTCGGGCAGTGGCTAACAGAATATAGCTTGATTGTTGTCCACTTGCGGTAGCAGCTGTAGTGCTTTCAGGTTTTGATTCTAAGTGTAACAATGTGTTATGTTTCTTGTTGCACTTAAAACAGTCTCTTTTCGAACATGAACTAGTTGCATGTTCTGAACGGAAGCATTTTGCACAGAGTCTCTGTCTCTGTACCCAATTTAAACGTTCTGCTGCTGTTCGTTTTAGGAAATCATTACATTTAAAAATGCTATGATTCGGTTTTTTACAGAAATAACATATAAAGTTTTGTTCAGCTCCTACTGAAGCACACGTGTTGTGTTTGACTTTATATTTTTCTGTATTAATGGCTTCCAATGTTAGGAACCTTTGCTCCAAGAATGCGAGGAATTCACAAATTGATTGGTTTTGCCGTGTATTTTGTATGGATTGTTCATACAAAACATGATTCTGTCTATCCATCTTTTTAGTAAGAATGCATAGCAGAAGTGGATCCCATTGGTCTGTTGGTATCCCAATGTTGTTAAGCGCTGATAACGTTTCTTTAATGTTATCATGCATTGCCTTCACAGAGTTTGCATCGTTACCAGTCGTTGTGGGTTGATCTAGTAACCTCTGTATTTGTGCTGTACTGAGCACTCGCTTGTTATTAAATCGTTCTTCCAGCTTATTCCATGCTGTGGTGTAATTTCTTTCAGTCAATGAAAGATGGCGTATGAGTCTTTCTGCATCGTCAATTACATGATTTTTTAGATACCACATTTTTTGAATAATGGGTATTGAAGTGGCTTCATGAATCATCTTCTTAAACATGTCATGAAATTGCTGCCATTTAAGGTAGTCTCCATCAAACTTCGGGATGGAGACCTTAGGTAATGGTAATGGTGGTGCTGTAGGTAATGTAGATGTCACTATTTGTGGGACATTTACATCGCATGCTGTTTGGTTTTTAATCACAGCAATCTCGGCCGATAAAAAGTTTTGTATATCATAGCCGAGAGAGACTGGATCGGCAAACCTTTTGTACATTTGAACGTGGATATCCTTGATATCCTTCCAATATTGTTCAATTATGGGTTTGAATCCAGCTTGAGTTTCGTCTGACATCATTTTCATTATGCGATCCAGACTTTCAAGCAAAACCCGCTTTTCCCGAATCATGGGCTGAATCTCGCTTTCGTCCGTTGATGTCATAGATTCAGCGTCCATTTCTAGAACACGCAGTTGCTTCTGGAATATAGTTATATATTCGTTCGTAGCGTTTTTTATTATTTCGAAGTACTTCCCACTGAAGTACTCATGTTCCACCGTTGCTCCTTGCAAAATCGTGCGAATCTTTTCATCATTTAACTCGAAAAGTTGTTGGTGGGACTCCAGCGATGCGATTCTATCGCTGAAGTATTTTGGGTATGTTTTCCTTTCGGCGGGATCCTTCTTGTAGTTACGAATAACTTTCTGGATCTCCTCGCCGATTTGTGATTGCTGTGCCAGCAAATTATTGATGCTTGATGTGGCCATTTTTAATTTATTAGCTGTTGTCAGAACTTAAAGAGGTATTTTTTCTGATGTGCCTCGACTCACACCGTGTTCTTTCTAACAGTATAAATTAAAACAAAATTTTTTTTTTTTATGAGTTTGTCGCCCGGTTGACAACTTCTTTGGTCCAGCGTCGTGATCCTGAAGTTCTTGTCGCCTAGTTGACAACTTCTATAATTCCAGAGTCAGAGGTTATTAAGCCTTTGTCGCCTGGTTGACAACTTCTCGTGGTCGTAGTCGGGGGTCACCAAATGTTTAGATTGAATTGATATCACTCAACGTCGGAGTAATATCAATACTGTATTTTATTATTTTATTATTCAATTGAGATCACTCAACGTCGGAGTAATATCAATTGTGTTTTATTGTATTATTATTAAGTTTGCTTGCCCCAGGTGCATAACCATGTGGCAGAGGTCGCCGCAATAAGTACAGAAACAAATTGGGCTGCGGAGTAAGAATGAGTAGTCAAGTGAGAGTTACTTTTCATACTGATTTTATTTTCTTCGTTGTGGGGTTTATATACACGTTTCTTACAAGCTAGATATTTACTTAGGTTCTAAATGCATGATAAAAGACAAATGTTACTATCTAAGTCTAATGATATCTGCTGATTTATGGCATGCAGATGGTGCGAAATCGTGCATCTGCATGCATAGTGATGAAGGGTCGATGTTTACTAAGTCCGCCTGCATATCAGCGAACGGTCAGTATTTGTTATGTCTGTATGCCTACCAGCGACGGTCAGTGCATATCAGTAAAGGGTCACTGTTGATTTAGGTACGTGGGAAACGTACCCTGTCGCCTATCTGCTTAAGATAGCAGTGTGCCTGCGTATCATCTGCAGCGTACGATTTTCTGCAGTTATGTAAAATCGTACACAGTTCTTTGTCTTAACATAAGTGTTTAAGAAAGCCCTTGCTTTCTTCTGTCCCTTGAACTTTATTGCCGCTCCTTAGTGAGTGAGTGCCCCCATCCGTCAATAGAGCTCTGTAGGCAGGTAGGGCTAAGAAAGGAGAAAGAAAGGGTATGAGTCATTAGTAATAGTAAAAAAAATGTTAGTTCATAAATATACATACATATAGAATAAACCATGATGCACGTTTAAAATTAACGTCTGCTAAGAGTTTATTGCTGGGGGGAATGAAGCGGTCTTAATTGGCCAGGAGGAGCTACACGACATGGGTGATGTTCGAAAATCCTCGAGCAGGAGCATCACATGGTTGGGTGGGTGCGCTGTGGCCATTGGCCACCTAAAGTTGTTGTTGTCATGTTTATAGTTTGTCCCTTTTGTAGCACCTGTAAAAAAATTTGATTTCGTTAAATATACGTTAATGTATTTAATGTTGTTAAATTTTACTTATCTGTTTGTGTTGTGAGACGTCTCTGTAGATCGAATCGAAGCTCATCGATTATTGTGCGGATTGCAGGGTAGAGGGAAAAACTCCTCCCCAAGTGCAGCTGAGCTAGCCGGCACAGCCCCGAGAGCAAGCAGTCCGTAACAATATTTTCGTTCCAATGAAGGAATTCGTTCATTTCCATATTTGAAAGGTTGTTTATGTTAAGGATTAGGCGGAACTACCTCAGACGGTTGGGCCAACAAGTACAGGGTATAGGCTCGCTCACCAAACAGAGAGCGGCAGCACACCAGCAGCGAGAGAACAACAGACGAACACCTGCAGCAAGAAAGCGACCGCACACAGGCGCACATCAACAGAAAGAGCGACCGAACACACGCACACACAAGAGCACCGGCGTACGCCAGCTGCAAGAGCGCCGTCACACATCAACAGAAAGAGCGACCGAACACACACACACCAGCAACAAGAGCACCGACGCGCGCCAGCTGCAAGAGCGCCAACGCACGCCAACAGCAAGAGCGCCGACGCACACTAGCAGCAATGCACGCCAGCAGCCAGAGAGCAAGGAAACAAAGAGAGTGCTGCAGCCCTAGCAGAGCACGAGCCGAGCGGAAGGCTCGTAGGCAGCAGAGAGGGGAACCTCGATGCATTTGCGCTGCAACGAAGTGCGTGGTCGGCGCAGGCTCGGCGACTGCGCTGCCGGGAAGTGCTTGGTCGGCTCGAGCTCGGCGGCTGCGCTGCCGAATCTAACGCCGGCCCTGGAGGCTGGGGAGAATTTTGGCGCGTGGACGCTAATTAGTGTATCGGGACGTCGAAAAGGTGCGCAAGTGTGACTACAAAGAAAACGCGGGTGCCATGCACAAGTAAACAAAAACAAAACAAACAACATAAGTGACGCGCCGCCGAAGGCAAGATACACACGGGAAAGACAACACAAGTGAAGCGCCGCTAAGGGCAAGTGGAAAAGGAAGACAAAAACAACAAAAGCGACGCGCCGTCCAGACGGACAACAAAAAAGCGAGCCACTTGTTGCCCAACTGAGGCAGGGCCCGGTACTCCGGGCGAAAACAGTGGGACGGTGCTTGGGTAGGGCATAGTAGGGAAAATATAATAAAGTGAAGCGAGAATAAATCTGCAAAGTGTCTTTATTTGAGCAAGCAGTGCACAGCGATGGGCGCGACTGCCGGGAAAAGGGCGTGTGAGTGTGTGTGTGTGAGTGATCACGTGTGAAGGCGGAACGCAAGACCGCGTGGCCCAACTGTTCCGGAGTCTCACTGGTGCGCCAGAAGGTCAATACCCAGCGCATACAGAGGAGTCTCTGGAGTAGCCGCAAGTCGGTGATCTCGCTAGCTGTTGGTCCATACCCGGCTCCGAGGTCACTCGAGAAGCGGAGGTCACAGGTCGCGCGTTCTTAGCCCTTGCACGCTATCGCTGACACCACCCCCCACACGCTGATAGGTAGGGTATCTAGGCGGCCACGCCGTCTGGAAGAAAATCTCAGCCATTCGCCCAAAAGGTGATCCCCACCTCAGCAGGCCACTCTTCCTTCTTCGTCTCGGGTCTCAGCAAGTTTACAAATTTCTTGTAAAAGTACGGGGAACAGTAAGGAAACTTACGATAGGCTAGCTAAAGGCGAGGGAAAGGATGGAACAGAGACAGGGATATGGAACAGGACCTAGAACAGTGACGAAAGAGACAAGAAAACGGACGAGAATAGATTAGACAAGGAGAAAAGAGGAGTTTTAGGATTAACAAGGAATAGTTTTAAGCATGGCAGGAGCAAGGAGTTTAGGATGAGCAAGGATAGGTTCAAGCGGGGTCAAGGAGACGCACAGGACCAGACCAGGACTGAGAATAGGGGGCAGAGATAAGCCGAGGAGTAGGGATAAAGGACAGGGACCCTAAGGACGGACGAGGGCAAGAGGGGTAGTAAAGGGGTAAAAATTTTAATTGACACGAGGACCCGTAGGGAGACACCTAGCACCAAACGTCTCGCCCAACAAAAAACCAGTCGAACGCTACAGTCTGGTGCTGACTGTAGAAGGCCATGGATTATTATTCCGTTATTTATAATGAAATCTCTGCTTTAAATTTTATATTCTTATTATTTAATTCATTTGACAGACAAAAGAAGAACACATAAACAATGCAAAAGCAAAAAGCAAATAGACACGAAGTATAAGCATTAGATAGAGCCAGAGGGCAAAAAATTGATGTGAAGTTGAACAGTAGCTTAGTGGAGTGTGTGCCGGATTCGAAGACCAATGAATGTTGACAGTGCTCGGGTTCGATTCCTGCCGCGATGTGTGACGAGTTTTCTTTATTTTTCTTTCTTTTCTATTAAATAATTTAAACAGCAACATAACAATAGTTTTTAAATTTTTTGGTACGCAACATATTTAATTAAGTAGAACATTTTTATAAACTTTGCCGAATGTTGCAGAAATCTGACAGTTGCGTACTTACGCCGAATACGGCAATTGATGTGTGTTAGAGCGGGACGCCGAAACGTAAATGTGCAAATGCAGACATGCATGTATCGGCGTCCCGCTCTAACATTCGTAACTTATTGATTGTCTTAAATATTGCAAAAAAAACATGAGATTTAATTTGTGAAAACTATTTTTATTGATATTTAATTAAATAACTGTAGTTTTCATTTAAGCTTATAAGAATAAAAAATAACCAAAAAAAAAGTAATTAAAAAAAGTCTCACCAACCGGCCGCGCATGAAATTCGAACTAACACACGCAAGCCCACTGACCGCCACTCTAACCAATAAGCCGCCGCCTCACTTATTGATTGATCGGCAAAGTTGCATTCTGAGCTAATTATGTTACCATTCTATCCAAATAAAAATTTTGTAAAATGCTGTGTGTCCGACGATTCGAACTTCGGTATGATGCGTAAATTAGGTCTTAATATGCGCATAAGTATAGGTTCAAATTAAGTTTAATTCGGATCATATTTCACTTATTTTTAGTCCGATTTAAATGAAATTTTCAGAAAACACCCGTGGCAAAGCATTTGTCATGTGAGATGTACAATTTTGGTTGTTGGGTGTATATTGTGGATTTTCAATAGTTATTACTGATTTACAGAAGCGGAAGGGGCGTGGCCGAAGTTCAAAAAAAACTTTGAAACACTGCAACATACACGGATGTTGTTAGAAAATTTGAAGACTCTAGCTCTTATAGTTTCTGAGATCCAGGTGTTCATACAGACAGACAGACGGACAGACGGACAGACAGACATGGCTCAATCGACTCGGCTATTGATACTGATTCAGAATATAAATAGTTTATGGGGTCGGAGATGTCTCCTTCTGCCTGTTACGCACATTTGCGTTCCGACAAACACAGTAGTCCATGAATTTTTTTAAAATCCATGGCCTAAAAACTCGACAAGAGGGGACCTGCCGAGTTGCCATCGGGGGGTAAGCGAGCCGATCCTCACCGCGTGACACGATCGGGCCACCCGAGGCCCGACCGAATTAGTATATAAGCCCGTCTGCCAAATAGCAGACGGCAGTCAGTGAACAGCGTTCGAAGAGAACAAGTCTAGTAAAAGTAAAACCAACAATCCTGTGAAATAAAAAAAAAAAACAAACAAAAAAATCAAACAAAGCCTGCGACGTGTAGGGATCCTTCGTAGGAATAACTACCCTACGAAAACATCCCTGGAAAAATAATCAAAACAAGTGCCTGCAACGCGAAAACAAAGGACCCCTCGTAGGGAGAGCCAACTCATATCCTGACTGGAATCAAGCAGAAGCCTTAGGGGAATCATGGTCGGAGTTCGCTGGATATCATTCCGGAGGAAGGGCGAACTCGAGGCGCTGGCGGACGAGTTTAACTTCGACCGAGAGGGCACCGTGGAGGAGCTGCGCGCGCGGATGGCAACTTTCGTCCATCGGAAAGACCACACCTTAGCCACTCTGGACCGCCGAGGATTGGTTCCGGACCAGCGGACTCCAAGGCGAGACATGGACCGTCTTCCGCAAGGAATTCCTCGAGTTCCTTTTGCCTCCTCGCTACTTCCAGAGACTGGAGGACGAGATTATGCTGCGGTATCAGAAGGCGGGGGAACCATATAAAACTTATATGGTTGACATCCGCCTAGTGATGCGCAGAGCTGGCTACACCGAGGCCCAGGAACTAGAGCGAGTTTACGAGAACTTACAACCCAGCTACCAACTCTTCGTGAGGCGAAACGATTTCCGGACCTTGCGGGAACTGACGGCGCTAGTCATCAATTACGAGGTGGCCCATGAATGGGAGCAGCAGCGACAACAATGGGACATGCACCGGGAGCACCGGACAGGGGGCAGGAGCAAGTGGAACGGCGAACAGCGAGGCGCACCGTGGGCCCCAGGGAATGGAACATCACATTCCTGCCGCGACAGCCAAACGACCCCTGCGAGTTCGGGAGAACAGCCACCAATCAACGTAAGGGAAGCATGCCGTAACTGCGGAGTGGCCGGACACTTCGCCCGCGAATGCCGGGGGCAGCGACTCCTGTTCTGCTGGACCTGCGGAAAGCAAGGGGTGCGTACCGTGGACTGTTGCCAAGTCCAGGCTCCGGGAAACGGACCTTCGCCCCCACTGAAACCCGAGGCAGCGGGGGCACCGGCCATCAACACTCGGAAGTAGCAAGTGTATTACGGATACAGGGCGGACGCATCTCAGCGCGAGTCATAATTGAGGGCTACGCGCTGTGAGCAACCGTCGACACGGGCGCGACGAGGAGCTTCATCGGAGAACGACTGGCGCAGAAAATTGGGAACTCAGGCAACCAATGTCAAGTGAAGACAGTGCTCGCAACATGGAGTGCGTACAACTGGGAACATCTTGCACCCTGGTGCAAATGTTAATACTCCCAGTTCTACTGGACGACGTGTTGCTTGGACTGGATTTTCTTGGGGCCATCGGTGCGACCCTGGTCTGTGGAGGAGCCACCCTCCACCTGAGAACCCAAACGGCCTGGCCAGTCCAGGACAAGGACAACAAGAACAAGGACACCGAGCATAGCGATGCAGCCGGCAACCGCGCGGCTGACATCCAACCCATGGACAAGGACAACGACACCGAGCATCGCGATGCAGCCGGCAACCGCGCGGCTCAGACCGAACACGAGAAACAGCTAGAGGACCTACTGGGAGCGAAGGACGAGGAAGCTGTGCGGAGGAACCCGTTCCGAAAGAGAGAAGGTATAACAAGCGAAATGGACACACCAGAAGGAGCGGCCCATCCGCGTACCGGACACGCTACCGTGGAAGGGAATGGAGACCAATTCTGGGCACGATGGTACTCCTGCAGCAAAGTTGGCCCCCAAATATGACGGGCCATACAAGGTAATCCGTTTCCTTTCGCAGAACATAGCCCGGATTCAGCGCGAAGGGACCCGTGAGCGACGCACCGCCCACCGTTTATTTACATATTTAAAAGGTTGTTTATGTTAAGGGTTAGGCGGAACTACCTCAGACGGTGGGGCCAACAAGCACAGTGTATAGGCTCGCTCACCATAACAGAGAGCGACAGCACACCAGCAGCGAGAGAACAACAGACGAACACCTGCAGCAAGAGCAGCGACGCTCACCACACAGGCGCACACTAACAGCAAGAGAGCGACCGCACACAGGCGCACACTAAGAGAGCGACCGAACACACGCACACACAAGAGCACCGGCGCACGCCAGCTGCAAGACACACATCAACCGAAAGAGCGCCGACGCGCGCCAGCTGCGAGAGCGCCAGCAGTAAGAGCGCCGACAGCGAGAGCGCCGACGCACACCAACAGCAAGAGCGCCGACGCACACTAGCAGCAATGCACGCCAGCAGCAGAGAGCAACGAAACGAAGACAGCGCTGCAGCCGTAGCAGAGCACGAGCCGAGCGGAAGGCTTGTAGGCAGCAGAGAGGGGAAGAGGAACCACGATGCATTTGCGCTGCAACGAAGTGCGTGGCCGGCTCAGGCTCGGCGACTGCGCTGCCGGGAAGTGCGTGGTCGGCTCGAGCTCGGCGGCTGCGCTGCCGAATCTAACGCCGGCCTGGAGGCTGGGGAGAATTTTGGCGCGTGGACGCTAATTAGTGTGTCGGGACGTCAAAAACATCCGGAAGTGCAACGACTAGAAAACGCGGGTGCCATGCACAAGTGAACGAAAAACAAAACAAACAACAAAAATTGATGCGCCGCCGCAGGCAAGACACACGCGGCAAAGACAACACTAGTGACGCGCCGTTAAGGGCAAGTGGTAAAGGAGAAAAAACAACAAAAGCGACGCGCCGTTCAGACGGACAACAAAAGGACGCCACGCCAAGGTCGAGGACACGCAGGACAAAGGAAGGACGTGTGGAGTAAGGTGAGCGAGCCACTTGTTGGCCAATTGAGGCAGGGCCCGGTACAGTGGCGAAAACAGTGGGACGGTGCTTAGGTAGGGCATAGTAGGGAAAAATAAAATAAAGTGAAGCGAGAATAAATCTGAAAAGTGTCTTATTTGAGCAAGCAGTGTACAGTGATGGGGCGTGACTGCCGGGAAAGGGGCGTGTGAAGGCGGAACGCAAGACCGCGTGGCCCAACTGTTCCGGAGTCTCGCTGGTGCGCCAGAAGGTCAATACCCAGCGCATCGAGAACCGTAGGTGGCCACAGGTTGCGCGTTCTTAGCCCTTGCACGCTATCGCTGACACCACCCCCCACACGCTGATAGTAGGGTATCTAGGCGGCCACGCCGTCTGGGGGAAAAATCTCAGCCATTCGCCCAAAAGGCGATCCCCACCTCAGCAGGCCACTCTTCCTTCTTCGTCTCGGGTCTCAGCAAGATTACAAATTTCCTGTAACGGGACCTGGGGCGATCCTTTACCCTTGTTGATCCTTGACCGTTCACTCGATCTTGATCTTTGGTCCTTGTGCACACTTTGTTGGTCCTTGATCCTTGTTCACTTGTTATTGTTAGTTGTATATAATTACTTAATTGGAAAAATGCAAATAATTGGAGTTAAAATCCAATAAAAGCCATGCCCCTATACTCATATAGGACATGTAAGTATTAAATATTAAATAATAATAATTATTAATTATTTATTCAATAGCAAACAATCCGCTGATTTGAATTCAGCCTCAAAAATAATATGACCAATCACTGCAAAATAATGTAATCCACACATGTTGTAGTGAATTTTCAGTGTTGATAAACGATAACTTGTTACTCGCTACTCGCCACTCCAAACATTTATTTATATCGATAAATAAGTATAAAATAACTCTGTTTCAACTCTGCACGCGCATTAGCATATGTACAACGCAATTAGCAACACGCATTTCATCTCGCCCATTGGGAACAAATATTAAAAAGTGAAAATTCGCAATATGCAGAATAACATCAGCAACAACAACAACTCATCAAGCTCCAGCGAGCCGGAAATTGATGTGATCGGCACTCAACTGATCACACAATTTCCAGCTCCTGCAGGAGTGTCCACTATGGCACTTATCACGTCAACAACGACAACATCCACCATCATTACGGCTAATACGCTTATTTCCACCGCCAGCAAGCCTGCCCACACCATGGTCTTTTCTGGATTATAACCGCATCAACACACGGTAATTCCATTGCCGTATCCAGTGAATTACACGCCTTTGGACGTGCTTCCCTCATCACCAGGCATCACTGATGCTCAAATGCCTCGGCAGTCAACACAGCTGCCATTGCAGCAGCCATTGCAACAGTCAACTCGGGAGCCTGCCTACTCGGACACGTCCGTAGGCAGCGCCTCTCCAGCTCTTAGCGAGCCAGGCGTGTCCGGTACTCTGCTGGCGGCCAGTCAACTCGATCAGCTAGATCATGAACTAGACTCAATGAACAGCTCGGACATCGCAGACGCCGATGCCGAACTGATGGACATCGACTCCTCCGATATCGGCGAATCGGAACTTGAGCAAAGTGCCGCAGCTTGGTCGCTGCAAGAGGAATCTAACTCCTCTGCCAACGCAAGCAACACTGCGAGCAGCTCTTCAATCAGTTTGCCCATGCAAACAAATGTTGCTGCCCCTCACACGGGCACAGCCGTCAATACTGTTGCTGCAGCGAGCGCACCTCCCCAGCAGCAATCAAATTCAAACTCAACACCGAAGCTGAAGCCTATTTATATCTCCCCTAGCGCTGCTCGAATTCATTCATCCAACAAGCTTGAATATTTAGCGCGCCTAGCGGAGCCTGCACAATGCCATCGCTGCCAGCAATACGGGCACACTAAGAACGGCTGTAACTTACAGCACGTCTGCCTTAAGTGCGCTGGCGACCATGATTGGAGGCAATGTACAAAGCCTGCCAATCAGGAAGCCAGATGTGCTAATTGTGGTGGAAACCACACAGCCAATTATCGCGGATGCAAAGCCTTTAAAGCTGCGCTCCGTGCAATAACAAGTCAACAAGAACAACAGCGCCGTCAGCGGGAAACTAGTCGCAGCCGTTCACAGGTACAACAGGTACCAAATATTACGTCCACTCTGGACCAACGACAAACTCAACCCCGTGCCGTAGAGGATGGAAATTCCAGAGGCACGCGTCAATTACCAGCACAGCAACAGCTACCTGCCACACCATCACCACAGCGGCCAACAACACTTAACATCAACGTATTCCTGGTATTATTTTCCTTCCTCAGTTCATAAAATTTTAATACATGCCCCAGATGTCAGTCAATATGCATTAGTTGCAATTCGAAAACTGTCTTAAGAAGCTGCGGAGCCAAGGAACAAGAGCAACCCTTCGACCTTTTTGAAACGTAAAGAGTCAATAATTGTACAATACTTCTACTTAATAGAAATATCGTAACGTAAGCCTTTGTATGCGTCTGTGTATTAATACGTGTATATACTTAATAGAAATATCCTAACGTAAGGTTTATATGCCGTGTGTATGAATACGGGTATATGCGTGTATCATTTTATTGGTCAAGCACAAATGTATCTATGTGTGTGTGTGCGTTTGTATGAAAAAAATGCGTGTGCATAGAAAAGAAGAGAAGAACAACAGATGGCGCTACGCGCTCGCTTTCTCTTTCCTTTTCAGCATCTCGGACACAACGGGATTCAGTCCGGCTTTTCTGGTTCAGGGACGGGAACCTCGGCTACCGGGCGCGCTATACGAGGAGGTTACCCCGGGCACAGGACGAGTGAGTCGCGATCCCATCGATCGGGCGAAACAATTGGAGCAGCTGTTCCAGGTGGCCAGAGATAACGCGCAGCGAGCATCGGCGGAACAAAGCAGACACTACAACCTGCGACGAAGGGAATGGAGACCAATTCTGGGCACGATGGTACTCCTGCGGCAAAGTTGGCCCCCAAATATGACGGGCCATACAAGGTAATCCGTTTTCTTTCGTAGAATATAGCCCGGATTCAGCGCGAAGGGACCCGTGAGCGACGCACCGCCCACATAGCCGACTTAAAACCATTCCAACAACCCGAGGAAGACCCGAGAGTGGACGACAGCGAAGGACAGCATGGGCCTGACTACTTAGACAGGCTACTTAGACATTAAGTTCCCCCTTTGTTAACTCAGTAGTCTAAGTTTCTTTTCAATAGCACCGTCTCACCGTTCCGTAGGGCGTATCTATGTAAGGTTAGGTCCTGGGGTATAACCACGTTTATATCCCGCAGAATACCACAGCAACAGCGCGAGAGATGGCAGGTCAAGGCAGACAGCCATGGCAGGAGCGCCGCCAGGGAGTAGAGGAGTGGCTGGACGGCCTCCCAGCGATCTTTTTTATTTATTTATTTATTTGACAGAGGGAGTCTCCCAGCAGAGAAGGCGCGAGGCACTGCGACCAGAGTGGTCTTTTGAGCCTAAATGCTCTCCCTGTCTTGACAAAAGCCGCTCTGCTTCCCTGATGAAGCCAAGCAGGTCTTTCGTCGAGGAACGGACAATTTGCTCGGGAACTACGATTTCCACGTGCAAATGTTTTCTCCTACTCCAAACCAAGGCTGGACAGTCACACAGTATGTGTTTGGTAGTTTCGTCGTCCTCTTTACAGAGCCTGCACTCTGCATCAGAGGATAGACGCATTTTTGTTAGGTGATATTTCACCAGATGGTGGCTACTGAGGTAGCCAACAAGGAGATAGAGATCTCTCCTGGAGAGTGAGTCTGTTCTGCGTTTAACCGAGGGATTTGTAAGCTCTCTAGCCTGCCTCATCCCTGGTTGGAAGAACCAATAGCATTCGGTCAACCTATCTGCCCAAGTTTTCACAAGGGATGAGATGGTTGACCACCCCACGCCGCAGAAGGGTTCGGGGCCAAGCATAGAGGCTGATGACCCCGCCCTCGCTAGTTCATCCGCTAGCTCGTTGCCCTGGAACCCAGAGTGTCCAGGTACCCAAAGAAGGGTAACTTTGTTTCTGTTGGACAGCCTCTGGAGGCAGTTCCAGCAGTCAGCTACCATACGTGAACTTACTCTCTTTGAGGAGAGGGCTAGTATGGCAGCTTGGCTGTCCGAGAAGATATAAATGTTCGCTCCTCTCATCCCCTTCTCAAGGATAAGACGGCAGCAGAACTCAATGGCATGAACCTCGGATCGAAAGACCGTGGGCCACTTGCCCATGGCAATCGAGGTTTTGGAGTTGGGACCATGTATCCCGGCTCCAACCCCCTGATCAGTTTTAGACCCAGTGTATGCCTTGAGGGTCGCTGATGGGGTTGCCAGCATCCCAGTCCTTCCGGTCTGGGATGAGAGTCCTGAATTTTGCACCAAAGAGGAGTTCCTTGGTCATAGAATCTGATCTAGTGCAGATCTCTAAGCCAGGAATATCTTTGATAAGTCTAGCATGCCCTGATTCGGTAGCTAGAAGCGCAGATTGGAGCTTGATTCCAAGAAGACTCATAGCATCGACTTCTTTTATTTTGAAATGCAGCGGAGTCAAGTTGAGGATTGACTCCATTGCTGCTGTGGGACAGGTGCGAAGTGCACCCGTCAGAGAAAGGCAAAGTAGCCTATGCAATTTATTGCATTTGTTGATGGCAGTGACCTGCGTCACCTTTGGCCACCACACAATTGCATCGTAGGTGACGATGGGTCTTACCATCATCTCAAATAGCAACCGGATGTTACAGGATTTGAGACCCCAGGTTCTACCAAAGAATCTTCTGCATGCCCACATGGCATGAGTTGCCTTTGATAGAGTATTGTTTAGGTGGGAATTCCAGTTTAGTCTTTTATCAAGGGTCACCCCTAGATACTTAACTTCGCTGGAAAGACCCACAGGGGAGCCGCCAATGTTCAATTGACCTATGTCAATAGAATAGCGCTTAGTGAAGGGAACAATAATTGGCTTTTGGGGATTGATGCTGAGACCTACATCTGCGCACCATCTGCCAACCGTGTTCAGAGCAGATTGCATTAGCACTGCCACGGTTTTGGCAAATTTCCCGTTCACTAGTAGAGCCAGGTCGTCCGCGTAGCCGATTGCTAGCACGCCCTGGTGTGCGAGAATGCTTAGTAGTTCATCAACTTCTAAAGACCAGAGTAGGGGGGACACCCTTTAACCGCACTGATAAAGGCCGTCGTGGTGTCCAAGGTAGAGGAAATGATCCGGTGTTTGAGCATAGCCTCAATCCACCGGATTAAGGGACGGACAATATTTCTGCGCTCTAGCGCAGCAGAAATAGAGCCGTAGCCGGTATTATCGAAAGCACCCTCTATATCAAGAAAAGAGAACAAAGCAATGTTCTTGGATGCGAGGGCTTCTTCGATTTTACCTACTAATTTATGGAGGGCGACCTCCGTCGACCTTCCGGCTATATACGCAAACTGCGTGGGATGCAGAGGATAAGTTTCCCGCAGAGAGCACCGTATGTGCAGGTCTATGAGCCTTTCCGCTGTCTTAAGCAGGAAGGAGGTGAGACTGAGCGGCCGATAAGATTTAGGCTGGTCCTGGGGACGATTCCCTTGTTTGGGAATAAATACCACATTGACTCTCCTCCAAGAGACGGGTATGTATCCCCAAGTGAGACTAGCTCTAAACAGGCCGACCAGCGGATCGAGAATATGATCCAGGCTGTTTTGTAGAAGGGCTGGGAAGATTTGATCGCCCCCTGGGGCTTTGAAGGGAGCGAAGGAATCTACAGCCCATTTGACCTTATCAGGGTCGAAGATGGTTCCCGATAAACTGGTGCCACGTGAGTCCGGTGACGTGGTGACGTCATCTTGACTGGATAGATCTGGGTTCGCCACCGAACCTGGGAAGTGGACTTGAAGCAGAAGATCAAGTGCTTCCCTGCGATCTTGGGTGAAAGAGCCATCTGCTCTTTTAAGAAGCCCTATACCATTAGACGACCCTTTGTCTAATACTTTGTGCAGTCTCGCTGCCTCCGGTAGCGATTCAATGCTACCACAGTAGCTGCGCCACGTATCGCGTTTGGCACGTCTAATGTTTTTATTATAATTAGTTAGGGCGTCCCTATAGACGTCCCAGCTGACACGGTTAGCTTTGGCCCTATTGAAAAGACTTCTAACCTTCCTTCTTTGTACGGATAGTTCCTCGTTCCACCATGGAACTTTACGGTTGACCTTTAGGGTCTTCCGAACAGAGCTGTCCTCGAAGGATGTGATGAGCACATCTTGAAGCAGGTTGGCAGCAAGTTCTATCTCACTGATAGAATTTGGGTTGCTGATCAACAAATCTGCTTTAAAAGCCACAGAGGCTTTAAAAAGATCCCACTTGGTCTTTTTGGGGCAGAAGGAGTTCTGACGGATCTCGACTTGGCGAGGTAGGTCGAACCTGATGTGCTGATGGTCCTACAAGGTGGCTTCGTCTGTGACCCGCCAGTTCACCAGTGAACTTCCAATAGAGTTACTGAATAGGGTAAGGTCCAAAACCCCTTCCCTTATGACATTAATTAAAGTTGGCTTACACCCTATGTTAGCAACATCTGATTGACAACACAATAGATACTCTAAAAGGGACTCACCACGTTTGTTGACATCGCTGCTTCCCCAGATCGTGTGATGCGCGTTGGCATCACAGCCGATCACGAGCGGCTTGTTGTGTAAGCAGCAGAACTCCACCAGCCGCTGAACCTCTGTGGGGGGAACGTCATCCACGTCGCCCAGGAAGTAGGCAGAGGCGATCACAACCTCCCGAACACCCTTAGCCGTGGCTACCTCAATAGCCGTTGCCACCAGGTCTCTGTGGATTAAATTTGATAAAGGGAAGTGTCTCACATTGTTATTAACAACAATAGCAGTGCAAGGGGTACCTCCCGTGCGGTCATATATTAACTTACATGATCCGCATGATAGTCCACGGATGTGGCCACCGATCAACCATGGCTCTTGGACGAGAGCCAGGTTGATTTCCTCGTCGCAGACGACCCTGCACAGGGTGGCAGACGCTCCTCTGGCGTGGTGCAGGTTCGCCTGGAGCACCTTAATTGCGCTCGGCATCCTCCTTTAGGGCCTTTTTAACAAGGCCACCTGCCTTGCCCCCCCGAGAGTCGTTGCCTCGGATGCCCTTCGGCAGTCTGGAGGATCCACTCGGGAGAGGTCGCCTTGCGACCACGGTCGCCGGAGGGGCCCTTGCGGGGGGTCTCCGCACTGTGCGGGGGAGGCCGTGACGGCGGAGTTCTTAAGGATAAGCTTAACTCTGCTAAAGCGGAATTTCACGTTACCCTTAATTTCCGTCAGAGCCTTATATGACTTCTCGTCGACCATCATCGCGAGGTGTGTCGTATTGCCGTTGAGGCTGTGTTGCACGACCCGCCACAGCTCCGTAGAGAGCTCACGATTTTGGATACCCAAGTATTCCACAATCTCGGCGGGTGTGGATTGCGCACTGTTAGGGAAGTAACCTCTAATGAGGTGAGCTCTTGGGAACTCTGCTTCCTCCAGCAACTTTAACTCAAGGCCGCTGATGGACTTGAAATGTCCAAAAGCTTCCTTGACCCAATCAGCAGTGCTGTTGTTCTCGCACTCCAGGAGCAGCCATTCGTTTCGGGGTATACAACCCTCGAAACCTGGGCCGACTTCCGATGTGAAAGGCAGCCGCATCGCCTTTAGGATGCTCTCTTGCACCATGGCCATATGCTCCGGTGTAAGAGGTTTAGTGGGGTCAGCCGAAATGAAGCCCAATTTCACCCTGCTTGCCACTTGGCTGAAGAGTGGCTTTGTGGACTCCACATGAGTCTTTTTGGGCTTCTTTGAGGACCCTTGGGGTTCGAGGATGGTATCGTCACCGCGCATCCGCTTAGCCTTGGTTTCCGCGGGGGGCGCAGTGGCGATAGCAAGAGCCTCTGCTCTGCTCGAACCCATTGCGAGTGCAGCTTTGAACAGCTTCTTCTCGCGGGTCTTCAGTTTGACGAAGGCGTTCCCCGAGTCCAGTCGCAGAGTCTGGATTTGGGAGCCTGCTTCCGTGAGGCCTGACCTCTGCAAAGCTGATCAGGTCACCTTCAGCTTCGGCGTCGGAGGACATCACCTCGACGGTCTGCTGCATGACTGAACAGTTGTTGGACGAGAAGGCAGCACTAGCGAACTCAGTGTCCAAGGGAGTTCATGGCCTGTCCGAGTCCCCCGGAGTACCAGGGTCGAGACCCGTGGTATTGGGAATGGATGCCAGCAGCCCAACAGCTGCAGTGCTGGTATTGGGGTCGGCCGTGAAGGCTTCGCCCTGGGTTGATGCGTTCAAAGCCGCATCATGTGAAGACTCAACTAGAGTCCCACATTTATTATTAATCTTATTTTATTGTTATCTTTGTTAATATTTCTCATTTTAGGTTAAGTAGCTTGTAAGTATAATCATTATTTAGTGTTAAGTTGTTTTCATTCCAATGAAGGAATCCGTTTATTTACATATTTAAAAGGTTGTTTATGTTAAGGGTTAGGCGGAACTACCTCAGTCGGTGGGGCCAACAAGCACAGTGTATAGGCTCGCTCACCATAACAGAGAGCGACAGCACACCAGCAGCGAGAGAACAACAGACTAACACCTGCAGCAAGAGCAGCGACGCTTACCACACAGGCGCGCACCGACAGCAAGAGAACGACCGCACACAGGCGCACACTAACAGCAAGAGAACGACCGCACACAGGCGCACACTAACAGCAAGAGAGCGACCGCACACAGGCACACACCAGCAACAAGAGCATCGACGCGCGCCAACACCAAGAGCGCCGTCACACATTAACCGGAAGAGCGTTGACGCGCGCCAGCTGCGAGAGCGCCAGCAGTAAGAGCACCGACAGCGAGAGCGCCGACGCGCGCCAGCTGCAAGAGCGCCAGCAGTAAGAGCACCGACAGCGAGAGCGCCGACGCACACTAGCAGCGAGAGCGCCGACGCACACTAGCAGCGAGAGCGCCGACGCACACCAACAGCAAGAGCGCCGACGCACACTAGCAGCAATGCACGCCAGCAGCAGAGAGCAACGAAACGAAGAGAGCGCTGCAGCCGTTGCAGAGCACGAGCAGAGCGGATGGCTCGTAGGCAGCAGAGAGGGGCAGAGGTACCACGATGCATTTGCGCTGCAACGAAGTGCGTAGTCGGCTCGAGCTCGGCGGCTGCGCTGCCTAATCTAACGCCGGGCTGGAGGCTGGGGAGAATTTTGTCGCGTGGACGCTAATTAGTTTGTCGGGACGTCAAAAACATCCGGAAGTGCAACGACAAGAAAACGCGGGTGCCATGCACAAGTGAACGAAAAACAAAACAAACAACAAAAATTGATGCGCCGCCGCAGGCAAGACACACGCGGCAAAGACAACACTAGTGACGCGCCGTTAAGGGCAAGTGGTAAAGGAGAAAAAACAACAAAAGCGACGCGCCGTTCAGACGGACAACAAAAGGACGCCACGCCAAGGTCGAGGACACGCAGGACAAAGGAAGGACGTGTGGAGTAAGGTGAGCGAGCCACTTGTTGGCCAACTGAGGCAGGGCCCGGTACTCCGGGCGAAAACAGTGGGACGGTGCTTAGGTAGGGCATAGTAGGGAAAAATAAAATAAAGTGAAGCGAGAATAAATCTGAAAAGTGTCTTATTTGAGCAAGCAGTGCACAGTGATGGGGCGCGACTGCCGGGAAAGGGGCGTGTGAGTGTGTGTGTGTGAGTGATCGCGTGTGAAGGCGGAACGCAAGACCGCGTGGCCCAACTGTTCCGGAGTCTTGCTGGTGCGCCAGAAGGTCAATACCCAGCCCATCGAGAACCGGAGGTGGCCACAGGTTGCGCGTTCTTAGCCCTTGCACGCTATCGCTGACACCACCCCCCACACGCTGATAGTAGGGTATCTAGGCGGCCACGCCGTCTGGGGGAAAAATCTCAGCCAGTCGCCCAAAAGGCGATCCCCACCTCAGCAGGCCACTCTTCCTTCTTCGTATATTAATTAATAATAATTATTAATTAATAATAATTATTAATTAATAATAATTATTAATTAATAATAATTATTAATTATTTATTCGATTCGTCGAAATCAGCGTCAGCGTGAGCAAGACGAACGCCGGCTCTCAATTCAACGGAACAAGGCGTACTTTTCCTACGTCTCCCCGACAATTCCAAACGCAGACATCGAGCGGTCAATAACCCATAGCCCAGGGAACCTTGTTCTACCAACAAATCAAGAAAGAGCGCGCTCTTGCTCTCCCGCTCTTTTAGCTCCGACACAAGCCCCGCTACCTCCAACAACAACAGCTGGAGCAATACCGACAGCCCGCTCTATTTCGTCGTCGGCTGAGTCAGCGAATGTAAAACCGCAAGAAACAAACGGTACTGCTGCACTACGAGCAAAACAAAACGAAAACGTAAACAAAAAAGCTGGGTCGACCTGGCAGACTGGAATGGACCGCTACATTACAATAAAGCGAAAGCTTAGCCCGAAAAATTCAGATTCAGAAAACAAGCCGAAAAATACACGCGACAATTCTACCCTGAGCAACAAAGTAGCCCCCGCAAACACCAACAGATTCGCTTTGCTGGCAGATACCGCTGAGGACGTGCCGTTGGGATCCGCTGATATCGAACCGAAGAAAACAAAGCCTCCTCCAATATACATCCGCGAGAAGAGCACAAGCGGTCTGGTAAATACTTTGATTGGCCTTATTGGAAAAGATAGCTTTCATATAATTCCTCTCGTAAGAGGTACTATCAACGAAATCAAACTTCAAACGAAAACGGAGGACAACTACAGAAAAGTCACAAACTATCTTACCGCACAAAAAACAGGCTTCTACACCTACCAGCTTAAAAGCAGCAAGGGCCTACAAGTAGTACTCAAGGGCATTGAGTCTGATGTTACGCCCGAAGAGATAACTGAGGCGCTAAAGGAAAAGGGATTTTGCGCCAAAAGCGTGTTCAACATCAAAAACAGAAACAGGCAGCCGCAACCACTCTTCAAGATTGAGCTTGTACCAGAAAACAAGCATCTTAAAAAAAACGAGGTTCACCCAATTTACAAACTCCAGCTCCTTCTGCACCGTAGGATCACAGTAGAAGAGCCGCATAAACGTAACGCTCCTGTTCAATGTACAAACTGCCAAGAATACGGCCACACGAGGTCGTATTGCACACTCCGCCCGGTGTGCGTAGTCTGTGGAGATCTCCACGACTCCACTCACTGTCCAACTGATAAAGAAAAGGCAAGCGAGAAAAAGTGCAATAACTGTGGGGGCAATCACACAGCAAACTACAGAGGCTGTCCAATATACAAAGAGGTAAAAAGCCGTCTTCACAAAAGAATGAATACGGCGCGGGCACACCAAGGATTATCTTCGCAGATACCATCAGAAACAAATCCTGAAGTCTTTTTCTCAAAAGCAGCAAGTTCCGCTCCCTGGCCAACCAGCAATTACAAGACAACATTTGCAAACGTTCTAAAATCAGGTATGATGCCTCCAAACAAAAATTCCCAACACCCACATGAAGTGCACACAAAATTGGAAACACACCAAAACTATACGCCACCTGAGCAACAAGAAACAAAAACTGAAGCTATGATGCAAGCCTTACAACAGAGCTTGATGGAGTTTATGACATTTATGCGGTCGGACCGCCATACTCATAAGGAACCGAATGAAGCACCACTTCTACAAAGAGTTTGCTGAAAATCATCTTCAGGCCACATCTATCAACATACAGCTGGAGGACAACACTCACCTCACACTAGACAAAATTGCCCACCACTCTTGTTGAACAAGATACCACTCCCGAAAGCAGACGAGGTAGCGTACCTAGGAGTACACCTTGACAGAAGACTCACATGGCGCAGGCACATTGAAGCCAAAAAAACTCAACTTAAACTCAAAGCCAACAACTTGCACTTGATCATCAACTCTGGTTCTCCGCTCAGCCTAGATCACAAGGTCTTACTCTACAATTCTGTATTGAAACCTATCTGGACCTATGGCTCACAGTTATGGGGCAATGCCAGCAACAGCAATATTGACATCATACAGCGTGCACAATCAAAGATTCTGAGAACCATCACTGGGGCACCGTGGTACGTTCGGAATGAAAACATCCAAAGTGACTTAAATATCCCACCTGTTATCAAGGCAATTACGGAACTTAAAGAAAAATACCATAGCAAGCTTTTCTCGCACCCCAACCACCTAGCGAGAGGTCTAACCCAGCTCAGCAGTCGCTCCCGTCTCCGGCGAAAGGACCTACCAACCCAGCGAAGAAATTTTTAGGGCCGTCTAATCATAGAACAGTTGGAAAAATAATTCAACTGTTCAGAAAAAACATGTAATAGTTAAGATTTTTAAACTTATTGTTAGTTCTTATACAAAAAGATCCAATAAAAATAAAAGCAAAGTAAAAAAAAAAAAAAAAAAAATATTATCCGAAAAATACCGAGTTTTTTTATAATGAATAAAAATGAATATAATTTTGAATTGCTTATTGTGACTGATGAATCGATGGGCTATAAGCAGTGTTAGGTAGAGACTTTATGAATATTTGTAAATTTAAAATTATACGTGAAAACGATAGTTCAAAGCTCGATGAATAAATAAATGATAGATAGTGATACTAAAAACGATAGTACGCAAAATTACAGTAAAACAAATGAGATGCAAAATGATAGTTTAAGAATTCGCAATCATTTCGATGTAACAAATGATTGTATTCAAAATGAGCGGGGAAAATATAATATAAACATTGCAGCGGATATATTAGCAATAGAATACCTTGAACCAAATTATCCGTATAGCCTAAACACTGCAGTGCCCTGGTGCACAATGTAATCCAAATCTGAAAGAAAGACTTATCAACACATTTAACAAATATTATAGCAAAGCAAAACAACCAAAAATACCAGTTGTAAAATGGGAAATGAAATTTAATTTTGATAACGTAAAGCCTTTTCATTATCCTCCAAGACGACTGTCGTATACTGAAAAGGCGCAGGTACAAGAACTGTTAGATGAATATTTAGAAATGCATCTGCAATAGTGTTAGTAAAGAAAAAGACAGGTGAACTAAGAATGTGCGTAGACTACCGTATTCTGAATAAAATAATGCTTAGAGATAATTACCCGACACCATTAATTGACGACCTTATCGATAAACTTTAGGGAAAACAATTTTTCACAAAGCTAGTTCTAAAAAACGGGTATTTTCCTGTTTTCATGCACGAAGACTCGATCAAATATACGTCATTCACGACCACAATGGGACAATTCGAATGGCAGAGAATGCCCTTTGGTTTACGTAATGCGCCGGCGGTATTCCAACGATTCATATATAGAATATTAACCGATATAATCAGAGAAAGTAATGTTTTAGTCTACATGGACGATATTTTGATAGCAACAAAAGATAGTAAGAGTCATTTTGAAATATTAAAGGAAGTGTTAAATCGATTAGTAAGAAACAAACTAGAGTTACGGCTAGATAAATGCGAATTTTTCTACACCGAAGTCAAATATTTGGGATACTTGTTTTCGGGAAAAGGAATTAAGCCAGATATCAAAGGTCTACAGGCGGTAAAAAATTTTCCTACACCACAAAAGACACACGACATGCAAAGCTTTATAGGTCTATGCTCATACTTTAGGCGCTTCATAAAAGACTTTTCAACAAAAGCAAAACCGCTAAATGACCTCATTAGAAAAGAGAAGAAGTTTGAGTTTGGAGAAAAAGAGCTAGAATGTTTTGAGCTATTGAAAAACAACTTACTTGAAGCACCTATTTTAGCGTTATATAATCCTAATGACCCAACTGAATTACATTGCGATGCTAGCGCACTAGGTTTCGGGGCAATTTTCATGCAAAGAAAGAGCGATGACAAGCTTCATCCAGTGTTTTATTTTTCGAAACGAACAACTGACGTCGAAACTAGATACCACAGCTTCGATCTCGAAACTCTAGCAATCATATACTCCTTACAACGGTTCAGAATTTACTTGCAATGCATTCAATACAAGATAGTCACAGATTGCAGCGCACTTACCATGGCATTGAGTAAAAGAGATTTATCCCCAAGAATATCTCGATGGGCACTTGAGTTACAAAACTATGATTATACACTAGAGCATCGTTCAGGAAAACGTATGCAACATGTTGACGTGCTGAGTAGAAACACACACATATTAACGATCGACTCAAATTCTTTCGAGGAAAGTTTAATAATTTGCCAAAACAAAGATAAAAACATTATAAAGATACGCGAAAAATTACAAAACGTTGAAGATATATGTACATTACGAAATGAGAAACGACGTTATTTATAGAAAAAAAGATAGCGAATCACTTTTATTTTATGTAAAAATTATTTCCGAGCTTATAGTAGACCTAAATTTTTAATATCAGACCAAGGAACATGTTTCACACCAAAAGAGTTTGAAGAATTTTTAGAAGGAGAAGGAGTGAAACATGTTAAAATTGCAACAGGATCGCCACAAGCCAATGGCCAAGTCGAAAGAGTTAATAGAATTATAGGCCCAATGATTGCAAAAATAATAGAACCTGACAAAGGGAAACATTGGAATACAGTATTAGAAACAGTTGAGTACGCACTAAATAACACAGTACAAAGGTCAATCAACGATCATCCAAGCAAAGTAATGTTTGGAGTATCGCAAAAAGGCAAAGTTTCAGATAAATTAAAAGAAAACTTACAAGAGTTAGATAGCAATCAGATATCGAGAGAGAGAGGGTATATCAAAAAAACTAATCCCAAAATTCAAAGGTCCTTATAGAATAACAAAAATACTACAAAATGACAGATACGTATTGGAGGATGTTGAAAACTTTCAGCAGTCAAGACTTCCGTACAAAGGGATTTGGGCCGTCGCAAATATACGACCATGGTTAGACAAGGAGAATCAAATGAAAAAACAAACATTAAATAATGAGAGATCAGGAGCTCTCAGGTCAGGAAGGCCGAATTGTAGCAGCTGAGCACCCTAGCACACTGCAATAACCATATCTGTTAAATAAGATACTCTGTAAACATTATACGTATAATGTACATATGTGTAAAGAATTACTTGACAAACTGTATATACACACTCTGTAAATATCAGCCATAAGTAAACATAATGATATCTGTTAACATTAACATACACTGTAAAGAGGAGAATAAGAACAAGACGAATAAAAGACAGTCTAGAACATAAAGCGAGAGAGACGAGACCTTCACTAACATGCTGAGCAATGCTTGCACTTAGCTCCAAAAAATAATACCTGTATTTCGTATACGGCTGGTTCGGACAGTCGGTCAGTACCTCGATATAAAATTCTTTGTGCACAACGGTCTGATTCATGGACTTTGATTTTAAGGAACATCTCTTTAATGTCAAAGGCAAACTTATGTTCTCGAAAATTCATAAGAACTGAGGACAATTGGCTGTACAAGTCTGGTCCTGGTAATAAAAAGTCATTAAAACAATAACCATGACTTCTAGAGGCAGCGTCAAAAACTATTCTTAGCTTATCAGGTTTGTTGCTGTTAAGAACACCATCGTCGAGTGAAATCGGAATGTCATGTGAAGTCAATAATTCGATTTCTATAGACCAATAAGATTTTACTAGGTTATGCAACTTATCCAAATCATCAATGGCTTTGAAGTTTCCTAAACAATTGTATAAATGACAAGTATAGTGTCTATCGGAAATATGTCTATTGAGTCATATTGTTCCGTGAACAACCCAGCCTAGTGAAGTCTTACTAGCGACTGGACCGTTAAATGTTTCATATTTTAATTTTCGTGACACTATAAGCGACCAATTATCTTGACTAATTAGAATTGTTGGATTAAATTGAAAATTGTTTTAAGAACTTATAGTTTTTGGACATGTCATTAATTGAAAGCGTTTGCATTGCACACTGGTTTTTTATATGTTTTTTTTTTTTTGGCAGAAAGTCAAAAAAAATTTTTAACGGAATAAAAAAATTTATTTTTTCTTTATATTTAGGATAGTCTAATTAGATTAAAAAAAAGTCGATTTTTACTTTTTTATGCAACACTGGCTTATCGCCCACCTCTCAAAGGCAGCTGATTGTCGATAACATGCGTAAGACAAAATTGGCGGCAAATCATTTTGCAACATTTGTGGTTTATATTTCTTCAGAGAATTAAAAAAATTTAAAGTGTTGTCATGGAAAACAGTAGTACAGGTATGTAGATTTGTAGTTCACTAACATTTTTGTGTATGTTATATGTTTTTGTGTAGTTGTATTGTGTTTTGTTTATGTGCCTTTTTTACAGTCAACTTAACAAATGTAGCTGTGTTTCATGGAATATAACTTTTGTATGGCAAACCACTTCAAAAGAATTTTAACGGCAAGTAATAAACTAGCATGTGTATAATATTATACAACTAGTTTCATATGCTCCTTTTTGTTCCTATTTAAAAGAATTACGTTTTTGTAGATGAATACTTGTTTGGGCATGCAGAGCTGCTAGACATTTGGAGCAACAATAGTCGCTCTGAGGTTAGGCAGCATATATTTAAAAAAAATTAGTCAGAATAATTTAAATGAATGTTGTATTTCATTGGTAAATAAAAAAGTTAAGTCCTTCTTTGATTACATAAGGAAACATTTGCCAGGTTCCAATAGATCGTTGGAGAGGTTGAAGAAAAAACACTTCAAATGGCTGGCGTCTAGTATTAGTATAATCGCTGATTGCAAAACTCCAAACAAAGTTGGTCGTCCAAAACTAGGTTATGAAAAGGCTAGTGACCGACTTAAAAGAAAATTAGCTTCGGACCTTGCGGAAGAAAATAATACTTCGGTACCATTACTCTTGCATGCTGCTTCAGTTTCGGCTTTAAAAAAGGAAATGAAAAGGACATGGCAGTTGTATTAAAAGCAGCTGGTAACAGCGATAATATCAATAATATAAAAAGAAAAATGTTCTCTTCTGAGCCCACACAAATGTCCAACGATAATGCATTAGCCTTTTCATTTGAAAACGGATTTACAAAAAGCCAATACATCAATTTAAAACGGAATACAAAAGTACACGGCTTTGATATTTACCCATCATATCCTGATATTCTTAATGCTAAACTAAAGCTTAGACCAAATGGCATCGAGTATTTTGAGAATAAAGCGCAAGTTTAGTTACAACAGGAAACACGAGAGCTTATATTAGCAGAAAAAGAAAACTTGGATACCCAGACTCGTAATCTGCACATATATTTGCATAAAATAAACAACATTAATATATTTGTAAAATATGTCGGTCAAATGACACTAATAGACGGCATATCGGCCAGATCGTTTATATGGCAGCTATATGAAAGTTGACCAAATCACTTGAAACTTTGTGAATCATCTTGGGGGAAGTAAAGAGTAACACAAACGAAATTTGGTGAAAATAGGTCATCATTTCGCATTTCTGTCATCAAAAACACATAAAAAACCAGTGTGCATTGGTAAGTTTAAACAAGATACAGTTCTAATTTTCCTTATTGTAAATACCTGTGATGAACTTTTTTTGCCTTTTATATTTAAACTTACTACCTTTGAATCTAGTTGATCATAGACTTCGTTATTTGTCCATTGCATTTTTAAAGGCATTGTGGGGCCGTCTAGTCCTAGATCTGTCGTTACGTCTTCGTCTATTAATGAAATTGTTGATGCTTCATCAAGTAAAGCGTATGTGTTTATTGATGTTTGAGGTCCTATTAACCTAACGGGAATGACTTTTAAAAGAACTTCGTTACTACCTAAATTAAAATTACAATTAAAGTAAGAGTTAAGATTAGGCTTATCGTTATTATTGGATATCTCTATAGAATTAGATGGAATCGTACAGTTTTTATTTTTTGTGCAACAGATAATTATGACTACAGTTGCAGTTTTCTACTTGACATGTTTTCTTACGTCTACAATCTTTTAAAATATGAAAAATATATTCTGAGTTACATGCTCCCATATTATTTCAACTGTGCCATTTTTGAATTTTGGACAATCGGTTATGTTATGATCAATTGACTTACAAAAGTTACAATATTTTTTAGATTTCTCATTTATTAAAGTGGTTTCTTTAGATTTATTGTGACCAAAGCCTAATGCTGTGGACGCTTTTATTGTTTGACCTAACCATTCGTGAAAGACAATTACTTTTGGCTGTTAAGATTTTGTGTTTTAATAATATTTCATAAAAGAAAATCGTTGAGTAATCGGTATTTTTTCCAAAATTTCGTCGATTAAAAAATTATTACGTATTTGATTAATGTCATTAAACGAGAACAATGTGTGAATAAGATTTGTGATCATATCATAAAAGGTAATGAGTTTGTCAATATTTATCATCTTTAATTACAGGAAAAAGTCGTATTTTTGCAATCATTATTTTCATTATGTATCTATTGTACTATCACCGAGTCGATTTCTTAAAATGTCAATTATGTGTCTTACATTGTCTGGTAGTAATAGGAGTGACTGCGCACATTCTTTTGCACGACCTGTTAGTGCTCTTCTTAAACGATTTATGTTTTCATAATTACTAAAATTACATATACGAGTGCAATAAAAATAGGCCATTCTAAAGGGTCACCACTAAATAAAGGCAGAGAGAGAGTTCTCTACCCACTCCTTGGTACGATTTGCTGCTGGTTGGTCATCAAAAAAGTTTCTTTTCTGGTCGCTGGGGATATTTCCGAAATCGTCGAATTTGGCCATTTTTATTTCCCTCTCCAGTGTAAGTTGGTTTTCCTCATATTCCAGTTGCATCCGCTTTTCCCGCAACTCCTGTTGTTTCATTAAAAGTTCCATTTGGAACTGTAGCAGTTGTATCTTCACTTCTTGTTGTGAATTATGGGAAGTCATAGACCTTATGTCTTCATCCCAATCAGTTGGAGTACTCCTCGGCAATCCACCAGTTGGAATTACTGTTTTCGTAGACCAGTTTTTTTGTAATTCTTTGTCATCTTCTGGGCTAAGTTGTGGTCGTGGTGTGTCCATTTCATGTCTTTGCGCTAACGTCATTTGCGCATTAGATTTCAAAGTTTTGTTTGCACCTGTCATTGGCATTGTCAAGCCGTTTACCAACACTAATTTTCTATGCAACGTTTCTATGTAAATGTACGTCGTCAAATTATTCACATACACCCAAATTTTTTGCTTGGCAGTAATGTATGTGTGTTCATATACACAAATCTATTGCGTTGCTGTCACACACACTTGTATTTGTCTTCGTCAATGTATGTGATAGACGCTACTCATACAGATATGTCAATTGGCTGATGAATTTACGCATTAGTTTTTGTGATCCATATAACGTCCAAAATAAGTTTAAAGGATCATGACAAATCCATATACCGTCCAAAATAAGGTCGAAGGACCATTTGGTTGGGACAATTGTCTGCTGCGTCGTTGCAATTTCACAAAAAGGCATTGATACGGGATGGACAAACAATAAAATCGAATTCATAGCGATAACTTAATCAAATAGCTTTAACGATGATTTTTAAACAATATTTTTGATGCGTTCCCCAACATTAGCTGACTTTTAATTTTTGAGATGCCGAAGAATAATTGACCTAAAGACATATTGTTAGAGAATGCTTGGAGTTCACTTATGGTAAAAGACAAGCTTCACTTTTCTTTCTTGCATATAAGCGAATGAGGTTATTTTTAATATCATCCCAAACTAGTGATGTATTGTCTAACTCTAGAGCCTCGTTTGCTCAGTCTATTATTTTAGTCCTTATTGCTCTAAGAGAAACCAGTCCGTAAGACGTGTGATCTGCACTCTTTATGAACGTAAGGATTACTTCGTCGCTAGTTATAAATCTGTTCAGTTTTCTAGGAGTACCGTCAAAAGTCGGAAGGTGGCTAAGGAATGTCATAATATCTTTTGCTTTAAATATGATTGGTGGAAGTGTTAACATTCGGGGTGACCATGGAGGTGGCAGAATCATTAATTGACTCCATTGTGGGAGGCAGTGTAGGAAATGAATGGGAACTTTCTTCTATTAAGGGGATTGATGTTGGTCGGGAGTTAGATCGTGTGACCCTTGTAGTGGTAATATGGGCTCCTAATACAGAGTTTCATTCAAGTTAGTTGGCGTTTTCTTAGGCATTGGAAATAATGATAACAGATAAGAGAAAAATAAATTGCTCTATGATAATTCCTTAATATAAGCTTAGATTTAATGTTCATTTTAGTATTGGCAACTATTTTTTAAATATATATATATATATATATATATATATTATATTTTTATACCCTTCGACCATTGAAAATGGTAAAAAAAAGGGTATACTAACTTTGTGCAAATTTATGTTACGGGCAGAAGGAGGCGTGGGACACCCTACAAAGTATATATATTCTTGCTCAGCATCATTAGCCGAGTCGATTAAGCCATGTCTGTCCGGATGACCAGATGAACACACAGATCTCATCTATTACAAAAGCTAGAGATCCCAAATTTGGCATGAAGGTTTCTGTTTACCTGGCGCAGATGAAGTTTATTTCAAATGTTGGGTGACACGCTCACCGCCCCCGCAAATCAATAATTTAGTCTTTTAAGCTGATTTGTGAGCGACATATAAAAGATACAACGTTCTGATTACAACGTTACCTAATTATGATACCAACATAACAAATTTCAATCCGATCGGACAACAAACACAGACGTTATTAAACAAAAACCTTGTTCGCTTTGAAATTGTATACAGACCAGCAAGCTGTGCCGTCATTGCAATGCTCAAGTACGAAAGAAAAGGAAAGAGAATGCAAGCGCGTAGTACCATCTGTTGTCCGTCTCTTCTTTTCAATGCACACGCATTTTTTGCATTCAAACGCGCACACATATGTACAAGTACATACAGTAGAATCCGGTTATAACGACTCCGCTTATAACGTTAGTCCGGTTATTGCGACGGAAACTCGTTGGATTGGTTAAATGAAATGACCTCCGGTTAGTACGTCTCCGCTCTTAGCGATAAACCGCTTATACCGACGAGATTTTTCATAACTCAACCGGATATTGCGACGTGCCAAAAAAAAATACGGCAAAATAATGCCACCAAATTTAAGCATCAAACGACTCTGTTAGAAATGTATGTATCTATCAGTGACTGACGTCACAAAAATGTTTACAGCGCACTATGGGCGATTTGTCGATTTTGGTGGCATAAAGTCTAAAAATAAAGCTAGAGACATAATATTTTTTTTAAATGTTCGTTATATTTAACACTAATTTCGGAATTTTTTTTTCGACAATTGGGTCACTCCTTTTTTTTCGCATATGTGTAGGCCGCTACTAATATGTGCATTTATTTAAGAGCAAATTATAAATGTTCAACTAAAATTGAAACAAAATGAAAAGCTTTTTTTATTATACTTAGACATAATATTCAATAAAAAAGATAACAAATTTTTATTCATATACATATATGTATGTAAATTACACATACATATATTAACATACGACTTTTATTTGGAGATTGTATGTACCTTTGTTCAAAAAAGGGGAAAGGAGAAGGTACATACATATATGTGGCAGAAGCTTGCAAATACAAGTATAATGGATAAGACTGTGTGTAATTTGTCTTTTCATACATATATAAATATGTATGGACAATTTTTAAAGATGGCAGTCGTCTGTAAGTAGGTATGTGCTTACAAATACAGCACATATGTACATACAGAGATGCCGGTCGCTAATTGCGAGGTTAGAAAGAAAAGGAGAAGAGATCTCTCTTTTCGCACAGGAAAAATTACACACAGCCCTCTGCCGTATAAGATAAGTAAAAAAGTGTAGTACTTATCTGTGTGGGATCCTG
This sequence comes from Zaprionus gabonicus, assembly GCA_018903695.1. Lineage (NCBI taxonomy): Eukaryota > Metazoa > Arthropoda > Insecta > Diptera > Drosophilidae > Zaprionus > Zaprionus gabonicus. The sequence goes on from JAEIFO010000060.1 coordinate 55,971, forward strand.
ACAAGATGCCGTCTTCGTTTGGTTCGAGCGGAGAGGGGGGATGATAATCCAGCGGCGTAAGTCCAAAACGTAGAAATAAATATGATCCGGCTCGAAGGACCAATGTTTGTGGTGGCGGCCTTGTATAGAGTCTTCCTTCGTGGTGGGGATCGTTGGTGGGGGTGAAGTCCTGCTGTTGGAGGTAAAACCGACGCGAAAACAATTCGAAAAGAAAAGAACAATGCGGGGCGCGTGGCGTTCACTTCACTATATATTTTTATACTAAACTTCATTTACATAAAGTTATGTATTTAATCCTAACTTAACATTATATTGGATAAAAGAGCCAATATGCTGCCTACTTTTAGGCGGCGGGTTTCGGCGTAAACATGGTCTTACTCAGAATGTTTTAGCAGGTGGATCAACCACAACAGACCGAAATAGCTGATTGCCAATTATTCGGGTAATCCGAATCGATTAATTTCAAAAACTCGAGCAGCGCAACCTTTCCCCTTCTAATAAGGCGGTAACATTTATCTCACTTTGGTGTGTTGGTATGCTGGGGTGCGCATGCGCAGCGTTGCTGTAGTTTCCGTCTTCTCTGGCACAAGGTTGATTTTGTGTTTGTCCAGGGTGGACGTGATTTGCGGCTGTTTTTTCGCTGCGTGGCGCTGCTGTTTCTGTTGAGTTATGCACGGAGCGCAGCTTGAATGCTTTGCAACCGCGATAATTAGCAGTGTAGTTTTCACCACAATTCGCACATCGGGCTTCATGATTGGGAGGCTTTGTGCATTGCCTACAGACGGGCTGTAGATTACAGCCGTTTTTAGAGTGGCCACAATTTTGGCAGCGGTGACACTGTGCAGCCTCTCCTTGACGCGCTGCTCTATCAATTTTAACTAATTGCTCAATTTGTTGACGTGAAATATTGAGTTGACGTTGGCAGTGTTCTCTAGAACAACGTTAAACGCATCGTAGGGAGTGCCGGAGCGGCGATTCCTGTCAACGGTCAGGTATATAGCTTTATAGGTTGGCTGGTTCTTGGCGTAGCCAGTCAGATGAAGTGCCGAAATTAAGGCGTTTGTTATACACGCGAGTTTGCTTACTCCCGACATGGGAGTAATATTCAACATTGCGACCCCTTCTCATATATTGTACGTGGGGTCATAAAATGTTTAGCCCCTGTCGTACAAATAGATAAGGGATCACTGCATGGGGCAATATCCTGTACCTGCTGGCACCAGCAGTGTTGTACGGTACAGTGCCGTGCAGTTCAGTGCAGCATTTTTTCATGTTCATGCTGGTGCCGGAATATTCTGGGGGGCCAGGAAATACGACGGCCATTAGCTCTCCCCTCTGATTCCTTTTTCTCTTGTAATAGATGAATATTCCTGTTATCACAATAGTCACTAGACCAAGTGATATGTGTCCATTCGCGGTATGAAAAACCAGATCCTAGATGCGAACTCTTTTGCCTTCAAACTCGTTCGGGCTCTTTCGTACGTTATACAATTCAATGGAATTATTAACCACGACGTGGTGAATAGGTGTCGGTACCCAAGTTTCGGCATCATCTAGCACCTTCAGAATATGGGATGGGAAAGTTACCGTATCAGTCGAGGTAATTATCTCTGGAGCAGGTACATTGATAATTCCCAGGCTTGGTAATTTGACTACCTCAAAGTTATCTCCGCATGCCATATGGGCTGATATATTTTTAAAAGTCTTGATCAACCAGAGGTTTCTACCATTAAGTCCATTTCGCAGGACTGTTTATTATTTGGCTTGATCGGCGATATCTCACAGCTCTGGTCGTCTGCATCTTTCCAGGCCCAGCTTCCTTGGCATAACGAGGTATCCTCGTTTTTCTGTTGACAGCGATTAACTTCTCCCTCAGTCATAGGGTGATAAGCGTTAAGCTCGGTACTGTAGATAAGCAATTCTGTTTTAATCTTCGGAATCCACTTTCTGTCCTTGATTTGAAGTGGCACAGGGTCAACATTGAAAGGACTAGTATGTTGATTATTATTGTTCATCGTAAATGGCAACCGTGCATCGACTAGGAGTACGTTCTCATTAAATATAGCTTGAGCTTTCATCAGCCTGTAGCCTGCTAGGAGACCTTCTGCCGGGTAAGAGCTGTCTCCCTTTAATTTGTTTGTTTGTTTTTTAAAATTAAGAATTACAAATTTAAACTCTAAGCTCTATACTTTAATCTTTAAACTGGGGTAACAAAATTAAAAGAACCGATTCAACATTTATTGCAAGGGATTGGGAAAATTCCAGTAAAACCCAATAAGATCGGTAGGTTAGTGTTAATTGTTAGGATGTAGTGTTAAATAATTAAGAATTGAAATTTAGATAGAATCAAGAGAGGACTCAGAGTTGAAAACACTAAACAGTCTTTTGTAAACAGCACAGAGAACTCGAAACGGATCATGCAAGACATAATAATTAAAACAAAGGTTCAAGGAGAGTGGAACAAAATTACGAGTAACTTTAGAAGGAATGCAAAAATTTATTTGGTTAAGCAGAGTAGGGGAGTCTATATCCTACTTGATTAGTTTAAGGAGAAACGTAACATCTATCATAATACGTTGGTTAGTAAGAGAAGGTAGGTTAATAAGAAGAAGTCTTCTAGAGTAAGGTGGTAAGTCTACACCTGATACCCAGTTAAAACTACGTAAGGCGAAGAGTAGAAATTGCTTTTGAACAGACTCAATTCTATCTTGGTGAATCTGCTATTGCGGCGACCATACGCAAGAACCATACTCAAGAATTGGACGAACAAGAGAAGTATAAAGTAATTTAGTTGTATAAGGATCTTTGAATTCTTTGGCCCATCTTTTGATGAAACCAAGTACTCGAAATGCCTTATTTACAGTTTGTGAAATGTGACGATCAAATTTCATTTTATGATCAAAGAGAATACCTAGATCGTTTACGTCGGTTATTCTTGAAAGCGGGGTTAAATCAAATGTATAGTTGGTGACGTGATAGCTACCTCTGTAAAAAACATAACTTTGCACTTCAAACAGTTAAGATGGAGCAGATTATGCCTGCACCAAGCTAACATCAAGTCAAGATCTGTTTGAAGGAAGTTTCGTACAGGATCACTGTACGTCAAAAAGAGTTTCACGTCATCAGCATACATAAGGATATCAGAGTGCAATAGTATTGAAGGAAGATCATTAATAAAGAGGTTAAAAAGCAAAGGTCCGAGATGGCTGCCCTGAGGAACACCAGAAGTTACTAGGATAGGCTTTGATAAACAGTTTTTAAAAAGAACTCGTTGAGACCTGTTAGTAAAATAATCGGATATCCACAAAAGCAGCTTTTGTGGGAAACCGATCAAATTTATCTTGTGAATCAAAAGATTATGATTTACGGAATCAAATGCTTTGCTGAAGTCAGTATAGACAACATCAGTTTGCATTTTCTTCCGAAATCCTAAAAAAACGCGGGATGAAAATTCTAAAAGATTAGAAGCTGTAGATCTTGCCTTCACAAACCCGTGTTGATGGGGCGAAATTATTGATTTGCACATAAAAGTTAATTGAGCCATAAATTTTTTTTCAAAAAATCTTAGGTATAGCGGACAATTTAGATATACACCTATAGTTCTTCACATCATGGTTTGATCCACTTTTGTGAGGAGGAATGGAAAAAGAGTTTTTCCAAATAGTTGGAAAATGACTATTAGATAGTGACAAGTCAAGCAGCTTAAAGATTGGCTTAAGAAGGGAGTCAGCACAAAATCTTAGCACACATCCAGGAACACCATCCGGGCCAGGAGAGAAAACAGGCTTCACAGATTTTAGATCGTTAAGTAAAGAAGTTTTGTTAATAGTAGGACAGAAAAGGGTGTTAAAATTATTAATAGGGTAAGGATATGGATGAGCGGAAGATGTATAAAGTTTATTTGAGTAGGTAGATTGAAAAAAGTCTGCAAACAAATCGGCAGCGGCCTGATCACTGCTTGCTTCATTTTTTCCGAAAAATAAAGACGAAGGGAAACTATTAGATTTACGTTTAAGATTGACGAAATTGTAAAACTGCTTAGGGTCCTGGGCGAACTGCAAACGACAACGTCTCAAATACTCGTTGTAATGACTTGCATTCAGAGCAATAAAGCTTGCTCTGGCAGAAGTATATCGTGAAAAATCGAAAGGTTCACCAGTAAGTTTAAATTTCTTAAAATAACGTGATTTCAAATTTTTTAATCTTATGAGTTCACGAGAGAACCAAGGTGGCCTGTTGGACTTTACGGGAAAAGCAAGAGGAACACATTGATCAAAAAATGAATTCATGGAAGAATAAAAAAATGAGATGCAAGTGCTTAAATCAGAACATGAGTAAAAGAAAGACCAATCATGTTCCAAAATAAAAAAATTAAGTTTTTCAAAATCGGTCTTACGAAAACAACGCGACTTTACTTTACTTGGAGCAGTTGCAGTTTGCACAGGAGTAGGCAGAGTTAGAACTAGGCCAAACGTAGGATGATAGGGATCTTCAGGATGAAATAAAGGATTAATTCTAGAGATGGTATTATGTCGTAAGTCAGACAAAAAATACTAAATGCAGAATTCTACCACTACAATTAGGAACATTATTAAGTTGGTATAAAGAAAGTTCAGAAAGGGCATTTCAAAAAGAATTGAATACAGAGGGCACCAAAGTACCCGATTGAAATGACCAACCAACTTCTGGTAAATTAAAATCACCAAAAACTAGTAGATAATCTCTATCAGATAGTTTGGATGCAACGGATTGGATAGATGAGAGATGGTTCAAGTAGACGGAAATGTCAGATGAAGGGGGAATATAAGAACAGGTAATATAAATTAAAATTTGATTCAGTTTCACCTTTACACATACAAATTCCAAAAGAGAACTATGGTCTATTGAAACAAATTCAGAAGAAATATCTGACTTTACAGCTCCAGTTCGTGATAAACGATCACATCTGAAAGAGGTGTACTTATTAGGAAAGATTGAGCAATTTTCTACTTCAGGTTTCAACCAAGTTTCAGTAAATATTAGTAAGTGATAATCAAAGGATAGACAATCGACATACAATTTAGAAAGCTTAGTGTTAAGGCCTCTAACGTTTTGGTAGGCAAGAAAAAGAGAGGTTAAATCTACTGGTTTTTTGATGTCCCACTAGAAGAGGAAGAAGGAGCTGCTGTAGGGAGTGATACCGCCGTACGACTCTTTTGTTTAGGAGAGTACTCCTTTACAATTAAGTCTGGGGGCCAGAAGGTTCCGCTACAAACGGATTGAAAATTATCGGCAGGGATACTTATTTTGAAAGACGCGATATCTCGCGAATAATTAAATTTAAATTTCTCTACGACAACATTTGTTACTGATATTTTTGATTGAATATAAGTTTTTACATCTTCAATCGAAGTATCAGGTGCAAGTCGAGAAACGAAAACCAGTTTCTTTGGTTTCACAACAACAAGTGCTTTTGTGTTGGGAACAGTTTTTGGCGCCTTCTTCGGCACAGGCGAAGGGGAGGTGACAACCAGGGTTGGTGGATCACGTAAGTCAGCCGGGGTGGTTGGGGAGGTTGGACGAACGGTTGGAGGTGCCGGAAGATTGTCGCTCCGTATTCTAGGCGAAGTTATGCCAGGAGAAGTCGACGGCGAGTATCTTAATTAATAGGCTCATCAAAGTCAAATGATTTAAATTTAGCTTCTACATCAATAAATTCTGATTGTAGCTTGGAAAAGGCCAAGTGCAGCTTATAGAACTCCAATTTGGTTTGCCTAAGAATATTACTTAGTTCGAGTTCCTTACCCCGACAGGTTTCGCAAGACCTATGAAGGCCAGACTTGCTGTTTATGCTGTCCTTAATACGGACGGTTAAGCCAGCGCATTTGACATGAAAAAGCTTGTCACATAACCAGCACGAGACGAAGTCCGGGTTTGAATCGGCCGAATACTTATGTGTGATTGCACAACAGGCTTCCATTTCAAGGAAATTAATATACCTCAACGAGAGTAGGGAACACCAAAACAAAAAGTATTTCTACAGAGACAAATTGAAGGCAACAAGCAAAAACAAACGCAAAGAAGCTAGGAAATAACAGTTACAGAGAGCAGCTGATTACAGAAGGAGAGCTGCACAAGAGAACGCTAACACAAACACAGTTCAATCGGAGAGCCAACTAAGCCGTGAGAGTAAGAGAGCATAAAAGAGTAAGCTCGAAGCGAGAATAGAAAAACAACAACTACTGTTACGCTGACACAAAGCAGCGCACTATGAGAGCGAAGCAAACGTGAGAGAGCGAAAGAGCGTAGGAGTGTGAAAGTAAAGAAAAACAAAAACAAAGTGTTCTTCATACTCTAGATCTTCTTGTCGCTCGTTGGTATCGCTTTCCAATTCCCAGAAGCGCTCGAGATCGTCCAACCTTATTGTTGTAGCTGCGCTGATTACCTTGCTATTGCATTCTCTGGACACGCTCCCAGAGATTATCCATCCAAGCTTAGTTTTCTGTCCCAAGGTTTGTTTGACTTTTTTGATCTTCTCCAACATGAACGACGGCAACAGGTCAACTTCTTTTATAAGATCGATCCTGCTAGGCTCGTTGAATTGTGGTTCAGCAAGCTCGCAGCCCTTCCAGTCCTTGGCAACGTTTATCTTTATTCTCTTGTTTGGTAGAGCTTTTCGCAGATTTGGGCGCACCAACGCTTGCGTTGTCGTTTCAAAACTACTAGCAAATCTTGTTTTTATTTCCAGTTGCACACTACTTTTGACAACGTCGACTCCATTTGAAATCCCCTGCACTTCGATATTTCTTTTCATCCTCCGAAGTTTCAGAAGTTGCACTGCTTTCTCTGATATAAGCGTTTTTTATGAGCCTCCATCAATAAGGGCTCTCAACTGCTCATAATTTCCAGTTCTGTTTATACCCTTCGACCATTGAAAATGGTCAAAAAAGGGTATACTAACTTTGTGCAAATGTATGTAACAGGCAGAAGGAGGCGTGGGAGACCCCACAAAGTATATATATTCTTGCTCAGGATCACTAGTCAAGTCGATTAAGCCATGTCTGTCTGTCTGTCCGGATGTCTGGATGTCTGGGTGTCTGGATGTCTGATCTCAGCTATTATAAAAGCTAGAGACACCAAATTTGGCATGAAGGTTTCTGTTTATCCGGGACAGGTGAAGTTGATAAATCAAATCAATAATTTCATCTTTTTAGCTGATTTGCAAGCGACATATAAACGCTACAACATTCTGAGTAAGACTATACTAAGCTAATTATACAAGTAATACCAACATAACGTCAATCCGATCGGACAACAAACACAGAAGTAATTAAACAAAACCCTTGTTCGCTTTGATTTTGTATACAGACCAGCAAGCTGTGACGTCATTGCAATGCTCATGTGGGAAAGAAAAGGAAAGAGAACGCGAGCGCGTAGCGCCCTCTGTTGTTCTTCTCTTCTTTTCTATGCACACGCATTTTTGCATTCAAACGCACACACACACACATACATACATTTTTGCTTGACCAATAAAATGATACACGCATATACACGTATTTATACAAAGACGCATATAAAGTAGAAGTATTGTACAATTATTGACTCTTTACGTTTCAAAAAGATCGAAGGGTATCCCACTGTCGCGTGCCGCTCGACTGTTGCTCTTGTTTTTACTAGAATAAGAGCAGTGGCCAGTAACGTATCTTGTCCCTTATTCTGTTTAAGGCAATTACTAGTTACAACTTGATTCTTGGCTCCATCGTCGTGAAGCCAGTTACGATGAGCTTAAGGGCAACGATGGCATGTCCAGGTCTCTTTATAGTCTTTTATGTTGTGTGCTCCTTAGCATTTGTTGCAAAGCGAGATTTTGTTAACAAGCTCTCTACGTTTTCCAATTGACTCAGCGTTAAATTTCAAGCATTTGCCTATTTCATGCCCGTCTTTTTGGCTAAATCAACATTTCCAGTTTATTGGCCTTTTTCCTTCTTTCAGCAGTTTCAAGTCCATCAGCTGGTTGAAGCAATCAGCAAATATTATTGAAAAAAAAAAAAAAAATTGGCCGAGGACCCAACTAATAGGTGTACAACGAATAATCTCGCTTTTCTCGTGAAGTAAGCCCGTAGGTTTTTAGTATCGCTGATATCTTCCCTCGAATCAATGATGAGTGAGAAATTCTCGTAGAACGATTGCCACTCCTTTGGATCTCCGCTAAATTGAGACAGAGTCGTTTTCAGAAGTTCCGGCCTGTCGTACTCTCTGCTGCGTACTTCGTATATCTTCCTATTAAGTAGGTCAGATTACACATTGACATCGCAATCCATTTCCACTATCCTTTTCACGTCAAAGGCATTACTTTCATAATCTGCCTTTAAGGTATTTAGTGATAGTTGCACTTTTGACCAGAGGAAGTTTAATTTGAACTTCTGGTTTTGGAACGTAATCACATCGCTTCGATTAAGGTCGGCTTTGACTTCGTTCATGTGCTTCCTTAACCTTTCAGTGAGGGAGTCCGTGGCATCTACCAAGGGAACTGGGGTGCTCCGTGGTACACTTGCTCTTGCCCCTAATCTTTTTAGAGGTACTTGGCCTGGTATCCAGCACTTCTCTATGTCCAGTGTCCTCTAGCTGAGTCGGATCTTCGCCTATCGTAGCTACTTCGACCTTCATGTCCGAATCCAAATAACTCCGGACTGCAGCAAATGTGGACTCATATATCTTCTTGTTGAAGTATTGATGATCGGCAGGCCCAATCCTTACCAGCGCCGTGTGGTTGTTCTTGAATTGAGTACTCAATTCCCTAACTATCGATGAGTTCCCTCTCTGCGCTAGTTCCTCGTGGAGTTGTTGTCGCACTTCCATTTGCTTTTTAGGCCATGGATTTTAAAAAAATGCATTGTCTATTGTGTTTGTCGGAAGAAAAATAACAGGCAGAAGGAGGCATCTCCGACCCCATAAACTATATATATTCTGAATCAGTATCAAGAGCCGAGTCGATTAAACCATGTCTATCTGTCCGTCTGTCTCTCACATGACAAATACTTTTCCACGGGTGTTTTCCAGAAAATTGCATTTAAATCGGACTAAAAATAAGTGAGATATGATCCGAATTATACTCAAGTTGAACATACGTTCATGCGTATGCATGAATTATATAATATAATTAACATAAGACCTAATTTACCCAAGCATACCGAAGTTCAAATCTAGCGTCGGACACACAGCATTTTACTGAACTTTTTATTTTTATAGAATGGTAACAGAATCGGCTCAAAATACAACTTTGCCGATGAGACTTTAAATGAAGCAGTGGCTTAGTGGACAGAGTGGAGGACGGGGTAGTCCTTAAAGATTGTTTGAATGCGTGAGTTCAAAAGTCCTATGCGCGGCTGGGTGCAACTTTTTATTTAAATTATTTTTTTTTTGTTATTTTTTTTATTCGTATAAACTATAAGGAAAACTACAGTCGAATTATATATATATATATATCAATAAAAACAGTTTTCAAAAATTTTATTTTATATTTTTATGCAATATTTAAGACAATCAAAAGGTTACGAATGTTAGAGCGGGACGCCGATACATGCATGTCTGCATTTGCACATTTATGTTTTGTCACCCCGCTCTAACACACATCAATTGCCGTAATCGGCACACATACGAAACTGTTAGATTTGTGCAACATTCGACAGTTTATAAAAGTATTATAAATACATATGTTGCGCACCAAAAAATTAAACTATTATTGTTTGTTAAGCTATTAAATTATTTAATAGAAAAGAAAGAAGAAAAACATGTCACGGTGTGTCCCAAATATAACCGAACTTTATATTTAAATCATACAACATGCGTCTACAGAGCCATCTATTGAAAATTTTCAACATTAAAAAAACATAAAAAGATACATTCATCCTCTTCAAACGTACCTAACTTCATGTAAGTCGGATGACAGATGTAAAAGTGACAGCCATTTCAATAAAACCAAAAGTGTGCTAATGGTTCAAAAATAAAAGACAGAAAATAAAATTTTGTGTCAAACTTGAAAAAAAAATTTGCTGAGACATACGAATTAATGAAAAAAGTTTATTGTGATGATTGTATGAGTCGTACGCAAGTTTATACGTGGTTTCAACGATTTAAAAATGGTCGTGAGGATTTAAATGACGACCCTGGAGCAGGACGTTCATAAACTAGTAACCATGCTGAACTGGTGGAAAAAGTCCGTGAAATCATTGGTATCGGTGCAAATTTTACAACGAGAACGTCGGCTGAGGAATTGAATATGAGTAAAAACACTATTCGGAGAAATTTAACTGAAGATTTGTGGAAAAGAAAGGTCTGTGCGCGATTAGTTCCACATGCATTAAATGACGACCAAAATATCGAACGAAAATGAAAAAATTTTCAATGAAAAAAGGGATTTCTCTCATCGACCATCCTCCGTATTCGCTTGATCTATCACCATGTGACTATTTCTTATTTCCAAGCCTAAAAACGCTCTATGTTAAATGCGTTAAATGAAATCGCAAAACAGGACAGATTTGAAAAAAAAAATAGGGGAAAAAGTTTATCTGGCAGTTTATATTCATGGCATCACAAATTGAGGCGACGCAGACCGAATCTAAAAATAAAAGCTCATTTAGAAGCGCTTCTTTTATGGTCTGACAGTCTCCACTGTTGATCGCAATGAGGGACAGGAGCGCCGAAACAATTTCTTTGCGTTGCGCACTGTAGTATAATATAGCAAACCATGTATTTTGGGTCGCTGATTCCGAATCCGGCATCAGAAATTCTCCATCACGTCTGGATTTCGACATAACCTCAGAAAACAAAAAAATCGTTGAACTTCAACCCCTACGGACGTGTTTCTAACAGAGCTCTAGTAAAAATTGAAGTTTAAGTAAAAAAATTCAAGCCAAAGTGCAATTATTATATAAAAGCGAAAAGACGCTAATACATATTTATATGTGTTACAATAATTTATTTCTGTGCATAAAATAAACAAAAACAAGTGAAAACAATAAACAAAACAAAAATATACTCTGCCGCTCACAACTGTAACGCTCTCAGCTCTCCCGCTCTCAACTCTTCCGCTCTCAGCAACTTCAGAAACCAATACCACAACTGCAGCAACTATAGCAACAACAACTACTGTTTGCTATACTACAAATCCGATATGCTCTTCTTCAGCAAAAATTCAAACGCCTACAACCTCAATACCCGCTCCAACAACAACAAAAAAAACTCAATACTCTCTCCCAAACCAAAACTTAAAACGTCACCGAGACAATCAGTCTCCAAACGGTTCCAAAGATCTGAATAGCAACAAGAAACTGAAGAACAAAGCTCAAACCGCTATTCAAAAAACACTCAAAGAGTACTGGCTAGCCCAGCCAAACTCAAGCAACCCTTTTGAGTTATTAGCCCAAGATGATGAAGATGAAAACCAAACTGACAATGGAATAAGTGAAACTATAAATACACAAATGCAAATTGAGCCCAAAAAAACAAAACCTCCCCTTATATATGTACAAAATGTTGAAAATGTATATGCACTAACTACTGCCTTAAATGCATTTGAAGAAACAAGATATGAACTAAAACCACTGTCAACAAATGAAATAAAACTACAGCCACTGGAAACTATTCACTATCACAACATATTAAGACTATTAAAAGATAAATCGACCAAATACTACACCTTCAGACCAAAAGACCAAAGAGGGTTTAAGGTAATTCTCCGTAACGTCCATCATGCTACAGACAAAGACGATATTATTAATGAATTAGCTCAGCAAGGGCACGAAGTAATAAATTTACACAACATCCAACGCTACGACTCCAAACAACCATTGCCTCTGTTTTCCATTGAACTCAAAATGAAAGACAATAATAAAGACATTTATAAAATTGAGCACCTTCTTCACTGCAAAGTTATATTTGAGCCACCGCGACCAAAGCGAACACTCCCACAATGTACAAACTGCCAAAAATATGGACATACAAAAAATTACTGTACTAAAGACCCTATTTGTGTAAAGTGTGCTGGAAAACACAGCTCATCATCCTGTACTATTAACACAAGCTCTAACAGAACAAGCATTAAATGTGCACTATGCAGTGAAAACCACATTGCAAGCTACAAAGGTTGTATGGTGTACAGAGCACTGCAAATTCAACCAGTCGAACGCTACAGTCAGGTGCTGACTGTAGAAGGCCATGGATTATTATAGTATACCGTGTATCATTTATTTTCCGTTATTTATAAGGAAAATTTTGCATTATTTGGATTATTATTAAGCATTTAAAAATATAAACTTTATATTCTTATTATTCTATTCGAACGACACGCACAAATTTAATTGACGGATAGAAGAAGAAGAACGCATAAACAATGCGAAAGCGAATAGACAAGAATTATAAGCATTAGGTAGGGCAAAAGAGCAATAAGTTTATGTATGCATTTTTGCTTTTCCCAAACAGTAGTGGCGGCCGCAGAAGTTGCATAGTAGCTTAGTGGAGTGTGTGCCGAATTCGAAGACCGAGTTCGACAGTTGACAGTATTCGAGTTCGAATGCTGCCGCGATCAATGTGTGACATGTTTTCCTTTTTTTCTTTCTTTTCTATTAAATAATTTTAAATCTTAACAAACAATACTTTTTAAATTTTTTGGTACGCAACATATTTAATTAGAACACTTTTATAAACTTTGCCGAATGTTGCACAAATCTGACAGTTGCGTACATACGCCGAATACGGCACTTGATGTGTGTTAGAGCGGGATGCCGAAACGTAAATGTGCAAATGCAGACAAGCATGTATTGGCGTCCCGCTCTAACATTCGTAACTTATTGATTGTCTTAAATATTGCAAATAAAAAACATGAGATTTAATTTTTGAAAACTGTTTTTATTGATATTTAATTAAATAACTGTAGTTTTCATTTAAGCTTATAAGAATAAAAAAATAACCAAAAAAAAAAGTAATTAAAACAAAATGTTTCACCACCCGGCCGCGCAAGGGATTCGAACTCACACGCGCAAGACCGCTGTCCGCCACTCTAACCACTAAGCCACCGCCTCACTTACTGATTTATCGGCAAAGTTGCATTCTGAGCTAATTATGTTACCATTCTATGCATATAAAAAGTTTTGTAAAATGCTGTGTGTCCGACGATTCGAACTTCGGTATGATGCGTAAATTAGGTCTTAATATGCGCATAAGTATACGTTCAAATTGAGTTTAATTCGGATCATATCTCACTTATTTTTAGTCCGATTTCTATGAAAACACCCGTGGCAAGGTATTTGTCATGTGAGATGTACAACTTTTGTTTTTAGGTGTATATTGTGTATATTAAACTGTTATTACTGATTTACAGAGGCGGGAAGGGGCGTGGCCAAATTTCAAAAAAACTTTGAGACACCCGGATATACACGAATGTTGTCACAAAATTTTATGGCTCTAGCTCTTATAGTTGCTGAGATCCAGGCGTTCATACAGACGGACAGACGGACAGACGCACCGACGCACAGACAGACAGACATCAATCGACTCGGCTGTTGATACTGATTCAGAATATATATAGTTTATGGGGTCGGAGATGCCTCCTTCTGCCTGTTACGCACAAACTCGTCCCGACAAACACAGTAGACCATGAAGCTATAGAGCTCGATGGATTCAAAAAGGACTACATACAGGCTACTGTTATATCGAACCCAGACACAACGGGTCCAATAAATATATTTGCAGTTTATTGCCCACCTAAATTTAATAATACAAAAGACCAATACCTTGATTTTCTAAAATCACTGGGAAATCGGTTTTTGGCAGGAGGTGACTATAATGCCAAACACATAACATGGGGATCCAGACTTACCACTGCAAAGGGACGTCAACTGTATGAAGCAATAAGAAACAATAGTAGCCGTGTTCTAAGCACAGGAGAGTCGACTAACTGGCCAACTGATACCAATAAACTACCGGATCTAATTGACTTCTTCATTACAAACAAGAGCACATCGAGCGGCACGCGACAGTGGGATACCCTTCGACCTTTTTGAAACGTACAGAGTCAATAATTGTACAATACTTCTACTTAATAAAAATATCGTAACGTAAGCCTTTATATGCGTCTGTGTATGAATACGTGTATTTGCGTGTATTGGTCAAGCACAAAAGTTAACAAGTAACATAACTCTCGTGATCGGTCGTGTTTGGCTTTGGCTCTTGAAATTTTCATTCTGTTTTTGCCTTAACTCACTAATTAATTAGTTTTGTGAATTTAAAAGCAGTGCTAATTAGTCAATGGTAACTTTGTGCATACTTTATTAACATAGTGATCGTTGGTGTTATTAGTAATTAGCAATTTTAAATTGAATTCTGTGCATTTACTTTCGCTGGCGCGTCTTTCAGCGTCTTGTTATTTGTTTTTGTTTTTCCTTAATTTTCACACTCCTACGCTCTTTCGCTCTCTCACGTCTGCTACGCTCTCATAGTGCGCTGCTTTGTGTCAACGTAACAGCTGTAGTTGTTGTTTATTTTTTCTTCTCTCGCTTTAAGGTTACTCATTTACGCTCTCTTACTCTCACGGCTTAGTCGGCTCTCCGATTGAACTGCGTTTGTGTTAGTGTTCACTTGTTCAGCTCTCCTTTTGTAATCAGCTGCTCTCTGTAACTGTTATTTCCTAGCTTCTTTGCGTTTTGTTTTTGCTTGTTGCTTTCAATTTGTCTCTGTAAATAAATTTTTTGTTTTGGTGTTCCCTACTCACGTTGAGGCATATTAATTTTGCTTGAAATGGAGGCCTGTTGTGCAATCACACATAAGTGTTCGGCCGATTCAAAGCCGGACTTTGTCTCTTGCTGGTTATGCGACAAGGTCTTTCATGTCAAATGCGCTGGCCTAACCGTCCGCATTAAGGACAACATAAACAGCAAGTCTGGCCTTCATTGGTCTTGCGAAGCCTGTCGGGGTAAGGAACTCAAACTAAGTAATATTCTTAGGCAAACCAAATTGGAGTTCTATAAGCTGCACTTGGCCTTTTCAAAGCTACAATCAGAATTTATTGATGTAGAAGCTAAATTTAAATCATTTGACTTTGATGAGCCTATTAATTAACATACTCGCCGTCGACTTCTCCTGGCATAACTTCGCCTAGAATACGGAGCGACAATCTTCCGGCACCTCCAACCGTTCGTCCAACCTCCCCAACCACCCCGGCTGACTTACGTGATCCACCAACCCTGGTTGTCACCTCCCCTTCGCCTGTGCCGAAGAAGGCGCCAAAAACTGTTCCCAACACAAAAGCACTTGTTGTTGTGAAACCAAAGAAACTGGTTTTCGTTTCTCGACTTGCACCTGATACTTCGATTGAAGATGTAAAAACTTATATTCAATCAAAAATATCAGTAACAAATGTTGTTGTAGAGAAATTTAAATTTAATTATTCGCGAGATATCGCGTCTTTTAAAATAAGTATCCCTGCTGATAATTTTCAATCCGTTTGTAGCGGAACCTTCTGGCCCCCAGACTTAATTGTAAAGGAGTACTCTCCTAAACAAAAGAGTCGTACGGCGGTATCACTCCCTACAGCAGCTCCTTCTCCCTCTTCTAGTGGGACATCAAAAAACCAGTAGATTTAACCTCTCTTTTTCTTGCCTACCAAAACGTTAGAGGCCTTAACACTAAGCTTTCTAAATTGTATGTCGATTGTCTATCCTTTGATTATCACATTCTAATATTTACTGAAACTTGGTTGAAACCTGAAGTAGAAAATTGCTCAATCTTTCCTAATAAGTACACCTCTTTCAGATGTGATCGTTTATCACGAACTGGAGCTGTAAAGTCAGATATTTCTTCTGAATTTGTTTCAATAGACCATAGTTCTCTTTTGGAATTTGTATGTGTAAAGGTGAAACTGAATCAAATTTCAATTTATATTACCTGTTCTTATATTCCCCCTTCATCTGACATTTCCGTCTACTTGAACCATCTCTCATCTATCCAATCCGTTGCATCCAAACTATCTGATAGAGATTATCTACTAGTTTTTGGTGATTTTAATTTACCAGAAGTTGGTTGGTCATTTCAATCGGGTACTTTGGTGCCCTCTGTATTCAATTCTTTTTGAAATGCCCTTTCTGAACTTTCTTTATACCAACTTAATAATGTTCCTAATTGTAGTGGTAGAATTCTGCATTTAGTATTTTTGTCTGACTTACGACATAATACCATCTCTAGAATTAATCCTTTATTTCATCCTGAAGATCCCTATCATCCTACGTTTGACCTAGTTCTAACTCTGCCTACTCCTGTGCAAACTGCAACTGCTCCAAGTAAAGTAAAGTCGCGTTGTTTTCGTAAGACCGATTTTGAAAAACTTAATTTTTTTATTTTGGAACATGATTGGTCTTTCTTTTACTCATGTTCTGATTTAAGCACTTGCATCTCATTTTTTTATTCTTCCATGAATTCATTTTTTGATCAATGTGTTCCTCTTGCTTTTCCCGTAAAGTCCAACAGGCCACCTTGGTTCTCTCGTGAACTCATAAGATTAAAAAATTTGAAATCACGTTATTTTAAGAAATTTAAACTTACTGGTGAACCTTTCGATTTTTCACGATATACTTCTGCCAGAGCAAGCTTTATTGCTCTGAATGCAAGTCATTACAACGAGTATTTGAGACGTTGTCGTTTGCAGTTCGCCCAGGACCCTAAGCAGTTTTACAATTTCGTCAATCTTAAACGTAAATCTAATAGTTTCCCTTCGTCTTTATTTTTCGGAAAAAACGAAGCAAGCAGTGATCAGGCCGCTGCCGATTTGTTTGCAGACTTTTTTCAATCTACCTACTCAAATAAACTTTATACATCTTCCGCTCATCCATATCCTTACCCTATTAATAATTTTAACACCCTTTTCTGTCCTACTATTAACAAAACTTCTTTACTTAACGATCTAAAATCTGTGAAGCCTGTTTTCTCTCCTGGCCCGGATGGTGTTCCTGGATGTGTGCTAAGATTTTGTGCTGACTCCCTTCTTAAGCCAATCTTTAAGCTGCTTGACTTGTCACTATCTAATAGTCATTTTCCAACTATTTGGAAAAACTCTTTTTCCATTCCTCCTCACAAAAGTGGATCAAACCATGATGTGAAGAACTATAGGTGTATATCTAAATTGTCCGCTATACCTAAGATTTTTGAAAAAAATTTTATGGCTCAATTAACTTTTATGTGCAAATCAATAATTTCGCCCCATCAACACGGGTTTGTGAAGGCAAGATCTACAGCTTCTAATCTTTTAGAATTTTCATCCCGCGTTTTTTTAGGATTTCGGAAGAAAATGCAAACTGATGTTGTCTATACTGACTTCAGCAAAGCATTTGATTCCGTAAATCATAATCTTTTGATTCACAAGTTAAATTTGATCGGTTTCCCACAAAAGCTGCTTTTGTGGATATCCGATTATTTTACTAACAGGTCTCAACGAGTTCTTTTTAAAAACTGTTTATCAAAGCCTATCCTAGTAACTTCTGGTGTTCCTCAGGGCAGCCATCTCGGACCTTTGCTTTTTAACCTCTTTATTAATGATCTTCCTTCAATACTATTGCACTCTGATATCCTTATGTATGCTGATGACGTGAAACTCTTTTTGACGTACAGTGATCCTGTACGAAACTTCCTTCAAACAGATCTTGACTTGATGTTAGCTTGGTGCAGGCATAATCTGCTCCATCTTAACTGTTTGAAGTGCAAAGTTATGTTTTTTTACAGAGGTAGCTATCACGTCACCAACTATACATTTGATTTAACCCCGCTTTCAAGAATAACCGAGGTAAACGATCTAGGTATTCTCTTTGATCATAAACTGAAATTTGATCGTCACATTTCACAAACTGTAAATAAGGCATTTCGAGTACTTGGTTTCATCAAAAGATGGGCCAAAGAATTCAAAGATCCTTATACAACAAAATTACTTTATACTTCTCTTGTTCGTCCAATTCTTGAGTATGGTTCTTGCGTATGGTCGCCGCAATAGCAGATCACCAAGATAGAATTGAGTCTGTTCAAAAGCAATTTCTACTCTTCGCCTTACGTAGTTTTAGCTGGGTATCAGGTGTAGACTTACCACCTTACTCTAGTAGACTTCTTCTAATTAACCTACCTTCTCTTACTAACCGACGTATTATGCTAGGTGTTACATTTCTCTTTAAACTAATCAAGCATGATATAGAACCCCTACTCTGCTTAACCAAGAAACTTTTGCATTCCTTCTAGAGTTACTCGTAATTTTGTCCCACTTTCTTTGAACCTTTGTTTTAATAATTATAGTTTGCATGATCCTTTTCGAGTTCTCTGTGCTGATTACAATAGACTGTTTAGTGTTTTCAACTCGGAGTCCTCTCTTAATTCTATCAAACTGTCAATTCTAAATTATTTAACACTTCATCCTAACAATTAACACTAACCTACCGATCTGATTGGGTTTTACTGGGTTTTCCCCAATCTCTTGCAACAAATGTTGGATCGGTTTCTTTATTTTTACTATCCCAGCTTAAAGTTTAAAGTTTAAAGCTTAAACTTAAAATTTTTAATACTGTAAGGACGTTTTCTTAGGCTGGGGTACATATCTCAGTCTTTGCCAGGGTCTTTACAGAAAATTTGTAAATACTGAGACTACCAAGACTTTTAGTAAGGGGGGTGTTACTAGCAGGTCATGCCCTGCTGAGATATGTACAGGGTATACGAGGTGCACGTGGTCCACGTCGTGGACCATACTTGCTGGCCACGTGGTCCTGCCACCACGTGGTTTACCTGGAATGCACTTGTGTGTGTGTCGCGTGTCACGCGTGCCCGGCCGGCGACTTGTCGCGGGGAAGCGTCCGCGGCCGCAGGTGCCTTCGCTAACACTCCCACAAGCCGCTTCGTGGTGTATTCCACCACCGCAACTGGGTAAAGTGCCCGCTCACGCACCCGGCTTGCCAGCTATCGTCCGCCCACGATGCCGCTCACGGTCGATCGTTGGCCGTGCGGATCGCCCGTGGCCGCAGGTACCTGCGCCTGTGCTCCCACAAGTCGCTCAAATGGTGTATTCCACCAACGCAACCCGTTAAAGCACACGCTCACGCACCCAATTGCCAACTAGCGCTCCTTCACGGCACTCCTTGCGATCGGCCGTTGGTCATGCAGAACGCCCGTGGCCGCAGATGCTTGCGCCTATGCCCCCACCAGTCGCTCAATTGGTGTATTCCACCACCGCAACCTATTAGGGCACACGCTCACGCAGCCACTTGCCAACTAGCGCTCACTCACGACACGGGCGGCAGGTGTGTATGTCCAGAGTCGCCCACTGATCAGCGGAACACCGGCATGCCAGAAGTACGGCTCTGTATATACACACACGCCCGGCACACACGCACACGACACACTGACACACTGGGGAAGAATTTGTTTTAAAATAGTTCACGGCGGGTCATTTTATCACTTTTAATTATACACGTTTATTTTTATTTCGTTTTCTTTTCCTATGCTTTGCTCACACTTGTTGTCCTAATTTACAATGTCCCTGCCTGACTGCCTACTTCGCACCATACGCAGCGCATAACTGCGCTCTCAATATCCCTTTTACAGCTCACCTGCTATGTCCTGCGACAGGATCCATATCTATTTAAGAGGGGCGAGGGTCCTTGCTGGTCCTTGCTGGCACTTGCACACAAAACTTTAATGTTCACTTTTATTTTCTTTTATTTCGCGGGAGCTTTTCTGCCCGACTTTTATCGCTGCTCATCAAAGACTGTCCTGTGCCCTAGTTTCGCAGCTCGCACTTTGCTTCGCTGCCTTTGCTTTTGTCGCCGCTGCGTAAGTGTCGGCTGCATGGCGTCGCTGCGTTCGAACGATCGTGCCTTGCTGTTTTCGCTCTCTTCGCACTTCTTTGCTTGCATGGCTCGGCCGCTTGCCTAGCGTCGCTGCCTAACTGGCGCCGTCGCTTCAAAATTTGTCGCGATCCCGTTGCCTGTGTGCAGCTGCAGTCTATGCTCGCGCTCTGGGTACCGAAGCACCGTTACTTGTGCGCGTGTTATGCTCGAGCCTATGCACAAGCTCTGGGTGCCGAGGCACCGTTACTTGTGTGCGTGCTATTTTGTGTGTTACGCCGGGCGCCGATTGCTAGAGGGTTTGCGTATCTTGCGTGCCCTTTTCGTCGCCTCTGTCCCCGCCCCTGTTTTCTGTTTCGCTGTTCATGCTTGTGCCTACGTTTTCGGCCTGCGCTTATGACTATGTAACTGTCTATGCTCATATTTATAATAAGAACGCTGTGGGGTATATGCGACTTAAAGTAACTTATATTTATTTTATAGAAAAATAAGGTTTTATGTGCGCTGCTTCATGCGGCGTCACACCCCCCCTTTACTTCGCCGGGGTTAGGTAAATAAAAAATGAAAAAATTAAAAATTATAAAATAGAAGCGGGACGGGGCGCTTCTTCATCTCGTCCCCCCCCCCTTGGTCTCATCCTTAATTGGTGGTGTCGCCGTGGTCCTAACGCCGCTCCAGGATGGTGACCGCACCGTGACTCGTGATGCGGGCTCGGAACCGCGTCCCGGCCCCTTCCAGGAGCAAGCACGCTGCCTTGCGGGGGTGCCGCTCTAAGTGGGCCTCGACCCGGTCGATCACGCGGCGAGGCAGCCAGTGGTCGTAGGTGGGGACCCTCCACTCACTGGGCGCTGGGGCCCACTGCTCCGGCTGTGGCCGTCCCGGTGTTTTCGGGGTAGCGAGCGCGGTCGGGTCCGCGGTGGTCTCCTTAGCCGCCTCGTCGGTCCGGATCATGGCCAATAAGGCCTCCCCAAGCTCCATCCGATGGTCGATGATGGGGCGCGCGGGTGCTCGGGGTCCGTCGTCCTCCGACTCCTCCTCAGAGGACGAGGGAAACGGTCCGGCCCGTACCTTCACGTACACACTCTCCCCCTTCAGAATGCTCTTTAGGGGGGGCGGCGTGACGATACGCCATGTCCGCGTATGCGGGAAGACCGGCCCGTCTCCCGTCGTGCAAGCCTGGCCTGCAGTCGGTGATTGCTCCTGGTTGAGCAATGGCATTGACGGGAGTGTCTGATGACCCTCCTGCGCGGGGCTATGTCGACCCGGGGATGAAGGTGATGGTGCCAGGGGTGTCGACCGGTCGTCCTCGCTGGTCGGGCTATAGTGCCCTGTCAGCTCCGGATCCTGGGTGGCGGGTGTTACCGCTGGAGTGCCCGCGAGGCAATGGCCCGGGAATCGTCGCGTCGCGACCAGGTCCTCGATGCTCCATGCTTCGGCCTCCGGGATCTCCATCTCGGGGGGAAACATCAGAGCCTCCTCGCTCTGCGTCAAGGGGGGCAGGTCGGCGAAAGCCCACTCCTCGATCAGCAACTCGATCGTGTCGTCCCCCGCCGACCGCTGGTCAGGCAACTGCCAGTCGCGATCCGCCTCGGGGCTATAATTTTAAAGGAGTTACTTAATGTAATACTAAAAGGTGCTTAAGAAATATTATTTTCCTATCGGGCCCTAATATGGTGCGAAGCTTGAAACCCTGACTGGCTAATGTCTTATGCGAAAATACAAAAGTTAAGAATATCATGGTATAAACGGTTAACGTGGTTAGTGGGAGCCTGTCGCCCCCGATACCTGTCGATCCTCGCTGGTCGAGTCTTCCTCGTGGAATGCCTTAAGGTCGGCTAGTCCTGCGCTGCGTCGCTGCTTCGTCCCAACCTTTTGGAGTCGAAGGATCGTGGGCGAGATGTATTTTATGACCCGGTAGGGGCCGTCGTAGCGAGGTGCCAGTTTGGCCGCAAATCCGTCGGCTGCTTTCGATAAGTGATGCTGCTTCAGGAGTACGAGGTCGCCAACGGTCGGCCTCCATTCTCGGCGGCGTAAATTGTAATATTTTCCCTGGTCTGCGCTGGCCTGTTGTGCGTTTTCAGCGACGGTCTTGAACACGTCCTGCAGGTGTCGTTCCTTCTCCTCTGGCGTCCTTGGTTCCACTCGTATGACCGGGGTTACCTCTTCATACAAGGCTCCCGGCAAACGAGGCTCGCGTCCTTGTATAAGATACGCGGGGCTAAATCCGGTTGTGTCCGAGGCGCTCGTATTGATCGCCAGGCTGATCTCTGGGAGGCGCTCGTCCCATGTCCGCTGCTGGTCGTCCAGATACTGTGCCACCATTGTCTTCACAGTCCGGTTGACCCTCTCCGTGGGGTTCTGCTGCGGGGTGTACGGCGCGGTGTGTTGCAGAGACATGCCCAGTTGTCCACAGAATGCGGCGAAAGCTCGGCTCGTGAATTGCGTCCCGTTGTCGCAGACCAGCATCTTCGGTACTCCAAACCTGGCCAGGATTCGCTCGCGGAACGAGCGCATCAGGTGAGTGGCCGTTGCCTTGCGCAAAGGCACCAACTCTACCCACTTTGAGAAGGCGTCGAAGAATACCAGTAGCATGGTATTCCCGTGAGTGGAGCGTGGGAGTGGTCCAACGAAGTCCGCACAGAGTACGTCGAATGGGGCGTGTACTTGCCTCGTGTGCATCTGTCCCGGTGGCTTGAGTTGGCTGACCTTAAATTTCTGGCAGGTCTCGCACTTCCGTACGTATCGTGCTACGTCCCGGAAAAGACCCGGCCAGAAATACCGCTGACGAATCCGGTTGAGTGTTTTCCGCACTCCCTGGTGTCCGGCTGTGGGTTGGTCATGACACTCGTCGAGTACTCGTTGGCGTTGTGGCTTCGGCACACACAATTTCCAAGGTGTGTAGTCCTCGTCGTCAGGTCTGAATCCTCCCCGTCGGTAAAGTTGGTCGTTCTCTCGCAGATATTCCGGGTATTTCTCGGGTTCCCTCTTGATAAGGTCCAGCATCCGAGTCGTCCACGTACAGGGTGGTTTCTCCTGGGTGACTTGTTGTAGTGTTTCCAGAGGCTGTCTGGACAAAGCGTCGGCCACGATGTTCTGGTCTCCGCGGCGGTAATGCACGTTGAAGCGGAACTGTTGAAGCTCTAACGCCCAGCGCGCAATCCTTCCCGTCGGGTTCTCGATGCTATTTAGCCACTTCAACGCTAAGTGATCCGTGACTACGTCGAACTCGTAACCCTCGAGGTAACACCGCAGCTTTCTTATCGCCCACACAATGGCCAGGCACTCCTTCTCCGTAGTCGAATAACGGCTTTCGGCTACTGAGAGGCGTCGGCTTGCGTACGCGATGACTCGCTCGGTTCCCTGGATCTGTTGTGTCAGCACGGCTCCCAGTCCAATGTCGCTCGCATCCGTCTGGAGGGTGAAGCGCTCGGCAAAGTCTGGGCAGGCTAGGACTGGTGCTTGCGTGAGACTCGTCTTCAACGCCTCGAACGCTCGCTGCTGGTCCTCGCTCCACACCCATTTGCGGCCCTTCTTCAGCAATGTTGACATGGGTTGTACCAGGGTGGCGAAATTTGGCACAAAACGCCGGTACCAGGACGCGATACCTAGACATCTCCGTAGTTCTCTGACGGTTGTTGGTGGCTGGAGCTCCTTGATCGCGGCGATCTTGCCAGGATCGGTGTGTATGCCACCTTCACTGACCTGATGCCCGAGGTAGATGATACTCTTCTTGAAGAAGCTGCATTTGGCCTTATTCAGGCGCAAGTTCGCGTTTCGGAGCCGCCGGAACACCTCTCGAAGGTTGTCCATGTGTTCCTGCAGGGAACGCCCCACCACGATGATATCATCGAGGTATGCGAACGCGTGTGGTTCCATATCCGGCCCGATGACTCCATCCAGTGCGCGTTGAAACGTAGCCGGGGCCGAGTGCAATCCAAATGGCATCACCTTCCAGTGGAAAAGGCCTCTGCCGGGCACAGTAAACGCAGTGTACTCTCTGCTGCTCCGGGCCATAGGTATTTGCCAATACCCGCTCTTCAAGTCCAGTGTGGATATGTATTTCGCGTCTTTGAGTTTCTCCAGGATGTGGTTGATCCGTGGTAACGGGTAGGCGTCTGGGATGGATTTCGCATTGAGCTGGCGATAATCCACACACATTCGCATCTCTCCCGTCTTTTTCCCAACAAGTACAATGGGTGCACTGTATGGGCTCCTGGATGGCTCGATTCTCCCATCTCGCAGAAGTTCATCAACTTGCTCATTGATGATTTTCTGCATGGCCGGATTTTTCGGGTAGTACCTCTGCTTGATAGGGTACTCATCCCGCATGGTGATGGTGTGTTCCGCGATGGATGACACGCCCGTCAAACCGTCGAACTGGGCTAGCTCAGACTGTAGAAAGGCCTCCACCTGTTCTTCGTCTGTAGCCGCACTTGCTCCTTGTGTCACGACGCCCCGCAAGGCGGCGTGGCTAGTTGTGGGCCGCCTCCTACGGCGTCGCCGCTTGATCGGGCCTCCCACGTCGATTTGATCGTCTGCGTTGTTTCGTTGTTCTGGTCGTTCCGTTGATCCTTGATGACGCACCTCGCCTCGTTTGCTCGGTGGTCCCGTAGATCCTTGCTGACGCGCCTCGCCTCGTTCGCTCGGTGGTCTCGTTGACTCCTGTGGACGCACCTCGCCTCGTTCGCTCGGTGGTCTCGTTGACTCGTGTTGACACACCTCCTCGTTCGCTCGGTGGTCTCGTTGCTCCTGTCCGCTCGTGTTGCTGTTGAGTTGAACACCTCGCCTCGTTTGCTCGGTGGTCCCGTAGATTCATGTTGTTGTGTCCTTCGTGTCCTGGTTAGTTTGTCGGGTCTCTCTCGTGGTGCTCCTTGCTGCTGGTCAACCTCGCCTCCCCCGTCTGGTCGTGTCTCCGTGCCCTGTGTGTGTGCCTCGTCCGGGGCCCCGGTTCGCCTGAAAGGGTTCTTCCGACGTGCCATGGGGCAAGCCGGTGGTAAGACCGCGCTCCTAGGGTTGTCCTGGGCCACTGGGTCCTCTGCTGCTCGTCGGGATGTCCCGGGCGTCGGTGTTGCCTCCTCCAGTGTGTTCTGCAACCGTAGTTTTGCTTGGCCACACCCCAGGGTCGCTTCGATGCCGCACAGGAAATCCATTCCCAGGATTACTTCATCCAGAATGACGGGCAGTACCAGCATTGGCACTGTCGTCTCCTTCTGCCCGAGTTGAATCCTCACCCGTAGGGCTCGTGTCACGTCTCTCGACGATCCATCCGCTAGTTTGATGCGGATCAGGGCTGCTCGCTCGTTCTCCGGAGTACTCAACCTTGCGGCCATATGCTCGCTGATGAAGCTGCGGGTGGCCCCCGTGTCGACCGTGGCATCCGTCATCACGTCCTCGATCCTGACATGTGCGACGACCCGACCGTTGCTGCACCTGAGGGGTGTTATTCCTGGGAACTGCGGTGCGGCGTCTCCAAACTGTTCCCTCTCGGCTGAAGACGCGCAGCATTTCCCGAAGTAGTCCGTCGACAGCAGTCCACTGTCCGCACACCATGTCGTCCGCAATCCCAGCAGAATAGTACGCGGTTATTTCGGCAGTCCGCCTGCATGTGCCCGGGTTGCGCGCAGTTATGGCACACTCGCTGAGCGTCGCTCCTGGTGGCTCCTAGTGGTGTCGCTTGTGAGGGAGCTGCCATTGTTGCCGGTGTTGTCGTTGCGTTCCGTGTCGTTGGCGGATTCGGGGACTTCGGTTCTTCTCTTCGTTGGGCCGGATGGTTTGTTCCTTGTCGCTGCAACTCCTTGGTCGTCTCGTAGGTGATCACGAGTTTGTCCAGCTGCGCCAGCGTTCCAAACTCGTGACGACGCGTGAACAGCTGGTACTCCGGCATCATGTTGTCGTAGATCCTGTCCAGCTCCTGCTCCTTGGTGTACTTCGCGCGTCGCATCATCAGCCGCAGTGCCAGCGCGTAGTCGCGGAAGCGTTCACCTCGGCGTTGGGTTCGGCTTCTGATGTCGTCTTCGAGTCGTTGAAAATAGCGCGGGGGGAGAAAGAAGTCCATGAATTCCTGTTTGAATTCTTCCCAAGTGACTTGGTAGAGAGTGTTGACTCTAAACCAATCCTCGGCCTGGCCCGTCAGCACGTTTGCAACTGCCTGTGGTAGTTGTTGCACGTCGATGCTGTACAGCGCCGCTTTCTCCTCTAGCTGCTCGATGAATCCCCAAGGATCGGTCGCGTCGCCATTAAAGGCTACGCCCCATTTCCGGACACGGTCGGCCAACTCGTACGGGGCTACCCATTTGTGGCCCGGTCCGCTGCTCCCAACGTTGACCGAAAACGTGGCATTTGGCGCCGGGACGGGTAATGTGTGTCGACTGATAGCGCTCCTCGCAGGACTCGCTGCTCGTCGGGCCTCGAGACTCGGGATAGGGATAACACCCTCGGAGTCATCTTCCATCGGTGCCGGCGATGCGTCACGTGAGCGCGTCCCAGTTTGTTTGGGATCCGGCGTGACCGCGTTTCCCAGACTTGTCTCAAGTTCCAGCAGTCGCTGCAACTGGTCCTTGGACAAGTCTCCTTGGCCGGCAAATGCTACCAGGCGACTCCGCATTTCCTCCACTGTGCCGTTGGTGTCCAGTCCGAACTCCTTCAGGATGAGCTGTAGTTCGCTCTTCCGACGGAAAGCGATCCAGCGTGTTCCCATGCCTTTTGTTAAATTTGATGCGCGATTAAATTCGTTGAGTAGAGTAGACGTGGCGACGGTGAACTCCTGTTGAGCGTTGATCTTTCTATTGAATTGCTAAAAATCTCCGACGAGATTTTATTGGCACGTGGGTTTGCGGGAATAATTTAAATCTCCGGCGAGATTTCTTGACTCGTAGACGAGAAAGATATTTCAAATCTCCGGCGAGATTTCTTGTTTCGTGGACTAGTTTTAAAAAAGTTTAAATCTCTGGCGTAGTCTAGTACTTGAGGAGTGTCACGATGTTCACTCTTTGCCTGCCCGATCTCAATTGCCCGTTTTAGTATTTGACACCGAGTCTTATATTTGTTACCGATGTTGTCAGTTCGCATGCCCGATCACGACTGACTCCCTCGGTATTCGATACCGAGTCTTATAGCTAGTCTGCGCCGGCTGGGCCGACGCCAGGACAAGGTAAAGCAATATAAAAGAGACCAGAAAGGTCAAAGTTCGCGCATACGTCAGTATGCGCAGTAGTCGTAGACACGTGGACAAAATTTCCTATGAATTTTCTATGTTTCTTTTCTCTAGCTACAGGAATTCTATGCTTTTATTTCATGTCTGCGTTGCTATATGTTTGAACTATGGTACGGGGGAACTAGCTTGTGTTGTATGTCTTATGCTTCCCTACTATACCCTGTAAAATTTGTATTGTGGGTCTTTAATCCACTAAAAGGTGGTAAATTCCTCAAACTAAATGTCTAGCCTTAGTAGTCCCTGCTCGGGCGCCATCTGTAAGGACGTTTTCTTAGGCTGGGGTACATATCTCAGTCTTTGCCAGGGTCTTTACAGAAAATTTGTAAATACTGAGACTACCAAGACTTTTAGTAAGGGGGTGTTACTAGCAGGTCATGCCCTGCTGAGATATGTACAGGGTATACGAGGTGCACGTGGTCCACGTCGTGGACCATACTTGCTGGCCACGTGGTCCTGCCACCACGTGGTTTACCTGGAATGCACTTGTGTGTGTGTCGCGTGTCACGCGTGCCCGGCCGGCGACTTGTCGCGGGGAAGCGTCCGCGGCCGCAGGTGCCTTCGCTAACACTCCCACAAGCCGCTTCGTGGTGTATTCCACCACCGCAACTGGGTAAAGTGCCCGCTCACGCACCCGGCTTGCCAGCTATCGTCCGCCCACGATGCCGCTCACGGTCGATCGTTGGCCGTGCGGATCGCCCGTGGCCGCAGGTACCTGCGCCTGTGCTCCCACAAGTCGCTCAAATGGTGTATTCCACCAACGCAACCCGTTAAAGCACACGCTCACGCACCCAATTGCCAACTAGCGCTCCTTCACGGCACTCCTTGCGATCGGCCGTTGGTCATGCAGAACGCCCGTGGCCGCAGATGCTTGCGCCTATGCCCCCACCAGTCGCTCAATTGGTGTATTCCACCACCGCAACCTATTAGGGCACACGCTCACGCAGCCACTTGCCAACTAGCGCTCACTCACGACACGGGCGGCAGGTGTGTATGTCCAGAGTCGCCCACTGATCAGCGGAACACCGGCATGCCAGAAGTACGGCTCTGTATATACACACACGCCCGGCACACACGCACACGACACACTGACACACTGGGGAAGAATTTGTTTTAAAATAGTTCACGGCGGGTCATTTTATCACTTTTAATTATACACGTTTATTTTTATTTCGTTTTCTTTTCCTATGCTTTGCTCACACTTGTTGTCCTAATTTACAATGTCCCTGCCTGACTGCCTACTTCGCACCATACGCAGCGCATAACTGCGCTCTCAATATCCCTTTTACAGCTCACCTGCTATGTCCTGCGACAGGATCCATGTCTATTTAAGAGGGGCGAGGGTCCTTGCTGGTCCTTGCTGGCACTTGCACACAAAACTTTAATGTTCACTTTTTATTTTCTTTTATTTCGCGGGAGCTTTCCTGCCCGACTTTTATCGCTGCTCATCAAAGACTGTCCTGTGCCCTAGTTTCGCAGCTCGCACTTTGCTTCGCTGCCTTTGCTTTTGTCGCCGCTGCGTAAGTGTCGGCTGCATGGCGTCGCTGCGTTCGAACGATCGTGCCTTGCTGTTTTCGCTCTCTTCGCACTTCTTTGCTTGCATGGCTCGGCCGCTTGCCTAGCGTCGCTGCCTAACTGGCGCCGTCGCTTCAAAATTTGTCGCGATCCCGTTGCCTGTGTGCAGCTGCAGTCTATGCTCGCGCTCTGGGTACCGAAGCACCGTTACTTGTGCGCGTGTTATGCTCGAGCCTATGCACAAGCTCTGGGTGCCGAGGCACCGTTACTTGTGTGCGTGCTATTTTGTGTGTTACGCCGGGCGCCGATTGCTAGAGGGTTTGCGTATCTTGCGTGCCCTTTTCGTCGCCTCTGTCCCCGCCCCTGTTTTCTGTTTCGCTGTTCATGCTTGTGCCTACGTTTTCGGCCTGCGCTTATGACTATGTAACTGTCTATGCTCATATTTATAATAAGAACGCTGTGGGGTATATGCGACTTAAAGTAACTTATATTTATTTTATAGAAAAATAAGGTTTTATGTGCGCTGCTTCATGCGGCGTCACAATACTTAATTTTTTATTTTAATTCTTAAATTTTATTTTAATCTTAAACAAATTAAAATTAATTAATTTTATATTTTTAATTTTTATACATAATTCTTTTTAGTCGACTGCAATTAGTCGACATTAAATAAATAAATAAAAAAAAATGTATGTGTGTGTGTGCGTTTGAATGCAAAAAATGCGTGTGCATAGAAAAGAAGAGAAGAACAACAGATGGCGCTACGCGCTCGCATTCTCTTTCCTTTTCTTTCCCACATGAGCATTGCAATGACGTCACAGCTTGCTGGTCTGTATACAGTATCAAAGCGAACAAGGTTTTTGTTTAATAACTTCTGTGTTTGTTGTCCGATCGGATCGGATTCTGACGTTATGTTGGTATTATAATTAGCTGAATATAGTTTTACTGAGAATGTTGTATCTTTTATATGTCGCTCGCAAATCAGCTAAAAAGATGAAATTATTGATTTGCGTGGGCGGGGGGCGGCGCACCCAACATTTGAAATAAACTTCACCTGTCCTGGATAAACAGAAACCTTCATGCCAAATTTGGTGTCTCTAGCTTTTATAATAGCTGAGATCTGTGTGTTCATCCGGACATCCAGACACCCAGACATCCAGACAGACATGGCTTAATCGACTTGGCTAGTGATCCTGAGCAAGAATATATATACTTTGTGGGGTCTCCCACGCCTCCTTCTACCTGTTACATACATTTGCACAAAGTTAGTATACCCGTTTTTGACCATTTTCAATGGTCGAAGGGTATAAAAATATAACATCTGAGAAACTAACAATAAAATCATGCCTAGACCTCTCTTCCGACCATTCGCCAATATTAATTACACTACATGGTGGACTAGAAGAAAATAACAATGACTTCCCTTGATTTAACCACAAGACAAATTGGAATATGTTTCGCGACATTTTGGAACAGAACATGGAAATAAATATCTCACTAAAGACAAACAACGAACTGGACTCCGCAATAGCATATTTAAACGACAACATCATATATGCAGCGACGCAATCAACACCACCTATAAAAATGATTACGTTAAATAAAACTTCCGCTTTTATTATAGACAAAATCAGACAAAAACGTAAACTTAGGACGATATGGCAAAGGACTAGGCACCCAGAAGATAAAAACAAACTTAATAGAGCAACAGTCGAGCTCAAGAGATTTCTCATGAATGAAAAAGATAACCGGCTTTAATACTACCTCAGTAAACTTGGAACCTCCTTATCTACAAATTATTCCCTATGGAATGCGACCAAAAAATTGACAAACTCAACTATACACAAGCCACCTATAAAAAGAAACAACAACACATGGGCGAGATTAAACAAAGAAAAAGCAGACACTCTTGCTGAACATTTTAGAACCTCATTTACCAATGACATGGACAGCGGCAATGTTGAGCTTCCAACACAAATCACCAACTTAGACTGTGCAATAAAAACTATAAAAAAGGCAGAAATTAAATTTCACATAAAGCAAATTAAAAAAAAAAGAAAGCCCCGGATACGATTTAATCGGAGGAAAAATTCTTAAAGAACTACCAGGCACTATAATTACCTATATTAGAAACTTGTTTAACGCAATTCTTCGATTGCAATACTTTCCCATAACTTGGAAGGTAGGCCTAATTAAAGCGATACCAAAACCAAATAAAAACGCTAATACTGTAAGCTCGTACAGACCAATCAGCTTGTTACCTGTCCTTTCAAAAGTATTTGAAAAAATCCTATTTCGGCTTTCGGAAGAAGCATTCGACTGTCCAACAGGTCCATCGAGTAATAAACAAAATAACAGACGACTTCGACAAAAAGAAGTTTTGCTATGCTGTGTACTTGGACATTGCTAAAGCATTTGATTAAGTATGGCACAAAGGACTACTACATAAACTAAGAAATATATTACCACATAACCTATATACCATACTCCAAAGCTATATAACCCACAGATATTTCTATATTAAATACGACGATGATTGCTCAGATATTATGCCAGTGTCAGCGGGTGTTCCCCAAGGTAGTGTGCTTGGGCCCATATTATACCTCATATATACCTCCGATATTCCAATGCCAACTCCTCCTGGATCAATGATTGCGACGTTCGCAGATGATACTGTACCAATGTCTTCAAGTGTGTGCGAAAAAACAGCTGCACAGTGCACTACAACAAATCATGACACAAACAGTATCCTGGTTTGAGAGATGGGGTATTGAGATAAATAAGGACAAAACTCAACAAGTAATATACACAAAACGACAACCCAAAAATTTCGCAATTAAAATCAATGACAATCAAATATCATTGCACCCTTATGCTAAGTACCTTGGACTAACCATTGACTCAAAACTAACATGGAAACAGCACATTCTAAATAAACGAAATGAAATAAAATACAAATTTCGACAATTTAACTGGCTAATAGGAAAACATTCAAAACTAGAATTACATAATAAAATTGCAATATACAAGGCGATAATAAAACCAATATGGACGTATGGAATAGAACTCTGGGGAACTGCTAGTAAATCCCACTTACAGCTAATCCAGCGAACCCAATCGAAAATGCTCAGAATAATTACAAAAGCCGAATGGTACGAGGGTCGTTTGATAAGTCCGTGACTTTTTGAATAAAATATATTTTTTTCGTCAAAGAAGCGTTTTATTTCTCAACATAATCTTCTTTTAGCTCTATACATTTAGTCCAGCGTTTTTCCAATTTTTTTATTCCTTCCAAATAATAGGTTTTCTCAAGGCCCTCAAAATAGTCGTTTGTTTCTGTGATGACCCGAATCTCTTACCGCCGAGCCATTTCTTCATGTTTGGAAACAAAAATAGTCACAGGGGGCTAAATCTGGAGAATATGCTGGATGGGGTAGCAGTTCGTAGCCCAATTTATGAAATTTTGCCATGCTGACACGAAATTCACTTTTTTCCATTTTCGTTAAAATTCACGAGATCGTCTGCTTTCAATGCCTATAAAACGCAAACCAAAAAACGCAGCTTTCTCAAAATTTTACAGTCAGCTGTTAATCGATAACTGCTGACAGGAGCAGTGTTGTATTTAGAGCAGGTGCGCGGCAAATACAAAAAGTCACGGACTTATCAAACGACCCTCGTACATCAGAAACGAAGATATCCATAATGATTTAAACATTGAGAGAGTCGACGAAACTATTAAAAAATGCAGCAAAAAACACACGAATCAACTACTTAGCCATCAAAACTTAAACTTGAGACTAATACCGATGAGAGAGTTGGAACCAAGAAGATTAAAACGCAGAACTCGAACAGAATTAAACCATTAACTTATTAGCGTACCCTTGCAATGGGAAGGGCCGCTACACTTTTTTTTAAAGAAAAATAACAAAAAAAAAAATGTATTTTGACCTTAGTTCGAATCCGAAGTCAAAATTTACACTAGACGTCTAAGTTTTGATTTAACCTCAAAAAACTCCACAAATTTTTGGAGCCCCGTTAAATAATGGGTGGTCATGATCGAGTAACGCGATATATGTATGTTTACATATGTTTTTTGACTTTCCAAATCCGAATCTGAAGACAAAATGTTCCTATCACGTCCAAATTTCAACCTAACCTAAAAATTTTTTGAAAAACTTCAAAAATTTTGAAACTTTTTGATTTTGGATTATGGCATTTGGTCAATTATGTACAGTCACGTTTTCATTTTTTTGTTTTTTATTTACTAAATTAAACTTTTGAAGTAAAAAATCATTACTCACATGAACCTTTTCAAAAATGTGATAAAATAACGGTCAAAAGGACTTGTATCAACGGGAAAACTTTTTTATATCATATTCAAATACCCCCTTATCTAATAACAAAAACGAGATTAGACGTCCAGTGTAAGTTTTGACTTCGGATTCGGCCTTATAAGGTCAAAATACATGTTAAAGAATGTATCGCATGCCCAGATCAGGATTCTATATCTTTTGGGGCATATTTAAAGGTTTTTCAGTTTTTTGAGGTTATGTCTAAATCCAGACATGATGGAGAATTTCTGATTCGGGAATCCGGATTCGGAATCAGCGACCCAAAATACATTTAACTGCATATGCCGCATACCCAGATCATGACACTTTTTTTTGTGAGCCTGTGTAATTAATTTCTCCTCATATTTAATAATGATCTAATTGGATTTGATCAATAGCTTAAGATTGTCCTATAGTTTATATTTGGTTAATTGAAATAAAAGTTATGTTTGGACTCACGTTTTCGCCACATACAAGGTTTATTTTAACTACAGTATAATGTGCTCAACAATTACCTGCATGCGCAGGATACAAGCTTTTTATACGCTTCGACCATTGAAAATGGTCAAAAAAGGGTATACTAACTTTGTGCAAATGTATGTAACAGGCAGAAGGAGGCATGGGAGACCCCACAAAGTATATATATTCTTGCTCAGGATCACTAGCCAAGTCGATTAAGCCATGTCTGTCTGGATGTCTGGGTGTCTGGATGTCCGGATGAACACACAGATCTCAGCTATTATAAAAGCTAGAGACACCAAATTTGGCATGAAGGTTTCTGTTTATTCGGGACAGGTGAAGTTTATTTCAAATAATGGGTGGCACGCCCCCCGCCCACGCAAATCAATAACTTCATCTTTTAAGCTGATTTGCGAGCGACATATAAAAGATACAACATTCTGAGTAAGAATGTCCTGCTTGTGGGACACAGTGCGCATCGCTCTGACGTTTTACAGAGAATTAGCCAACAACATAGTACATGTAAATTTTTTTTTTTTTTTTCAAAATTCAATTAAAAATAAAATAAGAAGCGACCGCCAAATAATTTTTTCACCTAAAACCTTGACAAATATAGCCCTATCAGTGAAAAAAATTTAAACAAAATCGAAGATGTGGGCAGCTATTTAACTTTTACCAAGATTTTTTTAGAGTTGAAAAATAGAGCGCCGCAGCCCCAAAATGTTTGGAAAAATAAAGTCGCGCGCGCGATGTAGGAGATGTAGGCAGCTATTTAACCTTTACCAAATTATTTATTCGGGGACATACATATGTACATATGCATATAGTTTTAATCAGAGTTTCAACCAAATTATAAAATTCAATGCGCCAAACGATTGTTTCCTACAAGCATATCAAAATTCACATGTGTTCGTCGAATTCGGCAAATGAAAAAAAAGAAAAGACCGCTATGCGAAGAATTGTGTGAACAAAAGTAACGGCAATAGCGTTGATTCTCTCACTTCTTAATTTTCTTTCGTTCGTATACAACAGTAATATACCAGTGTTGCTAGAATGTTTGAGCGAAAAAAAGCTAGATTACAAATAAAAAAAGCTGCAATGTATGGAGTTGCAAATAAAAAGTAGCTGACTGCATGTAGTTGCCAGTATATAAATAAGCTACGAGTAGATAGAGCAATATTTTTGATTTTACCCCGCTGTTGAACAGTGAAAAAAGAAAGATTTGACGGGAAAAAAGCTGACCTGGCAACACTGGCCAATACATACATGAGGATATGCAGAAAAAGAATACTCAAAGAGCGGATTTTACTCATTTGATTAACCCCAGCCGCCGAAGTGTTTTACGAGTGAGTGATCGGCTCTCTTCGTTTGCACTCTCGAAGCGTACAAAGTCATCAGCTCAGTCGCACAACGACAGCGGATGAATAAACATATGCGTACTTCCCTGCGTTGTGCGACCGTTTCAATGTGTGCGTATGTGCATGAACTAACTCGGATATGAATGTTTACATTGCTTGAGAAGTTTGACAAAAGGCTTATGGTCGGGTCAGAGCGCTGCAGCCTGAAGGCGATTTTGTGTTTCGGCATCACGAGCCAAGGTACTGAGGCACGTGAGGCAAAATGATTATCTTGCGGCGAAAATTTTATGAGAATAGTTTTATATTGAAAATGGTCAAAAAAGAAGAGGAAAAATGCAGTGTTGCAACTTAAATGTTTTTAAATATCGTTTTGGTGTCCCTAAAGTATGCTCTTTCATATATGTATATACATAGTTAAATTGAAAATATTGGGTTGCCCAAAAAGTAATTGCGATTTTTCATATAGTCGGCGTTGACAAATTTTTTCAACAGCTTGTGACTCTGTTATTGCATTCTTTCTTCTGTCAGTTATCAGCTGTTACTTTTAGCTTGCTTCAGAAAAAGAGTGCGCGAAATTTTGTTTACATTTGTTTCGAGTTCTCTTTTTCTTCTTTATATCGTTTTAATAGAGCTTTCTGTTTACATGTTATATTTTCAGCCGTTTCTATCTCTTCAATTTTCTTATCCCAAACTAAAATGTTAGCATCATACCAGTTTATTTCTTCCACAGCTTTACGTTTCTGTATCCTATAATGGCCATGAGCCATTGTATTATGTAAATCTGGTTCTACAACTCGTTTGAAAATGGTCAAAAAAGGGTATACTAACTTTGTGCAAATGTATGTAA
Source organism: Zaprionus gabonicus (assembly GCA_018903695.1). Taxonomy (NCBI): domain Eukaryota; kingdom Metazoa; phylum Arthropoda; class Insecta; order Diptera; family Drosophilidae; genus Zaprionus; species Zaprionus gabonicus. The sequence continues at coordinate 91,535 of JAEIFO010000060.1, forward strand.
CAGGCAGAAGGAGGCATGGGAGACCCCACAAAGTATATATATTCTTGCTCAGGATCACTAGCCAAGTCGATTAAGCCATGTCTGTCTGTCTGTTCGGATGACTGGATGTCTGGCTGTCTGGATGTCCAGATGAACACACAGATCTCAGCTATTATAAAAGCTAGAGACACCAAATTTGGCATGAAGGTTTCTGTTTATCCGGGACAGGTGAAGTTTATTTCAAATGTTAGGTCCCACGCCCCCCGCCCACGCAAATAAATAATTTCATCTTTTAAGCTGATTTGCGAGTGACATATACAATATACAACATTCTGAGTAAGACTATACTTTGCTTATTATAATACCAACATAACGTCAATATTCCAATCCGATCGGACAACAAACACAGAAGTTATTAAACAAAAACGTTGTTCGCTTTGATTTTGTATAAAGACCAGCAAGCTGTGACGTCATTGCAATGCTCATGTGGGAAAGAAAAGGAAAATGAATGCGAGCGCGTAGCGCCATCTGTTGTTCTTCTCTTCTTGTCTATGCACACGCATTTTTTGCATTCAATCGCACACACACACATACATACATTTTTGCTTGACGAATTCATATTCATACACAGACGCATATAAAGGCTTACGTTACGATATTTCTATTAAGTAGAAGTATTGTACAATTATTGACTCTTTACGTTTCAAAAAGATCGCAGGGTATCC